>JAZHYW010002685.1:0-450142 GCA_037355805.1 Ixodes ricinus
GACCAAGACTGGCGTTTCCTTTCCTCGGAGCGACATGAAATAGCCCAGACCGATTAGTTCCCCCACCATTCGCTGCTTCAGGCATGCTCTAAAACCAAAATTTTCACATGGCTCGCAAATGGTATGTGAACGATGTCTCACAAAAGATTTTATTTTCAATTGTTGCTGCCAGGTGAAACCAGTTGTAAAATCTCTAAAGAAAATATTGTACATACTGAGAGTGCCACATGGTAAGAGCAAATGTTGAACTCGACTATTAAACATAACCCCAGTTTCAGAAATGAAGTCGAAATGTCTTGGAACTGTTTATGCAACAAGAAGTTAGTTGGATTTGCCAAACAAAAAGAAGCAAGTAGCGCACATATCTACTTCAATAGTGTTTGGAGAAGGTCTTACGAGATTTGCTTGTTAGAGAAAACAAATAATTCTGCTCCAAGTTTGAAGCGCGTGTATTTCGAAAGAACCCCTAATAACTCGGCTGAAAGATTCATACAAGTGTCTATAGTCTGTGACAGGTCAAGAACGAAGTGGAAGCTCGTCCCACCCCTTTCCACTTCCAGCGGAGCGAACGGTGGAGAGGAGGTCGCCTCCCCTCCAGCGTTCGCACTACTAAAGTGAAAAGAGGTGGGAGGAGCTTCCACTTCGTTCTTGACCTGTCACTGACTATAGGTATGGGCAAAATGCATCTGAAAATGTACCAAAAACACACACAGGACGGTTTTACAAAGATGTATTTAAATGCAGTTACAATTCTCACATATTTATAGAAAGTCAAAATACAAAAAAACACGAGCAACTCTTCCAATCACTTTTCAATTAAGATAATGTTCCCACAGTCCGATATTAGCGATCAAACAATAACCACAGCAAACTTGCATAAATCATACAAAGTAGAGCAAATGCAGCATCAAGGAGTCACTAGTTACACTCAGCCCATGCATTTCCTGTCTATCTTAATTTGTTACAGTACTTGTGCAGAAACAACGGCAAGAGGTGAGGTGTTGAAGGTGACCGGTGGCCGAGTGTGCTAAAACTTTGCATCTCGGACCACATGAGGCAGAAGATTGCACTGCAGAGCCCAGAGATCTCCGCCTCTGTTGCTTGTACAGTGAAGATCAGAAAACAGTTATTGCCTATGTGCACTAGTTTTTGTATAACAAAATTAAACAGATTGAAGCGTGTGGTGCCCCAAGGTAGATCAGAGGACCTGGAGCCATCCAGCTGGACGCTGAAGATCATGCTCGGCAGTCATATGTTGGTAGCAAAACAACGAAATAAAAAAGTCAAATTTGGTGGGTTTTACGTGCCAAACCAACGACGGGCATTAGGCACGCCACAGTCGAGGACTGTGGATTAATTTGGACCACCTGGGGATCTTTTGACGTACAACCGAAAGCTCGGTTACACGGAGCCTTCTCCGCAATAAGCAGCAAAACAACGAAGGAATGCCTTTGCTGACTTTCGGTAGATGATGCCGCTAATGTTGTGTGTAATAAAAGCCAAGAATACGAGGCTTTTTGATATATTCATTTACGTCTTAACAATATTTATAAAAGATTAGCCTTATATAAGCAGATAACTGCTCAGGTTGCGCTCTCACACACTGCACCTGATGCAACGCCATAGCCCCCAACGCCAATACACTTAACTGCTGGTTACGAAATAGCCCCCTTTTCCCTTTGCAGCTACACAGCACATTTGCTTACTTTTGCTAAGGTAAAATAAAAGTGAGAAGCTCAAGCTCCAGATAATTTTAATGTTAAAATCGTTTCAGGGCCACTGTAAATTGGCAATGTTTGGTGAGGAGCTCAACCTCGTTAACTATGGTTCTTCACATAAAAGCAAGTACAGTTTCAGAAATGCATGTGCACTCTTATATTACATAGAAATTACAGAGAAGACGCAAGCGAGCTGGTGAACTTTCAACATTGTAAAACCCGAGACGTAGGACAAAAGGAGAAGAAAAAGGGGACAACACAGACACAGACCTGTGTCTGTGTTGTCCCCTTTTCTTCTCCTTTTGTCCTACGTCTCGGGTTTTACAATATATTACATCTTTGCCAACCACCTGTAGCCTATGGAGAGTTCGCGACTACCATCTTGATACTTTTGTTCAACATAAGGCAACACTGAAACAAAGTAGAACCTTGCCAGACGTGGCATGTTTTTCATGATGAACTGCTCATCAAACGGCACTGTGAATAATGCAACGTTGAGGGGCGACCAAACATAAAAAAGCAAAGCACTTTTTCGGTACAGAGCATGGTGTACTGCACCTGGCTGTAAAAGCCTCTGTCACGATCAGCGCCCAAAAACAAAGTGCCGCCTTCGCTTTTTTAACCTCGTAGGTACCTCCTTCGATAAGAGGCCAGCAATCGTCTGTGTCCGGGCACTTGATTTCTAAGATGGCGTTGTGAGATTCAATCACACCATCTGGAGTGGCAGAGATCCAGGGCAGCTGTGCACAGACAACTGTTCCACACAAGGAAACCCTTAACCCTGTCTCCCTTCCAAACTGCGTTCGTGCAATGGGCGCGAAATGCTGGCCACGCCTAGTTGCAGCATTGCCGCGGAATGTACCACTGGTCAGCAACACCACCGTCTTGTCGTGGGAAGTCGCTGCCATTTTGGGAACCCGTCCTACGTTGGACGCCGTAGCGCGCAACTGCCGTGACTCTCGCCATAAGGCATTTGTCGTGCCCCTCGTTTGATTTTCTAATTCTGCCGCTGCAGCACTGCTTAACAAAACATAGTCTGTGTAAAACACATTACACCGCACGCAGCTCTCTGGCAGGCTATCTAGATCAAGATGGCTCTCGTGGCTTGGCAGTGGATCCGGTGCCTCATCAGGACCACAGGATGGCATCCGGACAGGTGCTCTATGTGTCTTATAGAACAGCGTTCCTGCAATGGCACGGAAAGGAACAGTTAAAACTGTATTGCCACTTTCAGACTCCCTGTTTGTAAGAGATGGCGGGAATTTCTCCGTCACTCCAAATGTTAGTAATGATTTATCCGATTATTGAGCTGACTAGACTTGTTAAATCCTTTGCATCACAAACTTCTTGGCAAACATGTCATTCTTGGACTGCATTTACTTTAATGAGAACTGGTGCTGTCGCCGTAGAAATATTTACATTTTTGGATTAGATTCTTTGTGCAAAAGAAAGCCCCGACAACTGGTTCTCTCAACAGTATTGAAGCTAAGGATGACATCGTGCTATTCAATTCGAAAATCACTATTTGCATACCCTAACCTACAGTACGAGTGCAATGTTGGTTATGTTGGGCAATGCTAAATGATTGTGCATGAAACCAACTGAAGCAGCAAAACTGCCGTCTATTCCTTCGGTCGCTTTCATGCAATCGGTTGCCGAATCTTTATTGAATATTTCCCAAAAGTTCGACATGTCCCGAATTTAGCCGAATCCAAACATTGGAAGATTCGGCCGATCATTATTTATTTATTTGAATTGGAACATTTACATTCCCAACTCCATAAGCATTTTTTTCCCCTCGGATGGCCAAACTTTTAGAAAATATTTTGTACAGTATGTAAGCTATGTGCAAAACTTGTATTTTGTTTCTTGAGGATACACTAGTCAAAATTTTAAAAATCTGATTGTAGAGCTATTTATAACAAACTGAGCAGACACATTGCCATGTCGGTGCAAGAATAGCTTGTACTTGCCCGGTATGTTGAAGAGACCTTGGGAGGGAGCTGTCACCAAGAAGTCTTCCAGCTCTTTATCATCGCGAAAGGCACGAAACTTCTTTGCTTGTGGAGCAGGTCTAACGGTGCTTGCGGATGCCCCTTTCCCCAACTTGAAATCGATGTTGCAGAGGGCAGAGGGCACGATATTCTTTTTGGTGCCTTGGTTCCACTTGCTGCCTTCATCTGTACAGGCATGCCCAGTGTACCCTGAGCTTTCTGCCGCGTCAACCTTCCAAAGTATTGCACCTACATGGCTACACACTCTTGCTTTGCCGGCCATGCAGGTGCATCCGGCTGTCACAACCTGGCCTTCCCTCTTGGCGCAGACCCAGACCTGACTGAGCTTTTTGCTTGACTGCGAGCCTTGTACACTGCCCTTTAAAAGGACCAAGTCGCTGTCTATCTCATGAATGAGGACTTCTCCCAACCAGCCACTCTTCAAATAGTTATATGACTCCAAGCTTTTATACGCTTTCACATCCCTCATATCACATGCTTTTGTGTAAAGCAGATAGTAAATTACGTCTGCTGACCGAATGTCCGGCCACTTCTTCACGTCGTCGTCCAGCTGGTGATGAGGTCTGGACGAGGGTACTGGCGCTCGTCTGCAGACGCAAGGTACCGGAATTAGCACAGATACACAAACATCAGAAAAAAGGGGGAAAAGAAAAAAAAAGAATAGCTTGCCAAGGTGCAGGTGAGAGGGCATAAGTTTGTCATGAATGTAAGGCGCGAAACTGGCATGTAAAACAAAAATAGTTGAGGGCATTCCTCTGTCTCTTGCACCGATTTATTTAAGAATCGTATCTGAACTTCAATTTGAAACGATGAAGTTATGTAGACACACAGTGTCATGGTTACCATGTGTTATGCCTTAACGTGTAAATCGAAATGCAGCTGACCCAGTTATTTCTAAACATGCATTAATAAACACAGATGGCTGTTGTGGGCAACTCATTTATTTTGTCCATTGCTCTTCGCCCGCACGCGGTTTCATTAAACGCATTCTGTGTGCTACTTAGGGTAGTGATCTCCGTTGCCAGAGTGCTCTTCCGCCGCGCTTTTCAGCAGAAAAAACAACAACAAGAACAAGCTACTGCTATTCATTTTCGCGCGTTTTAAATACTTGTTGCGAGCGAGCCGATAACACATGCGATCTTAGCAAATTAATTCGGTGTTTGATGGTCAACTGCATGACCGATCGCGTCGGCGGGCACCGATCGATTGCGGCACAATTCTCATATTGTGATTTTTCGTTGCGACGTCAATCACCGCAACTTCCGACCATCACCTTGCGCGCGACATTCAGTGCGCCCCTACATTATCTCGGCGGTTAGTAAGTAGTCGGCATTTCTCCTTTACTCACCTCCGATGTCAATGGTCCGTGTCGCCGAAGTCGCGCCGGACGACATGGCGGCGGTACACTGCACTCAAAACAAAACGGGAGTGCTTTGATGATCCAATTACACGGAAGAGAAAAACATCGCAGCAAAATATGCTCGAAGGCTGTGGCCCCGTCGTCCCGTCCATGAGGTCCCGTCCACCCTGAAATGGGTGGCCACTAACCGGAAGTTCGGGTTCACGGCCTGCAAGCCAACACAGTTCCTGCCGCAAGTTCCGCCATGTACCCATCCAAGTCGAGCCAAGTTCCCCCCATACCCACAACGTTGCCTACCTAGATAATCGCTACGCCGCCACTATTCAAAGTGATGAGCGACTTGACGGCGCTGTTAACGCCGTATTTGCAAGATGGCGGCGTCCTTTCAAAAAAGGTCTATACTGAGAAAAATAAAAAAATAAAGCGCGCGACACGGTTTTGAAAGGCTTCTATTTTAGTTATCAAATATGCTTGGTGAGGATCCCAGATGCTCGATGCGTACTCAAGTTTCGGCCGAATCAATGAAAGGTATGCAGTTTTCTTTAAGTGAGGAAGCACAACGAAGTGTATATTTTAGGTAGCCCAAAGAACGATTGCACGATGATAACAACGACCGAATATGTACCTTCCAGGAGAGATGCGAGTCGACGTGAACACCTAAGTATTTATAAGAGGAAACAGACTCAACAACGTTAGAATCGATAATATAGTTATGAGAAAAAATATATTTCCCAACAAATGAGATGAGTTTGCATTTAGAAGGGTTAAGCTTCATGAGCCAGGTCGAGTACCACAACGATAGGTTAGTGAGGTCATGTTGTAGTTGCATGCCATATTCTTCGTTAGAAATTTGTCTGTATACAACGCAGTCGTCTGCAGAAATACGGATGCGGAGGAAATACATGAAGGTAAGTCATTAAAATATATTAAGAAAAGCGAGGATCCAAGGACGGAGCCTTGAGGTACACCCGAAGACACAGGAATAGAAGTTCAACAATGAGAGTGCACGACTGTGTACTGACTTCTGTCAGAAATCCAGTCTTTGATCCACAGGATGATATTACTATCTAATTTTAGATGGGTAAGTTTTTGCAACAGACGCTTATGTGGGACCCGGTCGAACGCTTTGGCGAAATCAAGAAATATAACATCAATTTGGGAACCGAAGTCAACGAAAAGCCTTCCGGAACCCATGCTGGTAACTGAAAATTAATTGATTTTCCTCTAAAAAGCAAATGATATTTGAATATAATATATGTTCAAACATTTTTGAGGATATGCTTGTAATGGATATCGGCCGATAGTTTAAGGGGAAGCTGCGTTCACCTGGTTTAAATAACGGGATAATTTTACCGACCTTCCAGTCACCAAGAACTGAGTGAGAAAGCAAAGATTGTGAAAACATTGCGGACAATCAGACACTGGAAAGTGTTTTAGTATTCATTAAAACCTTCGAATTATATTCGTCTTCACCACTCGAAGAAGAAACTTTCAAGTTGTCAATTAGTTTTACAACACCAGATGAATGAATCGTTATACTTTCCATTTGATCATGTTCAAAAACGTATCCAAAACAGGCAGGGCAGTATTCTCACATGAAAATACTGCAGAAAAATCAAAATTCAAAACACGAGCACTTTCGAGGTCTGATAGTGAATTTCCTTATACATCAATAAGATTTAATGTATCAGCCGATTTAGGGTTTATTACTGTCCAAAATTTTTTGGGGTTTGTACGCAACATATTGGGGAGAGTGATTTGGTAGGAAGAATTTCTAGTTATAGCAACTTTTTGTTTATATTCTGTTTCACACTCATGGTATGCATGCCAGTCGGAGGGACTGTCACGGTACCTGGCACGCCTGAATAGACGTTTTTTTTTATTCCCCAGGCGCCTCAGGCCTGCATCATACCACGGAGACACATTTGACGTCTTAATGAAAATAACAGGAATATGCTTATCAATCAGACATTTCATTTTATTCTTATATAGGTCCCAGTTTTGCTCAGCTGTGCGGCTTTCAAAGTTATGCAAGAAAACCTCTTCATAAAAAGGTGCTAGTTCGTTGTTTATTGCATCGTAGTTAGCCCGGCCATAACTTCTAATGGGTTTACGAATGGTTTCCTTTCTTGTTACTGGCAGAATGATTTGCGCAAGCAGGACGTTGTGATCAGATAACCCTGGAAGGGTAGTGATTGGATGAAACAAGTCGGGCTGTGTAGTCAAGATGAAGTCACGAATATTTGAGGTCGAAGTAGTGGAGCGTGTTGGTACTGTTACAAGCTGCGAGAGGTTGAAGCCAAGGCAAGCCTCGATGAAACTTTCACACTCAGCAATGTTACCCTGACAAGAAGGATGACTTTGAGACCAATCTATAGAAGGCTAATTAACATCACCGAAAATTATAAAGCAACAGCCAGGAAACCGTAATGACAAATCACAAAGTGTATCATGAAAAGCTGAAACAAAGCCCAATTTATAATCAGGAGGTCTGTAACAGACCCCAAACACAACAGTAGCATACTTTGTTTTTAAGAAAAACCATGCACTTTCTAAACACGTGTCAACGACAATACGTGTACAAACTATACTTTTTCTGACAGTAAACATAACCCCGCCACCTCTGCGTTGTTGTCTATCCTGACGAAATATAGTAAAAGATGACACGCCCTCAAAAATAATCGAGTCATCCACTTCATCATTCAACCACATTTCCGTGAGAGCAACGACGTCAGCAGAGCAAGATTCAATCAAAGATGAGATGTCGTCTCGCTTTGATAACACACTCCGAATGTTGGTACACAAAAGATTTATTTCAGCAGGATGCGAAGTGGACGCGGCAACATCAAGATTACGACACTGCATATTGACACGTGCAGGGGATCTGGGAAAAACAGTTTGGGATAACGAATAGTTGACATGTCATTCATCTAGATCGGCGGCGTTTACTAGTGGGACTGCAGATTCAAGGGCACTGTCCCAGACATATGCTGAGTCATTCACAAAACGTTTGTCAAAACGTAAGCGTACTTTATCCCCAGCCTTTACGACAGTTTTAGAAAATTTAAGCAGATTTCTACGCTTGACTCTAACTGCTTCCGAGTAGTCGTTGCTAACACTAAATTCAGTACCTTTTAGTTTAAAACCGTTTGAAAGAATACTTCCCATTTCTTTTTCATTCAAGAATTTGGCTATGATTGGCCTGTGCTTATCACTTGATAAACGGCCTAGTCGATGTGTTTTGGAGATGCTTTCCACTTTTACACCAAGCTTCGATGCACACAGGTCCACAATCAACTTCTCGGAATTCAGCCAGCTTTCACGTTCGCTTGTTTCTTTTATTCCAAAAAGATCAGATTATTCCTACGTGACCGATTTTCTAGTTCATCAACCTTCGATTGAAGATCAGACACAAGAATGTCCCGGTGCAACTCGTTCTCAAGCTGGACAGAGTTCAAACTTGTGGTAGGCGCTTGATTATTCTCTAACAGTGACACTCGCTCATCCAAAGATTTTACCGTTGCTTCAGTCTGTTTCTGATTTGCTTCTAGTTTCTTAATAATGTTTAGCATTGTTGTTTGACCAGTTTCTATTTTTTTTACAATTGCAAGAACTGACGCGAGCTGCTCTTCCTGCAGTTTCGACATAGGTCCGGGATCAGATTCAATATCACCAGCCAAAAGCAGTATCGAACTCAGCCACAGCAACTCGAAAATTGACAACAGCGTTCTGCCGATGTTAGCGCACCAATGATGAGTTAGTAGGCACTTTTTGTCGAAGGGGCACGACACTTTAAAGAGAAGAAGGCTATTGGAACGAAAACATTTTGAATACTATAAGTAACTAACCTAAAGCCGTGCGAGTAAGGCATTCCGTCCGTGCCGTGCCCCAGCGGCGAAGTGGAAGCAGGGTCCTTTGTAGATGGTAATGCCACGGTGGAAGCGGAAGTGTCTCTTGGCGGTTCAACCAATGGAAGTACTCAGGAACGATCACCGCGGGGATTGGCTGATCAGATGAAGGCGACGAGTCATCCCGCATCCGAAGCAGTGTGAATTCGGCTGTCTCATACGACAAGGTGTAGATCGTTGGCCGATGTAACTTGTTGAAGATAGCACCAGGAGGGACAGTACCTGCAGCATGAAGCCATGTGAGTAAGGCATTCCGTCCGTGTCGTGCCCAGCCATAGCCCCAGCAGCGAAGTGAAGCAGGGTCCTTTGTAGATGGTAATGCCACGGTGGAAGCGGAAGTGTCCTTGGCGGTTCAACCAATGGAAGTACTCAGGAACGATCACCGCGGGGATTGGCTGATCAGATGAAGGCGACGAGTCATCCCGCATCCGAAGCAGTGTGAATTCGGCTGTCTCATACGACGAGGTGTAGATTGTTTGGCCGATGAAACTTGTTGAAGATAGCGCCAGGAGGGACAGCACCTGCAGCATAAAGCCGTGTGAGTAAGGCATTCCGTCCGTGTCGTGCCCCCAAATGAGCGACCGCGTACATCGTATCAAGCTTTCGTCTATACTTCGTTTCACCTTCCGTCCAGACGCAGCCGATGCTACGAGATTATATGACAAATCACAGAGCGTCAAAAGGGCACCATCATGGTGTTCGTAATGTTTCTGTGCATGTTCTATCATCGCTGAACCAAACATAAACAGAACAAGCTTAGTGACTTGCACTTTTGACGCTGCTTGATTGGTCCCGTTCCCTCGTAGCATCCGCTGCGTCTGGACGGAAGGTGAAACGAAGTATAGATATAGTGAAAACAAACAGTTTTGCACTGTACGATCAGGAAGCATGCGTCGCACGTCTCCGATCCTAATCCCCGAAGAGAACCTCATCGACTATCGCGGCCCCGCGACTACACCTGCGTAGTGCCCAAACATCAACATCGTGGAAACGAACCCATCTTTACAGTGCTCAAGGAGCAGACACACATGGACGCCATATAATTTTTGGGCGCACCATAGATCGGAACACATGGAGCGAAAGCTCACGCTGCAGAGCCCTGGGATTTTGGAATCCATTCACTTCCCTGCCTGTTTCGGTCTGCATGAGCATTGTATACCGACTTGCGGTCGTGTATATAATTACTGCGTGGTGTACGGAAAGACGCCAAGCTAGCAGTTGTACTGCACCGTCTAAATTTTTCATCAACAGCTTTAAGCAGTGTCTCAATGCGTCATGAGAAATAGACCCTGCTTTGTCTAAACTCGAACTTCTAGTTTTTTGTGTTTTATGCTTGGCCCAAAACGCGCGTAATGAAGCGTGGTTATGGTTACTATTTAGTTGAGTGGTAAAGTTTGGGGCTTGATGCTAGCCTGTGGAAACAAAAGCGATATAGCTCCAACTTGGTGCTGTGGTGAACTCTGTTACGCAGTTTGTTTAACGTGAAAACTATAATAGATACAGTATTAGATAAGCCACATGTTTCTTGCGCCATCAAACACTGCTGTAAGGGGAGCAATGAACTCTTCGGTCGACGTTATCAAAGAGATCTGAATGAACCTTTTCCTGCCGGTCTCTGAACCCGGAACTCTGTTCTAGGTAAAATGTGCCACCTGCAACCACATGAAAAAAAATAAAAATAAAGATGCGTGCGCATTAAAAACAAAATTTAGATACACAATATACTGGTTAGAACTTGTCAAACAAAAAGAAATAAAAAGGGGGTATTAACTTTTCACACCTGTAGGAATGGAAAACTGAGTATATAATCGTAGGAACGACACCAGGGTTGCATCCTGACGAGTTGTGCAGCTGAAACTCTTCCTGCTGGAACTAGGGTAACACAGCGTTCCTTATGTCTTTAGGCTACAGTGTGCTTGTTGAACCCGTTTTGCTGTTTGTGCCAGTAGCTGTTACGCTCTTATTCCATACGCGAAAAATTGTTTGGTAACAGCACGATTTATTTACTTATCTACATCACTCAGATTCCAGGTTGCTTAGTGGTAGGAGAGTTGTGGCTTTACTAAATATGCGAGGAAACGAGATACTGGTGAGGACAAACTTTGCAGCTATCATAAAATCTGGACACGCATATTGAAAAAGAATTAGCTATAACCCTTTAAACAGAAAACAAATATTAAAATCAGATTATTAATCAACAAAAGAACTTTGTTGCGCAAAAAATGTGCAAGACAACATTTAAAAAAAAAAAACACAAACGATCTTAAGGATGTGTTTCTCGTGGTGAAGACGTGAGAACTAAATTTAAGACCAAAGTGACAAAGTTGCTGAGGTAAAACAATCAACAACCCTTAAAGGAAAAAATTACTTACGCTATACCCTTCAGGGCATAGCGTAAGTAAATTTTTCTCAAATTGTAATATCTTTCACACTACCGCCTCATCAGAAAGATATTTTGGGTGCACTAAGTCCACCCCTAGTGTAAAGAAGGTTTCTAAAAATTCTCTAGAGAGGTTTGAGTTATGGGCACTTCCGAATATTTAGCAACAATATTTAAACTTCGGCGTCACGACATGCAGAAAAAAGTTTACGAACTTGCGAAACTGTGAAATATTTCTGCGTTCGCCGAAAAAGCTGTCTTTGTAGGAAACGCAGCTTGTTTGGGACTATAACTTGATAGAGCGGGAAAAGCAATGGAAAATTTCGGTTGTCCTGTCTTTAGCCCAATCAAGTGTCCTAATATACTTTGTATTATACTAACTCATATCTGCAAAAAAAAACACCTGATATTAGACTTTGACTTAATTGTGCCCCCCCCTCCCCCTGGGTGCCCGTAGTCGAAGTTCATAGGAAGCCTTGACTTTGCTAAACAAAGAAAGTGAATAATCTTCATCAGCGACCCCAGTGCAAAGACTACGTGTCAGTGATGCGTGTTGGTTTCCAGAGACGTTTGACCAACGTACAACATGAAGTTTCTCGCCCTTGTCCTGCTCATCGCCATGACGACCATGCTTGGTAAGATAATCAACCCGGGACCATTGTCTTTAGGCGCGAATCAATTTCTTAAATTAGCATGCATCGGATGAGGTGAGGTAAAAAGGCTCACTGCGGTGACGATTTGCATCTCCCTTTCACCCCTCACCTCTCCCCGTCATCATTCTGCAAATAGGCCGTGCCTCAGGACCTTAGAATCACAACTTACCTGTAGTAGCGTTGAAACAAGGGGAAGAGGGCGATTCCCCCCTCCCCTTTCCCCCTCAAGACATATCAGGGCCCCCTGTTCCGTAGCCATTACAGGTAAGTTTGTGGTCCTAAACAGACCTCTACACGTTACTGAAAAAAAAAAATGAAAGACGTTTACAGTTTTTGTAATGCCGAATTAGAGCACAGCTTTTGAGGAAGAGGAGAGAAGGCTATGGAGGATCCTTCTCTCCTCTTCCTCAAGCAGGGAAACGTACCCCGGGGCGCGCGTAACGTCTACTTTCCTGCACGGCATTTCAGTCTTCTCCTCATGTGATCGGATCTCGGCGAATAGCAGCGCGGCGGCACTTGGAGAACAGACGCGCAACTCTGGCTCCCGTAGGGAGCCTATACAGCAACTCTACGCTCCTGTAGCACACAGCACCCCTCTGCGCAGTCATCGCCGCAGTAACTTTCTCGCCTCCGTTGAAACGCGCCGCGGACAGCACACTTCCCCTCTAGGCCACTGTAGGGAAACTGTTTACTCAGACGCCCACGCCCTCCGGCGGCATACCTCCGCAGGTTCTGGTTGCCAGACGCCGGAGGCGAAACCGAAACAAAACGTGTGATGTTTACAGACCCATACCCATGTAGGTGGCCACTTGGCTAATGAGTACACTACGTTTTCAAACGTGCCTCCCTGTGATTTATGAATGGTCACAGCACTTGCCTGCACAACGTGTAGTTGTCATCTCCCCTCCTTCTCCTCATCCCCTTCTCCTCCTCCTCCTCCTCCTCCTCCTTCTCCTCACGTAACTCGTGACCCTTGTGACGTCACGAGGGTCACGAATGATGTCACGTCATTTTGGGAAACGTCCCATCAAGCAACGCGCGGTTACGCAGACGGCGTCGCCGCTCAAGCCGGAAACAGGCGCCTAAGGGCTGCGCTCTAAAAAGTAAAACGTTACATTTACAATTACCCATGGCTAAATGTAACTAATCACAGTTACAATTACACTTCCATAAAAGTAAGTGACCGTTATTTAAATAAGTTATCCTTTACGTTCGCGTCGTTGCTTTCAACATTACTATCCCAGGGTAAGAAACAAGACACAAGAGTTATGGAAGCGTTTATTGTTGCCGCAAATCACACCTTTGTGACCTTGAACAATATCTGGCACTCAAAAATTTCAACGGACATCTTGCCTCGTTTCTATGTGAAGATGTCGTCTTCTGCATTAATCACCTTTTCAATCAACCTTTTTCCAAATAAATGATGCCACCTGGACTCGTGACTGAGTGGCTAGAAAACAACGCGTTCTCAAGGCCTCCCTACCCCCTGGACGCCCAAAACATCAGCTGTTGCTACTTTTTTATTGCAGGGACGGCAAGTGCCGGCCTAATTTTAGTGAAGCCACTGTTTTGGATAAACAGACAGACAGACAGAATAATAAGGGAAATCATCGATGTTTTTTTTTGTTTTTTTTCTCTGAACTTGGCAGGAGATGCGTCAGCAAACCGTCACTGGCTTTATCTGAAAAAGAATTCGGGTACCTTCGATCAACTACGAAGAAGGGCATTATGTGGTCTTTGATATGGCCTATCTTGACATAATATGATGCTTGTTTTCTTTCTTCCTTTTTCGTGTATTAAACAACAATTGGTAGTTCAGCGCCGCCCTGTCGTGTGTGTTTCTTTACCCTTGTCCAAGTTTTTTGCCGCTGTTCCGAAGACGTTCAGCTAGATCCTCCTGGCCCATTGAGACGCTGTGTCCTAACTACGGCTCCACCAAACTTCGCTTTTCTTCCCAATGTCTATACAGAGAGGTCATATTCTCTTGCTCCCTCTTCTCTTGGCCAGAAGAAGCAAAGAAAGAGTGAAGAGACAAAATGAAAAGGCGCACACAGTTCCGCTACACCAACTTGCATGCACTTTGACGTTTCTTTTTTTTTTTGTAGTTGTTTTTTGTTGCAAAGAAACAGTTTGAACTTGTGAGTTTGGCTAATATTGTTTGTTTGCATGGAGAGTCCGGTGCTTTGTATCAGTGTGCTTCCCACTTCGTTGGGGGCAAGGAAGCTGACGAGTTGCGATTCGCAAAAAACTAAACCACAAAAAAAGAAAAAAAAAGATTTGAGTCGAGGTTTTCGGTGACGTGAAGAAAGGCTTTGAGCATCTAAAGAATGCAAGGCCTTGCGTTTTGTAAATGCAGGTGACGTTGTGTTTCGGGAAACACGTACCCTTATAGAAAAAAAGAAAATATATTAAGATTTTTTTTGGTCAATATTCAAAGTTTCTTCATTTTTCCTCCGCAAATGAAAACCAAAATGTAACGGATTACAATCATTTCCTTACGTAAAAAAAGTAAAGAAATTGCTTTACGATTACTTTATAAAACATGTAACTACTCCCTAAAAAAATAAAAGACGTTTACAACTCCCTGTTACGCCGAATTCGAGCGCAGCTCTTGAGGAGGAGGATGGAAGGATACTGAGGGGATGGTATACCCCTCCTCCCTTTTCATCAGCTCGTCATCCTGCCTGCTACTCCGCCACAGGGGCGACGTGGTCTCACGGGGGCCACGTGGCCCCCGTGAGGTCACGCGACCCCTGTGACGTCACGGAGGTCACGTGACCCCTGAGGTCACGTGACCTCAGGGGGTGGTCACGGCACCTCTAAGGGGGGGGGGGGTTCACGTGACCTTAGGGGAGTCACGTGACCTCACGGTTACGCCGACGCCCCTGAGGTCCCGTGACCCCCGTGACCTCAGAGGGGTCATCTGACCTCACGGTTACGCCGACGCCGACGGCGACGGCGACGGCGCTCAAGCCGGAAACAGGCGCCTAAGAGCTGTTCTTTAAGATTACTGATAAGTGTAAGGGATAACAAGTAATTTCGTAACTTGTAGAGGATTACGTACAAGTCTGGTCCTAAGGTCCTTCGTGACACCAAAAATATTTATAGTAAAATATTCATGGCAAGCTTTACCACTCGGATTAATGCAATGAATGAGGAATTTCCGCCACACTGCTCATTTTATGGCAGCCTTTCAATTTCAGAACTGAAAAAAAAACGCGATCGGCTGTTCGCGCTGCCAGGAGGTCATGTGAAGTGCACATAATGACACACGCTGCACACCTCACATGTCCCCATGTATAATAGTTTCTAATAAATGGCAAAAAAAAAAAAAAAAATATATATATATATATATATATATATATATATATATATATTAAAGATCTGGTGTGAAAGGGTAGTTAAAATGATCGATAAATTCGAGACGGCTTTGTATGGAGCCTTTTATTGGGCAGTTTTAGAATAGCGCACGCTAAAGCTTTGCCTACGCAGATTAGCGTCGTCACCATTGCGCATGCGCCGAACGCTAGCTGCGGTTTGCGCCTTGCGCGCGCTATTTTAGCGTTCGCTATTTTTCAGAAATTGCGTGTATACGCAAAGAGTCTTTGCGCTCTCACAATGAGGATTCGTGATGAGAGGTTGGCCAAAGCCAAGATTAGCACAGCTAAAAAATGGCGACTCCCAGAACCACAACTGCTGCCGCTTTGTCTTCCTCACGAGCGCGACGTCGGAGGCATCCTCGCGACTGTGATTTTTAACATAGGACGACATTGTACGGGAGGTGTACGACAGAAATGTTATGAATAATTCAGCAAGATGGGTAATGATCGCGGGCAACTTGCTGCTTGCGACGCGCGAACGTTTCTCGGCGAAGGTGAGACCTCTCTTGCAGAGGCGACGGAAGGGGACACGACCGGTCAACCGGTCCCGTCGCATTCTCATATTTAAACAAATTAAGAATGTTACTTTAAGCCGCAAATACTTCTTTTTCTCTCAAGTTACAGCATTTTGTGTGTGAAATAAAAATTGTTACTGCATTCTGCAACTTTTCAAGCGCGAGACGCTCGAGCTTTTTCGTCGCGCAAGATATACGCTATTCTAAAACATTAGGGAGTTTTAGAATAACGTACGCAATTTTAGCGCACGCTAGCGCTAAATTTAGCGCTTGTATTAGCGCGCGCGACGCAAGAGAGTTTTAGAATAGCGTTTCTCCGTCGCGACGCAAAAGCCCAAGCATCTCGCGCTTGCAACGCCACCAAGATACAGCAACAATTTTTATTTCACACACGAAATGCTGTAACTTTAGATAAAAACAAGTTTTTCGGTCCAGAGTAGCATTTTAAACATGAGAATGCGACGCGAGCGGTTGACCAGTCGTGTCCGCTTGCGTCGCCTCGGCAAGAGAGGTCTCGTGTACTGACCTTCGCACATCGTACCTTCGCCGAGAAATGTTCGCGCGTCGCAAGCATCAAGTTGCCGGTGATCGTTGCCAAACCGAGTACAATGTCGTCCCGTATTGAAAATCGCAGTCGCGAGGATGCCGCCGACGTCGCACTCACGACGCCGCCAAAGCAGCCGCCGCCATCCTGCAAGCCGCCATTTTTTTTAACTCTGCTCGTCTTGGCTTTAGCCAACTTGTCATCACGAATCCTCCTTGGAGAAGCGCAAAGACTCTTTGCGTACGCACGCTATTTCCGAGAAATAGCGCACGCTAAAATTGCGCACGCAAAGCGCAAAACCTGGTTTGCGTTCGGAGCATGCGCAGTGGCGACGACGCTATTCTTTGCGTGCGCAAAGCTTTAGCGTGCGCTATTCTAAAACATTATTGCGTACGTGCGCTAACGCGAGCGCGGAATTTAGCGTTAGCGTGAGCTAAAATTGCGTTCGTAATTCTAAAACTTCCTATTTTTACGCATGACATTTCTGTAAGGGTATCCCCGATCCCACATTTCTGGCCGTCCGTCCGACTGCGTTTTCCCCTAAATTTAGCGGCGAAATTTGATGTCACGTAACCTAACATCGCGTGATGATTCTGCGGGAAATTGATGACGCGTTAATATTTCAATTCGCCTTTTCCGCTAGATTTAGCGGAACGATGCACAACTAGTGACCTAGGCATCAAGTTTCCCCGCGAAATATAGCTCGGAAACTGACGTCACCTAACCTAAACACCATTTTAATTTCCGCGCTACATTTAGCGAGAAAATGTAACGGTGTTGTTTCTTGGGTGTCCCCCCCCCCACCTCTCCTCCTCCCTCTTCCCTCTCCCCCTTTTTTCTCTATCTACATTCGTCTCTGTAATTCTGCTACGGTGACTTCCCCCTTTCTCTTCATCCCTCCTTAGTCATGAGAGGCACGAATTCAGTTTCCCCGCTAAACGTAGCGGGATAATAGGGAGTTTTCGTAGACCGCGTTTCCCCCTCCGCTAAGCCCTCCGCAACGAAGCAGCCGCTACTGCGCCGGCGCGCCGATGGCCTTGACTGTAGAGTTCCGGCTAGCGTAGCTGGTTGCGGAGAGCGTTGCGGGACAGCGGAAACGATCTACGAAAACTCCCTAATAAACGCACGAAATACAAATTTCTTCTCCTCGTCCTTCTCCTCTCTTCTCTTTCTCTCCTCATACCTCTTCCTCTCTATCTACATCTCTCTCCCATCCGGTCCTTAGCCATGAGACAAAACAATACAGTTTCACCGCTAAATCTAGCGGCATAATATACGTCACGTAACACGAATTTCTTTTCCTCGTGCTTCTTCTCTTTCTCTCCCCGCCCCTTCCCCCGTCCTGGTAGCACCTCTCAGATAACCCCAGGTTGTGGTGCTCCTAGGGTGTCCACCGCACATTTCTCACCCTTCCTTTCCCTCTCCCCTTCCCCTCTATCTACATCCCTCCCCATTTTCCTACGGTGCCCTCCCTTCCACGCTCCCGTCTCCTCTTCTTAGTCATAGGACACACCAATTCAGTTTCCCCGCTAAATTCCCTCGCCCCATTCCTGTCTCCCTTTACTTGTCTCTCCCCAACTCCCAACCCCTCTCCTCACCTTTTACAGTGCCCACTCGCCTCCTCCTGTGCCTCTCCCACCCCTTCCCCTTCCTCTTATTCCTCCATCTCCCCCTCCCCCTCGTACAGTGTCCTACCTCCCCTCTGCTTCCCCACTTGCCTCTCTTCCCCTCCTCCCTCCCTTGTAACGTGACACTCCCATTAAGTTTCTCCAATATTTATAAAAATATAGGTTCCTCACTCCCGGAACGATTGTTTAATAGAGAGTTTTAGAATAGGGGACCCCAAAGCTTGGGGGCCCCAAAGAAATAGGGGCTCACCACTGCGCTTGCGCAGAACCCAAACTCCGTTTGGGGGTTTGGGTTGGCGCTTGGGCCCCCAATTGCTTGGGGCCGGGTTGCGTCGGCAAACATGGCGGCGCCCTTTCCGCTCGCTTCGGAGCAAATTCGTCATGGTCGCTGCAGAATTAGCCAATTTCAATGCCAATGAATGGTGCAACCGGCTTTCGCTTTGCTTTATCTCGCTCAATTCACAAAGAATGAGCGGTGGGCTCGCCCCATTTTAAAGATTGTCCCCGAGTCTGGCCGTTCCTAAGCCTAAAGAGACGCGGTAACCGTTGACATGGCAACGTATGGCTACTATGTGGCTCCGAGTGGATTTCGTTCGTGGCACGATACCTGCAGCTTGAAAACAAGTATTTCAAGGCTTCAAAGTCGCTCCAGTTCAGATCACAATAGTGCAACTGCTCGCAGAGTATGCGCGCTGGCGTTCGTCTCAGTCTCGGCATAGTTGAAGGCCTAAATCTTCGGCTGCAGATGGTCAAAGCGCACACGAACGCCCAAAAAATTCGAGAACGAGCCATACCTAAAACAGCGCGCAAGCACAGGAGGAAGAAAATAGAACACAGGAAAGAGCGCTGACTCCCAACTTATGTATTGTGAAAGAAAGAGAAAGAGGAAGCTTCAGACATGAAGCCCACGCGCACCCACAAGGTAAAAAGAAGAAAGAATAAAAACAGATACATTACTAAGTTCCAGTAGAAAAGGAGAAAACTGACATTATAAGGTCACGACAAAAAAAAAAGATGAGAAAAAAGGAGAAAGCAAAACAACAACGTGGGCTTCATGTCTGAAGCTTCCTCTTTCTCTTTCTTTCACAATACATAAGTTAAGAGTCAGCATCCCTTCCTGTGTTCTGTTATCTTCCTCCTGTGCTTATGCGCTGTTTTAGGTATGTCTCCTAAGTACCAGCTAGCTCAACTCTCTATGCTACTACGAGAACAAGCGCCAAATTAGAGCGCTACGAATTGGATTGTTTCGGCTACACCCGAAGCGGGATGGCCGAACTAGGGTGCCTACATGTTTCCGCTCCGCTTTAGGGTGGCGCCAACTTCTTGTTACCCTTTCCCAGACCCTCTCCCACCACCATTTTTTCCCACTTCTTATTTCGCTAAACGTAAACAACGTTGAGTTTCTGTAGTCTAGAGAGCCCGGCAACACTGTGAGGCCACATCCGTTTCCGTTCATACGAGGAGTCGGAGGCTCAGCGGGATAGCGGGATGGCGGTCGTGGTGGCTGTAGCTCTCTTTATTCAGGTATTTCATATTTTGAAGTTGCGAGCAGGAAGTCTGCGTTGCTTTTGTCGAAACGCGAGTTCCCGCGACAAGCTGGAACGCAACAGACCGGCATCGCACGCCGAAACCTCGCCGTCGGAATGAGAGCGGTGGGCGCTCCCTAGCCGGGTTAGCCCTAACGAGGATTAGCGGCATGACCGGCGAGTGTGACAAAATGGTGGACGAAAACAGCCGAGGTTGCCATGGTAACGAGGTAGGCAACACTGGTTTGTCGGCAACAGGTATCACAAACGTTGTCGCCACCCTAAACAGCGGAGCGGCGGAAACATGTAGGCACCCTAGGCCGAACGAGTCGAGGCCGATCGAAGGCCAGAAGAAAATGGCGGAAGAGAAGGCTCCCGCGCGCGTTCGCTTCTCGATCGACGATGACATTTATGGGCTACGCGAAGTGTACGCCACTAACCCATTCCAGTATTCCAGGAGATGGACTTCAATTGCCGAAAAGGGTCTCTTCGTCATGGTCGGTGCAGTATTAGCCAATTTAATTGCCAATGAATGGTGCAACCAGCTTTCGCTTTGCTTTATCTCGCTCAAGTCACAAAGAATGAGCTGGTGGACTCGCCCCATTTTAAAGATCGCACCTGATTCTGGCCATTCCTAAGCCTAAACATACGTCGTAACTGTTGACATGGTAACGTATTGCTACTCCGTGGCTAAAAACTCGTTCACACAGACCCGTTTTTTTTAGTTTTTTTACGTTACGTTACGAAAGGTCATTGGGAAATCTGTGCTTCGTATTAAACTGTGCCAGCAGCAGGTCGACCCGGTCGCGGATGGCCCGAGTGGAGAAATTTCTTCCGATTGCTTCCGGAGACCCTTTCGGCAATTGGAAGTCCATCTCCTGGAATACTGGAATGGGTTAGTGGCGTACACTCCGCGTAGCCCATAAATGTCATCGTCGATCGAGAAGCGAACGCGCGCGGGAGCCTTCTCTTCCGCCATTTTCTTCTGCCCTTCGATCGGCCTCGACTCATTCGGCCATCCCGCTTCGGGTGTAGCCGAAACAATCCAATTCGTAGCGCTTTTTTTTCGTACTAGCATAGAGAGTTGAGCTAGCTGGTACTTAGGAGACATACCTAAAACAGCGCATAAGCACAGGAGGAAGATAACAGAACAGAGGAAGGGATGCTGACTCTTAACTTATGTATTGGGAAAGAAAGAGAAAGAGGAAGCTTCAGACATGAAGCCCACGCTGTTGTTTTGCTTTCTCCTTTTTTCTCATCTTTTTTTTTTGTCGTGACCTTATAGTGTCAGTTTTCTCCTTTTCTACTGGAACTTAGTAGTGTATGTTTTTAATGCGAATAGCATTCTGTGGATACTTCACGCACTTTTCGTCTATGTATCTATCTATCTATCTAATACTGGCTACCTAACCTCTTACGCCGCGGGTCGATAAATAAATAAAAAAGACCGGCGCCGGCTGGGATTCGAACCGTTGACCCTTTGATCAGCAGGCAGACGCGCTAACCACAGAGCTATGAAGGCAGTCATTCAACGCACTCTAAACGGTTGTTTATATCTTTACCATAGGACGCGCTTTACAGCGCTGTCACGCTACCGGTGCGCGCGCGTTCCATGCACGAGGGCTCATTCCGCTCTCGTGAGGCTGAGCACGGCCGCTAGCTCACCCTCTCCCGCGCTCGGGAGAGGGTGATGTAGCGGCCGTGCTCAGCCTCACGAGAGCGGAATGAGCCCTCGTGCATGGAACGCGCGCGCACCGTAGCTGTGACAGCGCTGTAAAGCGCGTCCTATGGTAAAGATATAAACAACCGTTTAGAGTACCGTTGGTTGAGACTAGCCAACGTTACTAGAACTCTCAGTTGGGAAACTCACCGTTAAAACCTGGGCCGCTGGCGTCCACCGAGACCAAGCTAAATGCGACAACAGCGCCACTCTGTATCATTTGTTTTAACTGTAGTCGCCTTGAGCTTTCGGAAAGCATGTTTTTGCGTAAAAACCAACGAAAAAAACTCTTTTGTAGTAACGTTTATTGGAGATTAGTACAAAACAGGGGGCGCGTGTTGTTTTCTAAAATCTTTAGTTTGCAAGTTTTGCAGTACAATTAATATTGTTTTTATACAACCGTGCCTCAGCGGTGATTTCAGGTAGCGCGTCCCAAGCTAGGCGCATATTAACCGAGTAGTAATCCGCGGCGTGTCCGCCTGGGAGTCGGGGGTGGTACCTCGAAGCCCTTTCCACAGTATCTGTTCTGGCCCGAAAATGGCTGATTAGAATAATAATGAAAGTCACGTGCAGTTCCTCGACTGGGCGCTGCGGGAGAAATGGCGGCGTTGTGATCGCCATTAGCTCGGTTCTCGTGGACGGATCGGTGCCACTTTTTCACAGCAGTCTCTATGGCAGTTTCCCAACTGAGTGGTTCTAGTAACGTTGAGACTAGCTGAGACGCCAGAAAGTCTGGTCGGTACCATTTTGAGTGTTTGTGCGTATGGCGCGTGCTTTGCTCGCCTTCCTAAGTGACACAAACGCACGTGCTGGGCTGCGGAGATCGTGCGCAGGGCTGTGAAAGTGTCAACAAATTTAGAATCGCCTCAAGAGTGGGCTGGCGTATCTAGAGTGTGCCGGCCACCTGACGAACGCGCATAACTCCGCACCGTTTGATGCTATTCGCATTAACGTGGATAATCATTCCCAAAGGATGGGTTCTGCTGACTTTTATTCTTTCTTCTTTTTACCTTGTGGGTGCGCGTGGGCTTCATGTCTGAAGCTTCCTCTTTCTCTTTCTTTCACAATACATAAGTTAGGAGTCAGCGCTCTTTCCTGTGTTCTATTTTCTTCCTTCTGTGCTTGCGCGCTGTTTTAGGTATGGCTCGTTCTCGAATTTTTTGGGCGTTCGTGTGTGCTTTGACCATCTGCAGCCGAAGATTTAGGCCTTCAACTATGCCGAGACTGAGACGAACGGCAGCGCGCATACTCTGCGAGCAGTTGCACTATTGTGATCTGAACTGGAGCGACTTTGAAGCCTTGAAATACTTGTTTTCAGGCTGCAGGTATCGTGCCACGAACGAAATCCACTCGGAGTCACATAGTAGCCATACGTTGCCATGTCAACGGTTACCGCGTCTCTTTAGGCTTACGAACGGCCAGACTCGGGGACAATCTTTAAAATGGGGCGAGCCCACCGCTCATTCTTTGTGAATTGAGCGAGATAAAGCAAAGTGAAAGCCGGTTGCACCATTCATTGGCATTGAAATTGGCTAATTCTGCAGCGACCATGACGAATTTGCTCCGAAGCGAGCGGAAAGGGCGCCGCCATGTTTGCCGACGCAACCCGGCCCCTAAGCAATTTGGGGGCCCCACGCTATTTCTCGAATTTCACGTTGGGTGCGCGCGCCAACCCAAGACCCCAAACGGAGTTTGGGTTCTGCGCATGCGCAGTGCTAAGCCCTATTTCTTTGGGGCCCAAAGCTTTGGGACCCCCTATTATAAAACTCTCTATAACTGTCGTGCTGCTTCAGCTACAGGATGGGCTAAAAGCAAGCTGCATTTACCAGCGTCGTGCGTGTGACCGGGGAATGGCCCCTCCAATTCGCAGATAATTTCATTGGCGCACATGATAGCCTGGTATTTGAGGGCGTGCACTCTGTTTTGACCAGGGAAGTAAAACTTCTGATTCAGAGACGGTCGGCAGATGGGTCTTGCTTTGCCGTTTCAACTGTTGTTATCCTCTCTATTATTTGTACCGAGAGCCACATTAAAGTGTCGTTTCAGCGCAAATGTTTCGCGTTTTAATAATTTTTCACTGTTAAATAGTTCGTTCGTTGTCCACAATGGCGCTGCATGCGAAAAAGGCGAGCGTGCCGCGTTGCGTCGTCACAAACCCTATTCTATAAGCACGCTGCGTGAGGTGTCGTTGCGTTGGGTACCCCAAAGCGTTGGGTTCCCCAAAGCGTTGGGGCCCCCTATTCTAAAACTCTCTAATGTCTTCCAAAACAACTGAAACAATCGCTCCTAAGAACTGCATTTCGTGCAATAGAGTGGTTTGAAGGTAAAGGAAGCTACAAATATTTATTATTCTCTTATTAACGTATGTAAGCAGGCATACAGAATGCATGTGGGTTTAGCAGAAGTTCAAGATGAGCTGCATACCCTGAACACTTGCATGCGGTTAGAAGCTGCAACCAGCTACTGGGCCCAGAAAGCTTGCTCAATGCACCATAGGATAACAAATACATATGTGTCTACTTTCCTTTAGGACTCGTGAAGAGACCTTTATTCACAGCGTGTCCCCTGTAAAACATTTACTGTTTTTTGTTAGCTTCATCACAAAAATAAATTACGCATAGCAAACGCTTATGGTAAGGAGCACATGCCAAAATTATAGAACTATAATTCGTTTCGCCTTATCAGTGACGTCACGAGGGTCAGCGGCACCCGGGGCGGCAGCCCGCCGCGACACCACCCCCCCCCCGCTCCGGTCCGCCCCCCCCCCCGCCCCCCCTTGTGACGCCACTGCGCCTTATGTCCATATGCAGTCGACGCTAGGAAGTGGTCGGACCAATCAGACGTCATCTTAAGCGTACCACCATGGTGTTTGTCACGCTTTCTTTACGCATTCTATCATCGCTGAACCAATAATAAACGCAAAAGGCCTACTGAATTGTATTTTTGACGCTGTTTTACTGGTCCCATTGGCTCGTAGCGTCGGCTGCGTATGGACTAAAGCTGAAACAAAGTATAGCCGTAATTTTTTTTCAAATTTTGAGTGTAATCTCGATTTTTTAATGGGAAATGGGGCCCTTTCCCGAGCGGTGGACGCTATTCGCCTCCATTTTTGTGTGCTTCGTCGGCCAGCATTTTTGTATTGAAATTTGCAAAATTCCCATACAACTTGTAAAGAATGGAAAAGATGAAGGCTAGTTCTGAAACTTTGGCATCTTGTCCCTACCCCTAGAGCTACATTTTGGTAAAGAATGAGCCTTCGCAAATAAAAGTGTTTATTTTCGCGGCAAAGAAAAAAAAAGCTTTTTGTTTAGAAATACCCAGTACAAATGCAAGCTTGGAAAATTATTAGCTGTAAAAAACAAAACAAAAAACAGCAACAATAAACTGATGTGGACGTGAGCGTATTTTACGCCATGCTCCATGCCTCTCAAAGAAGACCTTCTTTCGCTGGAAACAGAGCTTTAGTCTCGCATTTCACCTATACTCATTGTCAAATTAATAAGAATGAAAGTTTTGCGCATTATTCGCGCGCTACGCAAAAGTAGTTCTTACATGATTTCGTTGATGAAAAAAAAAAGAAAGCCGTTTAGCAACTCCCTGTAACGCCGAATTACAGCGCAGCTCTTGAGGAGGAGCGCGGAAGGGGGGGGGGGGCTACGCGACCTTGGGGAGGGGGTAGATTTTCCCTGCTAAATTTAGCGGGGATAATTTTCCGCTAGATTTAGCGGGGGAAAATTTTCCGCTAGATTTAGCGGGGAAAATTTTCCGCTAAATTTAGCGGGGAAAATTTTCCGCTACATTTAGCAGGGAAAATTTCCCCGCTAGATTTAGCGGGGAAAATTTCTCGCTAGATTTAGGGGGGAAAATTTTCCGCAAGATTTAGCGGGGAAAATTTTCCGCTAAATTTAGCGGGAAATTTACCCACCGTGCACCGCGCAGTTACGCCGACGGCGACGGCGACGGCGACGCCGCTCAAGCCGGAAACGGGCGCCTAAGAGCTGCGCTCTAAAAAGAAACAATGTTGTCTATTGCTTCGCGTTTCAAACGCGTACCTCTTGATAAAATAATATAAAGCTAATCTAAGATGAACCTATATATATATCTTAAAGGGATACTTCAACGAAATTTGAAATATTCCCGTCGTGTTCAAAAATATATGTTGAATATGATCCACAATATCCGTAAATGACAATCGCACGTTTGTATTTTGAGCCTGATGGCTGTATTTTTTGTTATAAATGGCCCACTCTGGCAAGCGCTCGGAGAAGGCTCAGCGGAGACCACGTGACATCCAACGCAATCGTGACGTAGGTCGTCTCGGAACGAGCAAAGCTACGGCGAGGCTGACGTCGAGAGGATGGCCTAGTCGTTCCAGCTAACGAAGCGGCTGCTTTTGTACGAATTTTGAGTGACGGGTTAATCTTCTATAATCTTGTAGGGGGACAATAGCGACTTCTGCGACACACAGAAGTGATTCTCGGGAAGAGGGGAGTTCCTCCTTCCCCCTTCTCTCGTCGTGGCCGGAGACGAGACAACCTCCGTCACTAGCTGTCAAGGTTCCTAGACGAGCATTACAAACGAGGCGTTAGCGACATCCACCAGGTGCTCTTTGCTAATCGTTTAATTCGTTTTAAAATTCCTTTTCGAGACTTTTTTTAACAAGATATAGGTATGTTCCATGTGATACTGCTCTTTTGAACACATATAGACCAAAAAATGAGCGCCGAAATTTCGTTGTAGTATCCCTTTAATTCAAGGCACAAAAGGGCAAATTAATAACAATAAGGGCCCGGACTTTTTTACTATCTTGTTCTTGAGGTGAAAACGAGTATAGGTGTTCCCTCTGCAGAGAAATCCTCCGCGCAAGAAATGAAAGCACCGGAGTTTTTGCTCAGACAGGAAGTGAGAATCGAAAATCAAAGCTCTTTCTAAGCTGCAGGCTTGAAGTGCTTTCTGAACGTGTCTTTCGAAATTGCATTTATTTTATTCGCTGCAGGCTCAACGCTGGGTCAGGTGGACCGTGCACCACATGTCCACAGCCCTCCGCAAGGTAAGAACGAAGTTAAAATATGTGCCATTAAAGTACAGAAATAAGGGTTATGGCGCAGGCTAGCTGTTACTGAGGCATGTGTGATTCAATGTAGTTCTCCTCAACTTCAAAGAAGGCAACGCCACCCATCGAAAAAGAGTGAAGGAAAGAAGCAAAGAGATACTGCCTCACTATGCAGACAGCAAAATTTGCAGTGGCACGGCCAGGGACGGCGCCAGGGGGAGGCTAGGGGTGGCGGGCGCCTCCCCTAAAATTTCGTCTGCCACCCCAAGATGAAGCAGCTTTGTACGCAAATAATTGCCTACGACGTCGGCTTCAAAACCCAGTGTAACGAGTGTCCAGCCTTTAGAGCCGTTCATGCCTTTTATTTATTTTTTTCCTACTAACTTCCATCCACGGGAAGTCGTACCGCGGGCGAGTAAGCTATCAAGCGCTTTAGAAAAAGCAGCTCCCCTTTGTGACGCCTGCTGGCTATTCTCTCCGTATTCCGCTCTGTGGTGCTTATCTTCAGCGGAGACCGGAGACGTGAACGACGGCGAGCTTAGTTACAGTCAAGGTCATGGGGCATCCCGAAAAGGGAAGCAAAACCTTGTTGTGAGTCTGAGCACAGGTGGCAGAGGTCCCTGCTGTGATACCCCCCCCCCCCCCTCTTCCTCCTTGTCTCTCCTCATTTCCCTTTTCAATGAGCACACCGCATAAGCTATCTTCGATAAGCCCGTGGGTGACAGCACCTCAGAGCACCCCCCCCCCCCCCCCATTTGGTTCGCCTCCCCGCTGCCCCCCACTATGAAAATCCTGGCGCCGTCCCTGGGCACGGCGGCCAAATTGTTAAGCAGAAAAAAAAAAGGATTACACGCAAGCCTTTGTAGTGGTGAACAATCACTAGGTGGTTACAAACCAAAACGTACGTTTAAAAAAAGAAAAAAAAAGACGTTCGTTTATATATGAAGCGGGCAGTTTTGTGACAACGTCACCTTCCGACCTTACCAAATCTCTAGCGCTCATCACTGAAAACCCCACTGTTCCCACCTGATCTTGCTCATTTCTCCTGACTTTTTTGACTACTGTATTCCCATATGAAGGTAGATTAAACATGTTTCATATACCTTTTTTATATACTTATTCAATTTTCCTGCCGCATTTGAAATGTAACAACATGCATTTATTATGCTGTATGCGTATTATACTTGTTTTATAATTTTCTCCCTTAAATTTTGGATAGTACATACGTTCAATGCGCTGAGAAACCGAGAGAGAGAGAGGATGAGATGAGAGCACGCGGCCACGTCAGAACGCCGAGCTCGGATTCGAATCATTAGTGAGAAGACCTAAAGCTAGTTGCCTTTGCTGGAGCCACAAGCCGGACATGGTCGTTCCGCGTTCTAACGCCTGCTCGACGAGTGCAGTCACAGAGTTATAATGTACGCTAAAAGGGCAACTGGCTGTAGAGTGCTGTTGCAAATATAAATAGACAGCAAACAATCGAAAGTTGATTTCCGATAATGCATTTTGATAGGAAAAAGTGATATTATATTATCTCCATGCGCTTGATTAGAAGAGCGAATATCACGAATAATTCGTACATACCAGACTAGATAGCTCGGAACATTTACCAGGCAAACAGAATAAAAAAATTGGTAAGTTACGGAGTTTTTACTTCACATTCATGGCATTATACAAAATGTTAAAACAGCTTCATACATGCATTTATGTTCACTGTTGGACACTGTTAGATCGAGCACAGCGTCGGGTGCTTTTCAGCATGGGTAATATACGTGCCAACCGAAAGAAGGATATCTGACAAACTAAGAAAGACGACAAGAACTACAGAGTAACACTGGATCAGTAAATTCCTGTGGATGTAGACGATTAGACGATTAAAATTAATGGAAGGCCGCGTAACATAGTTCGACTTGCAATAAATAAGTACTGATTTAATATTTATGCTTAGGAATATTTGCGAACATGCTTGTTCTGCGTTCACATACAAACCCTCATCAAGCTCAGAATCTTTAAAAATCTAGAGGAACCAGAAAACAGGTGCCCGATAAAAGCTGTCCGGCATAAAATAATAAAAAGAGGCATTCTTCATAGCCCACAAAGTTTATTCTTTACGTTTTGAATGTTTTAACTGCTCGTGAAGATGCGTGCGGGAAGCGGTCATTTTTATATATTAACAGGACTGGCATATTAGCAATATTTAAGCGCCACCGGAATGCTAGCCAACTTTAAACGCACTCTACATTATTCTCGATTGTTATTTTGCTTAGAATCGTCCCTCGTTCTTTCACAACTGCTATGGAACAGAGTTTTGGGCTTTAAATATAACGAAGTTTAACAGTGGTCACTGGTGAAGAAAAACACTCTAACTAACGCACTTATACATTAATAGTGATAATAAAGGTACATACTGTTAGCTACAACCGAATCAACAAATGTCATCTACGTTATTTTCCGGCAAAAGAGACAAAGCGCACCCGTGGTTTACCATAGGAATGCAAAGGAGCGCCGCAAAAGTAGACTGGTTGCTGTCTGCTTCAATTTCCATCCCGGAAGTTTCTTAGAGACTAGTACCAGTTGAGCCTCTAGCGTACATTACAATAACTCTATCAGTGCAGTGAAGACAGAGGCTGCCTCTGTCTTCACGGCACTCGTCGAACGCGTTCGAATGCGAAAGCAGAAAGCGGGACGCCGAAGTTCCGCATTCTAATGCATTGGACGAGTGCGGTGGTGACAAAGGCAGCTAGCTTTAGTCTACCCACTAATCAATCGAATCAGAGCTCGGCGTTCTGACGTATCCGCGCGCTCTCGTTTCCTCCTCTCCCCCGTCTCTCGGCGCATTGATTTAGTGCCTCCTTGTCTTGTGCGTTTAATTTTTGTTATTTTATTGATTTTCTGTAGTTTCTTAGCCGCCCCCCCCCTCCCCCTCCTTTCGGGTATCCCTCTACCGAATAAATGGATGGATACTAATATGTGTTTAAGCGCAAAAAATATGTTTCGAACTTAAAGCGCAAAACACATGTAGGACGAAACCGTCCGATCGCCCGATCCGACGTCCGATCCGACGTCCGATCGCTGCTCCGGCTCGCCGCAAACGATTATCCGAGGCACATGCTTTGACCGAGCCTGCGACGCGTCGTTCTGACGGTTCCGCCGAGTTCCATGACCAGTGCGTGTTGTCTGACTTCCCACGATCCGTATACTCCGCGACAACTTTACTTGGCAATGCAGTGGAAGATACAGGCACGAGTTCCCTCTCCATTTTGAGCACTGAATAAAGCTGTGCGCGGGCTCTCCTCCTCTCACTGGAAATGCCAAGAAAAGAAAGAGGGACTCGCAACCGGATCCTTCCTCCTGAATAGCCCGCTCCTCAAAACGTGACGTCCTCATGACGTCCCCGCTACCTGCGTCATCATTGGCTGCGGCCATCTAACCACCGCAACCATCTCTAGACAGCCGGTCGCATTCCGCAACGCCGTTCCGACGTTGCGACACGACCAAACAAGCCGCGTCCGACCGTCCTCTTTCCTGATCGAACGCCGGATTGGACGGTTTCGTCGTACATCTGTTTCGTGCTTTAAGCGCGCTGTAAGCGGAGGGAGGACACGATTTTCGCAAAAATTTACTACGGCTGTACTTTCTGCAGAACCTTGCTTTCAGACGCTAACGTTGCTTCCACAAGAAGCAACCTTAGCGTGTAAGAGCTTTCGAACTTTCGAACCCATATATACGTGCGGAAGATGGGTAGATTAAATAGCGATTTACACACTTTCGTCGATTTCGACCGAGTGCGACTGCAACCAGTTTTACAACTTTTTACGACCGCTCAGCTCAGCAGCGATGACGGTTGTAAGCGGCTGAAAAAAAAACCGTTGACATACCAATCTGTCAAATAATTAATGTTGCAGTCGCATTCCGTCGAACTCACGCAAGTGAGTTCGACCTGCAACGACTTTTTTTGTTTTTTCTTTTTTTTTTAAATTTGCTTGGACCTGAGCGCGCTGAACGTGATAACTTAGTTAATGTTTTATTTTGTCGAAATTCGATTTTTTTTAAAGTTATAGGCATTTTAAAATGACAAAAACAATTAAAAAAAATAACCTCCTTCATGACGTCCTTGGTCCTGTGTCGCCCCTTTTCCGGCGCCGGAGGATTCCCTTTGCCGCGGTGACTGAGGAATGTGGGGAGGGAGGGGAAGACGGGGAAAGGAGGTGAAGCCGAGGAAAGAGAGCTGCCCGGGAAAGGGGCAGTTCTCTCCTCGGCTGACGTCAGGACCAAAACGTCACGATTGCGTCACATGCCGCGCGCGTTCGACACCATGGGGCGCCCCCGTAGGAGGAGGAGGTTTCCACGTCGTCCGGTTAAAGTATGGCGCACTGATATTTAGTTACTCTCTCCGTGCCCGCTGGGCTGCCTGAACCACAAGAGACGTGGAAACCGCTAAAAAGTTAGACGCTTAAATAGTATTGCAGGGCCCCTTTAAGAATGGTCGGCGCAAGTTTTGGAAATACCAATATCTGTCTCTGCATAAAATGTGTATCCCAAAGAATGCAACCCCTGAATGTCTTCATTTTTTACCAGCTCAATGGCGGAAGTTTACTGCCGAAGACTCACTTCCTGTAGACAGCACACAAACACTTCTTGGTGAGTACTTTCAAATTTATTCAGTTTTTACTGAGCTCAATGCAGCCGTTGTGGCTTTGGGTCTTGGCCACTAAGCGGCAAGGTTTAAGGTCCGTAAGACTAAAAGTTATAATGTCATGAATTAAAAACTTTATCTCCCGGGTGTGCAGGGATGGGCAGTATTTCCAATACAAATATTTAAAAAAAAGACATATTTGACCATTGCGTAGTTTGTGTATGACTAGATGTTGCGGAATGAATTTCTCGATTGGATCTGAACACTAAATATTTGGTATTTCCAATACAATTGTAATTATACACACTTTCAGATATAATCGCCATGCAAAAACACATGAGACACCTGTACGTTTAGGGAGCCAGAGGCTGGTCTGCCCTTGAGGTGTGGCAACGCTGCCTCTTTGCGACCGCACGCTGGCATGATAGTCATTAACAAACTCTGGAAGGAAGTTTGGTCTCTGGGCTCAGCAGCAGGGGTATTCGCTTCCCGTCTCCGTGCTCGTTATTGACAAACTGGTGTCGTTCGTGTCGTTACTATAGATAGCTTCGTTGTTTTGTCGGTCATCTTTTTATACGGTGATAATCCCCGTTATGGCTAGCCATTATCCGCGATAACCACCGCCAAACTACTACGAGTTGCTAGCCAGACGAGCCAGTCGTCAAATATCGTAAACGCATAAGCAGCAACGTTAGGCTACGTGTTCAGTATTCAAAATGAGAATTCAAAGTATAAAGAAATGCCAGAACATTTATTAGGCGTTTCCTCGCTTCGGTGCCTTAGCTTACACGTCAGACAGTCAAACCACGATAGACAGCTATCATCCGTTTCACACAAGTCCGAGGGCTGCCGACGTTGCGACCCGATGGGGTCAATCAATCAGCGCCCAAAAGGCCATTGTCACGGTGCCCGTCCTTTTCGTGCATTCAATCACCAGCTGAACCAGTCACGCATAAAAGAGATCTCAGGATTACGACGTACTCACAGTGCGTCATCGGTTGAGCTGGCTATAACAAACGCACAGAGGTGACGAACGCCGACATGATGCATTTTTGGCGCTGATTAAGCGACTCCACATACACATGTACACGTTACCCCCAAAAAAGTAACCAAATACCATTGCTCGTTAATCACTCAAAAAGTAACTATACTTTACTCGTCACCGATCCTCAAAAGGAACACATTACTTTACCTCAAAACTAACGAGTTACCTTCCTCGTTACTTTGACGACCAAATACACAACTGCTTTTGTTTCATGCTTTCTTGTTTTCCTTTCAGTAGTCTTCCCACTTAAGCAGTCATTACCTCTCGAAGTTTTCATCAGTTACGTTTCCCTATTTCCTTGACAATACATCTACGGCGACGCTGAAGAGTCGTTCTACTGACGCTCTCGGAGGAACAACTGTGTTGTGCTTCAGCAAGAGCTGGTGAACCTAGAATGCCCCTCCCCCTTTTGCTCTCTCTGCTTCAGTTCCAAGTTTTTGACAATGGGATTTGTCCCTTCCCGCTTTGGCAACCTCCGGGTTGACATTCGGTCTGTACATGGTTTTAAAAGGTTCAACCAACGAACCTTCTTGTGTTCTCTGGGTGAACGACATTCCAAGCTTTAGAGTTTGATTGGCGTGTCCAGCGATAAGCGTTGCTATACTGTCATACTGTTTAGTTGTTTCTTGGGTTGCCCATCTGCCTTTGTCGCAATAGATGCGTATCAGGTAAGAATTCAAACTATGCTGTCTAAACGTTGTTGTACACGTTACTCCTCAAAATAACGAAATAGCTTTACTCGTTACTTGGCCTTAACAGTAACTAAGTACGATACTTGTTCTTTTTCTCAAAAAGTAAATAAATAGTAACGTTACGAAGTAAATCGTTACTAGTAATGTGTTGCGTACTTGGCTTGCTTCACCAAATCGTAGCGTCAGCTGCGCCCTACCTTAATGTGAAACGAACTATAGAGCTTTTTCGTCTACCCTCGTTCCTAGCAACGTAGTTGAAAAGTCTTGCATGCAAGATGAAACAAAAGTAAGGCATTACAATCTGGAATGATTCAAAGGTCATAGAAAAGGTAGAACAAAAATGTTAGACATTCGTGATCAACACGTCAGCTCCTCCAAGGGGTATGCGTAGCAAAAGGATGTTTTTCCTCATACCGGATGTTCCGGTATGAGGTATTGGCTTACGATTATCCAAGTATGACCTTAAATACGAAGAAAAATCACATACCTAAAGTTGATGGCAATCAGAAGTCAATATGTCCAATCTAAGATAAAGGTCGCAGTATCTTTTTTTTTTCAGTGCTATTTAATTGAGGTAGTCGATCTACTGCATTTCACTGCACAACATGGACATGCCTTTCTTGTTTTGCCCACAGCTCCTTGGTTCGATCGCATTTTCAGCACAGTCGAAGGTGAGAAACGTTAAAAAATGACAGCGACCTTTTCCTCTAGATTCCTATAATGCATTCAATACCGTATTTAATAGGATTTTAAGCGATCGTTTCTTGGAGTGACATATAATGTTACTGCTAAATTTAGCGGGCAAACTGAATTGGGGTGCGGGTAATGTGACGTTCATTTCCCCGTTACATTAAGTCAGAAAACTAAATAGCTTTACGGGTCACGTGAAATCAATTTTCCTGCTATATTTAGCGGGGAAGCTGACTTGGTGTATAGGTCACGTGACGTCAATTTCCCTCTAGATCTAGCAATGAAATTGAATTAGTTTTACATCTCGTGAAGTCGATTTTGTTGGTAAATTTAGCGGGGAAACAAAATTGGTCTGTATAGGTCACGCGACGTCAGGTCATGGGAGGTTTATTTTTCCGCTAAGAAGCGGGAAAATGAATTTTCGCCCACGTCCCGTCACGTGGAGTTCACTGCTGAATTTACCGTTGCAACTAAAGTTGTGAGTACGTTACGTGACATGAATTTCCCCCTTAATTTAGAGTGCTAACTGAATTGGTGTTTTGGTCCCGCGACACCATTTTTTCCGTTATATTTAGCGGGAAATGCCCCGACGAACGGAGGGACGGACGGACAGAGTTCTGAGATAAAGAGAGCATTTCCAACTTAAAAAAAAAAGCATAAGTTAGTTGTGTAAGTGTAGCCGCGGTAATTTGGGAATTCTGATTGGATCACTCTATGCCGGAAGGCGCAGTCGCATCGATGGATTGCTTTCCAGCTAAGACACGAGTCAGACTCCGGCCATAAAGGTCCGGCATTTATCATCTGTACTCCGGCATATGCGCCAAATCATCCGGATACCGAATGAGGAGTTAGGCGGAACAATGAAAACTCGGCGGAAGGCGGATGAAGAGAGATGTTGGAGATCAGTGGATGACGAAAGCCTATACTACCTGAGCTCACTTCCTGTGCTACGGTTTTTCGATACTTACTTGGCCACAAAATTTCGCAGAATCTACCAGTTTTGGATACGTTCATGTTCTATCTCATTAAAAACTCCGTGCCGCTCATGGTTTGGATTATTCTCGAAAGGGCTGCCGGCACAGAAAAAGAATCAATCCGAATTTTAGCGGATACAATATCACGCCACACAAGAGAACAAGCAAAACTCGTCCTTTCTGCTCCAATTTGCATGCGCTCCAACTGGGTGCGAAATCGTCTCCGTTTAAAGTGGGAGGGAGCCATGCTTCATGCGGGGAGCCCTTAAGCAATTTCCATTTAGTGAATGTTAAATGACTAACACTGAATTATCTTGAACCTTAGTGCACTTTTTAGCACAATTTTTTACGTATTCTGCTAGCACAGTTCTTTGGGCCCAAAACTTGGTGCTTGTTTGGGAATTTAAGACCTTTAAAAAGCCGAAGAAGTAAAGGTAGAACAAAGGTTCTCCTTCTTTAGCCTGACTCTGGGTGTGTTCACCGTAAATCACCAAACAAAAGCCAAAGCTAGGTTTCACTGCCTGGCAATTTGCCTGTTATCTGGCACCTTGGTGCGTCAGTCGCTTCTGGTGTTGCTCGGTATTTCTGTGGTTACCTTCGGCTAACATTGCCAAACAAGTGCCAGAATGAGGCTTCGTTGCTTGTAGTCCGCTTGAAACGTGGAGTCTCTGGCTGAAGACTGGAACTTTTACAGTTATGTGGCCAACCGGAGAAAAGCCTGAAAAATTAGAAGAAAACTACTTTGGCATTAACTAAGGCCTTGGAGCAAAACCGTATTAGGCCCAAGTTAACCGCTAGGATTGCCAAACTTTGGCCAAGGCATTTGTGTGCTACCTGTGTAGCGATTCGATAATGTTTAGGAACATGACTTTTATAGAAGAAGATTTACAATTGTTGGCTCGTTACAGCGTAATAATGGTGTCAACATTGTTATCAGTCTCACCTACAGTTCCAAGTGGACTAAATGAATAACATCGTATTGGTCATTTTTATTAGTCCCTTGAATAAATAATTGTTGCTTGGGAGAAACCAAATATCAATCCAATGCATACATTTTGCAGACAGATCCGTCGATCTTGTGACTGCTCTTTCCGTTTTGCGTTCCAAAGGTAAGTCTCATGATGGACAATAACAATTAATGTAGGGGTTTGTTCCCAGAAAGGTCACAACCTGAAATTACTTTTTACTTTCCCGACTGCTTTTTTTGTAGAAGGACAATGGTGCGCCTATAATTGAAACATTAGATGCTCATTTTATTTACCTACAAGCCGGCTCACCTCCCTCTGATCATTCTTTTTGTTTAATATTTTGGCCTCGAATTTTATGCTTCCTTTTGTTAAAAAACCAATTCCGGACATTTTTTTTAAATTTGGGAATTCGATTGTTTTTTGCTAAGGCAGTGTCCCTGAATTACAAGCTATAATTTGTTTTTCGATATTGTGTGTAGTTGTATAAATATCGCGGCTCGAAGTTTGGTTTCGGGCGTCTACGGAAAAAGCGAAACTATCTGCTAGAGGGATGCCAACACTGATCATCAGCCTTACGGACGCGTCGTGGCGTCACACTGGTGCCGCGGTACGCGGTAAAATCAATCAACCGCAGCTCCATCCCGTCATGACGTCACAAGAGAGCTGCACCAGTGTTCCTTGTAAAAGCTAACCCGCTTGCCGCCCGCCAAAAAGCAGCTGGTCGCATTTTTCAAATCGCTTCTAGTGCAGAATGGGGCTTCACTTCAACGTGATATTTCGGCTGTGATCATATGTCGTGCCACTAAAGCGATACCAGTCATTTATATTGGTTTCAATTTCGACCGTAGTTTCCCTTTAACATAATTGTTTACAAATAAGATGACCCAAATGAGACACAGTCCAGTGCGTCATCAGGACTATTATCTGATATTTCAAACTTAAAGTAAGACGTTACAAATTCGGTTTTTGTCATTCTAAATCTAGGCGATCATCCTTATCACGGAATATTTCCTAGCTGCATTTGGCCCTCCCAGTATGATCCCTCCCGCTCATTGCTGCAAACAGTCATCAAAACAGGTTGACATTACTGATACCCACATTCAAATCAGAACGACCTGTTGATCGAAAATCATAGTTGATCTGATCATTGAGATCAAGCAGCCTGCCTAGCATATAGTAGTAGCTTCATTCTACTTACCTGCACCTCCTGCACCGGTGCAGAAAAGTGAACGGTGGTCTACTTCCGGTCGTATCTCAACACACATACCGAAAGTACATTGTCCTACACTTTTCTGCACCGGTGTAGGTCTTGCAGGTAAATCGAACGAAACTAGTATATACGTCTACGATCAGGATCACTCGCGTTTAAAGAACTGCGCTACCTCCAGTGTTCTGGGAACGTTTAGTATAAACGAAGTGACTAAACCTAAGACGGCGAACATACCTCAAAATTGTAAGACGGACCCAAAAAGCAGCCAGCCTAAATAAATACATCCGTACTTTTACCGCAAGAGAATCTTAATAAGTACATCCTGTCATTCTGAAATCCTTGTATTGCAGTTCAGGACCACGACCATGTGACAGGTGGTCGGAAACGTGAGTAACAAATAGAAGGAATAATTTTTTTTGGCAGTTCGGGTTCCCGCATTTTGCACCCAACAACAAAGGAAGAACTAACAGTTAAGAAGGACACTGCACAGAAAAACTTTTCACATGCCAGCATATGAATTTCTATACAGAATGCACTGTTGACCAATCACTGAAATCAACGAATCCCGATAAAGGGGTACCCCGGCGCTTTCTTCATAGTCACCGATTTGCCTGAAAATTGGCTCAACATCCCAACAAATATCACTGAAGTAATAACCCAAATATTGGGTCAAAATAGTTTTTTTTTCCGCGAAGTTATTGAATTTGCAATTTCGGTCCTCACAGCGTTTTTGAAACCGAAGGCCTCTACGGGCTACAATGAAAAAATAACGCCAGCGGAAAGCCGTGGTTCACTATGTGGACCGTAGACATTTCTCAACTGATGACAAGCAGTTTCAGTGTCAAATGAATGCTTTGGAAGCTCGTTCCAGTACCCACGCAGCAGCACGAAACAGATTCTCGAAATAGTAGATTTTTAGATTGCCCGCACGACCGGCAAGCATGCCTTCCCCTGACGCCATGCCACTGAAGAGCGCTATTGTATATTTGAATGTTGGTTTCGGCATCATATTCACTTGCCGATTTCTCAATAATTATTATGAATTTCGCAATGGTAAATAGGCTACCGGAAAGTGTAAAGACCGGTGGTCCCGAAAATATAGTTAGTTTGGGTAGCTAAAAAAATCACCGAGTACCCTTTTAAGTGAATGAAAAAGCTGTTTTACTTGAACATGCCATCTACACAGGTGTATTGAACAGGTAAAACACCTTGCTCATTGTTTCTGCGAGATGTCGTGATCAAGTTCAGTCGACCTTCGAGTGACGTGGCTCAATGGGTCCGCTTTGTTACCTCTTAGCTCGGGGGAGGAGTAGGTGCTTGGGAAATTTTGAGAATATTTTTGTACTACTAGTCTGTTTTTATTTTTGTTTCACTTCGTTGTAATTTTTTTTTGCATAGTGCGCCACATGGTAAAACGGTTGTACATATATATATATATATATATATATTTTTTTTTTTTTGTGGAGACAACTTTAAGCTAGAATTATCTACCTGACGGAGGACCCCATTCCTAACTGTGCATTCTCATGAATGTCTTGACGTATGTACCTACCCAACGTTACGGTGAGAACGTTAAGGGGGGGGCACAAAACAATATTTACAGAAGTATACATTAGTGCCACTTTCGGGCGAACTCCAGTGACATTCGTACGCCAAAAACACGTCATCACGGGAGAGAGTGATAGCATCATCGGAGTGCCTCCCAGACTACAAGGCATTCGCGTTCCTCCCACATGGCCTCGGGAAGAGGCCGTCAAGCGCCTCGGTCGAGCGCTGAAGTTAAGGCAAGATGAGTGGATCAGCTGTGGTAACAAAAGCTTTTACACATACAACATATTACACCACTAAATTATTGGTATGAAAGTGCACATGAAACGCATATAAGACATCTCCAGAGATATGGGATTGGTTTCAGCAGAAAACGCAATTTGGTGTAATTATTGCTATTGGGAGTGAATGTTTTACGCTAAAATATTTTCCCAAAATCGCGAGATACGCAGTGGGCTGACAAGGCAAAAGCGGATCACACTACGGATCAGGTAGACCTAGTTAACGCGAACAGGGCAAGACAAATGTCAGTAACAACCAAATAGAGGCGATGTTAACGCTTCGAGCCACTGAATTCTTGAATTCCCCACCACACGGCAAAGTTCATGTAATTTCCATTGAATGACATTCTGTGATCGGCGAATCTGCTCGTGCCACTCCTGCCTGACACAGCGCGGTGCACGCACGACGCTCGTAGTCAGGATCGCGAGCTGATCGACAATATAATAATAATAATAAATCTTTATTTTGTTTCATCACTGAAACGGGGGACCAAGACAAAAAGCTGCTGCAGCAGCTTGACGGAGGTCCTGGCCTCCTTTACAGCAGGCGATTCCAAAGCAATTTAAAAACAAACAAAATAGCTACATTGAGAGAAAGGCCACTATTTTAAATGTACAGACCACAGATCAAACAGAAAAAAAGAGAAAAAAATGAAATTAATACATTCATTGTAGTATACAATGCTACAGTGATCCGTATGCCTTAGCGGTACCTAAGAAAACAACCCTAAAATAATGCTCGTACCTCTGCCAGCGTCATTGCATCAACATCAACACCTTTTAAAAATAATTCATTTAATAAAGTAGTTAATTGGTAATTTAGCGTGTGGTTATTGTATAATGTATGTGATGGTGAAACAAACCATTTTTCTTTAGGGCGGAGTTGATATGAGGAAGCGAAAAGGACTAGGTTACATATATCCTCAAAAACTTTGTTTTTACACTGCGTAGACTTCTTGTATGCCACAAGAAGTCGGGACCTGTAAATATTTGAAATTGGTTTCACATAAGGTCATTTTACGAAAATTATATTACCGTGGGTGGTGTGTTAAATTTACATACCATTTGGAATCAATGAATGCTCTAAATTTTTCAATGGGCTCGAGCTAACTTAAAACAGTGAAATGTATTTGCTTAGTCATTTTAGATTACCATTAACTAAATTCATCTAGTCTTCTGTTCTGAGCATGGTAAATAAAAATGCATTAAAATAAATAAACACACACTAACTGACGATGGTGGAAATTGACGGAATCTATGTTTGCCTCGGTAGTGAAGAGGTTAAGCAGAAAACATTGAGTGATTTAATTATTGCAGTGGGAAGAGCATGTTTTATCCAGAACTATTTACTGCAGAATCGCGATATACGTATTCAGGAGTCAATGCAAAAAGGGATCGCAGTATGAATCAGGTATACGTAGTTAAAGCGGACACATCAAGACAAATGGAGGTAACAATCAAGTATAGGCGATGTTAATGCAGTGGAGTCACTGAGTTCTTGAATTGTATACCCCCGCTACACGGCAGAGTAAATGCAATTTTTATCGAAGGAAATTATGTGATGGGAGAATTTGTTCGTACTGCTCCTGGCGCATCACAGAGGACGCACGACGCTCGTGGTCAGGATCGTGAGCTGATCGCCAATCACATAATGTAATTTCACGGAATATGATCGAACTTCGCCGTGTGAACGAGGTGGTTAATTTACATACCATTTGCAATCAATGACTGCTCCTATTTTCCCTATAGGCTCAAGCTACCTTAAGACAGTCTGAATTATTTCTTTAGTCACTTTACAATAGCATTACACTGATAAAACTAATCTTGTAGGATGAGCGTGGTAAATAAAATAAAGTGACATTAGTTGAACTAAACACACGCTAACTGACAATGGTAGAAATTTAAGTAATCTATGAGGTGCGGGCTCAGGCTCCTATTAGCGTGCTGGACGTATACATAGTTCTCACGTGACGTCATTCTAGTCGCCATTCCCAGGTACTAAGCGTCCCACTAATGCAGTGGAAGGTAGGTTCCGCGGCATGTCTCGCATCGTGCTCTTTATTCTGAAGGCTGGCCACGTGCAAAGGACGCCATTGCTGGGTAGGGACGTCAGTGCTTGTATAAAAGAACCAACGCCTTTTTGAAGTTCATCCCTAAAAGAATTTGTTTCTAGAAAATACGTCTTACTTTCAAACTAAAACAAACTAAAGTCTGCGTAATTTCGAAGAAAAAAAACAACTCATCAAGATTACATACAACTCTGAAAATGAGTGGTTACCGCCCTCCTTCTTTCTGTGTTTTATACTACCAATAAGCTATTTGTAGAGAAAAAATAACTTACAATATTTGCAGATACGTTTTTTTATTTACCTTATAATTAAAACTTGACTATTGCCACGTATGTTTACAAATGTCGATGCAATTAAGTGCGAATAGCTCTAAAGAACCGCAATGGCGATTCCAATCCACCACGAGATTCAAGCCTCCGATTGCACCATCCTTTTCGCGTCGTAGACGACCAACAAAGAACGTAGTTAAAGGGGCCGTACAACAATGTTTGGACTTAGGTCAAACAATTGTGGTAGTTGTTTATTGTAGCATCTGAATCAAAAGGACTCAAAAACCAGTTTGGCCTGCGCGCGTTAGTTATCTTTAAAAAAAAATGGTGAAACTCATACACCGTGCTACGAGTCACGTGCGGAGTCGGGTGTTCCCGTATGCACTGGGGACACGGAGTACGCAAGCTTGGGCTCTCTTTCAGATCTTCTAGCGTGCGTGGCCTCTGCTTGCGATTTACATGGCAACCTTGGGTCGGGATATGGTTGGTCTGAGCGATGTGGAGAAGGGGGAGGGGATAGAGGGAAGAGGGCGGGACTAAACACGTTGTAGAAACGTGGTGAGAGGAGTGGAATGGGAAAACATTTTTTTTAAATCTACGCCTCAATCAAACTATCGCACTACGGCGTGGTTTGCACAAAGATCCCCACTTAGAGGTTGGCATCGAGTCCAGGTAGCTGAGCACGGTCTCTAGCACCCCTTTCCTCGGGTCGGAATCCCCCATCGGCTGGAGCCTGTCTTCGGGCTTGCTAGGGCGGTCTTTTGGATCGAGAGCTGCGATTACCTGGGACCGAGGATTTCCATGGGCCTTGCACGTTCACAAGAGATGAACGAACTTGGGGGGGAATCTCGGACCGGCACTATAGGCCCCGGGGCACCGGGGCACTGGAGGCTGGAACGACTTGTTCAATCTCCTCTTCTTGGCGTTGTCCCACCTCAAAAGTAGGTGGGGCGTGACGGCTGCTCCGGAGCGGACCTTTCTAGGAGGACCATTTTGTGACACCTGAAGCCTTTGGGTATCGGATCGGGGCTCTGGAAAGAAGTTAGCTCTCAAAGAGCTCTCTCAAGAGGTGCCCAAAGTAGACCGTGGTTGAATAAAGAACTACGGCCGCTTAGAAACGGCAGACAAAGGGTATTTAATACCTTTAAGAAAAATCCCTCCTCAATGTGTAGAGGAAACAAACAGGATATTAATGCAGAATTTGAAACAGCAATGAGCCAAGCAAAAATCAATTTTTATGCACCATTTCCATCGCGATTAAAAAACAACCTGAAAAAGTTCTGGAGGTACGTTGAACTAAATTGAAAAGTTAAGCTCTTCATCTCTCCAGTTGCCCATGACAGAAGCGTAATAGAAAACAGCATTGCGCAGGCAACCTGCCTCAATATGTTTTGGTTCATTTTTTTGTTGTTGTTGCTTAACACGGGAAATTTCAATTAATGTCCGCTTAGAATGAAGCTTGATACCATGATGGAGGTCTTAATAGATGAACATGGAATCACACTTCTACTCGAAAGATTAGATGCATACAAAGCAGGTGGACCAAACAGTCTCTTAAAAATCTGTGCACGGTTCGTTTCGCTCTTCCTTAGGGTGTTGTTCACTAAATCCTCCCTTACAAAAATTTATATCTGGCCAGATCTGAAGATTTCAGATATGGCCAGTATCGAAAATTGGCCACATATAACCTGATATGGTATATCTACCAGATATAGCCTCATAATGCCAGATATAGCCTGATATCCCTGGCCAGGTATGGAAATCCCAGATCTGGCTAAGTAAGGAAATTCCAGATCTGGCCAGGCATATCAAAAGGACACAAGCCTGAAATCAGCACTTTATATCTTTTTATTGTCTACAATTCTCCCAAGTGCCCCGGCCCGCACTTGAGGAATTACAGGAATGGTGATCCTTAATTCAGCTCCCTAGTGATCGCTAGTTTTGACCAATTTCATGGTTACACAGTTTCGAGTGTAATTCGTAGTCACCCTGAACAAGCGTCCCATAGGGCTCAAGTACCTGTCATATAACATTTAAAATTTCTCTTCAATGGCAGCGTTTATGATACTGTGCATTCTGTCCAACCTTCAACCATGCTGAGGCGCCGAAATCTCTTACAATATTATCATTCTCGTGATTGCTGTTTTAGCAGGAATTACTAAAAAGCCGAGAAACCACAACAACCAAAACCGGGATTTAGCTCGGATTCAGCGGAGCTGCTTATAGCATTTTTAGCGTTTCTAACTTAATATCAGCGTCTTTGAAGCTGTACGAGAATGATAATATGTAAGAGATATGTCTGCAGCTCATCCAGGTTGAAGGTTGAACAGAATGCACAGTGCTGACATTGGCGAAAAATGTTAAAAGTGATATGACAGGTACTTGGGTTCAATACGACACTTGTTCAGGGGACTCCGAATTACACTCAAAACTGTGTAACCATAGAATTGGTCAAAATTTCCCATCACTAGGCAGCTGAAGAAACAACCTCCCCATGATTCCTCGAGTACGGGCCGAGGTGCTTGGGGATTTAGCAAATTGTCTATTCCGGCGTAATGTTAACACTTCAAAATAATTATTTCCACATTGAAATCCTCGTGAAAATTAGCACAAATAATCTCAAACTTAAGCTTGCCAAAGCTGAAGTTTGTGATTATTTGTGCTAATATTTAGCTTGCGAACAATGAGTCATTCATATTTTGCTAACAAAGTAAATTTTTAACTTTTTTTTACTTTTTAATATATTGAAAACCGGCCGCCAGATAAAGCTGTATATACGCCAGATAAGGCTGTGTATACGCCAGATAAGTCTGTATATACGCCATATCAGGCTGTATATACGCCAGATAAGTCTGTATATACGCCAGATAAGTCTGTATATACGCCATATCAGTCTGTATATACGCCAGATAAGTCTGTATATAGGCCGTATATAATCATATAATGTTTCACATGGCCAGATATGGTCCAGATATAAGATTTCCATACAGGCTTGTACACATCGTGCCTTCCTTTCGATTCGAAGATGGCAAGTGTCGTACCAGTACGCAAATCTGATCGCAGGGAGCTTGTTACTAATTATAGACCCATTTCTCAGCAAGTATTATTTGTAAAACATTTGAACATATCTTATATGACTACATCATAATACATATTAATACGCACGCTTTGCATAATCCAAACCAGCACGGCTTTTGGCAAAAAGGTTTCATGTGTGACCAACATCACCTAGACAGAAGGCCCCCCCACGCGTCATCGCAGTCAGATCGATCGAGGCGTGAGATTGGGCACGAGTGCTGTGTCAGTGTTCGGCTGGGGTTCGTGCCCAATCAGCGCGTCGAAGGTCGGGCTCGGGCCCAACAGCCGAGTTAGCGCTATCCGACTCGGATGACGTTCATAGAGGGAAAGGAGACCACGCGGAGGCCTTCTGTCTAGGTGGTGTCGGTGTGACCCAGCCATCGGAGTTTGCAAAAGAAGTGAGTTCAAAGTTGGATCAGCGCTGTAGCATAAATTGTGTACCTATAAATTCCACAAAGGCTTTTGACGTTGTTCATAATAATTTAATTATTAGAAAATCACATTACTTCAATATCAATCCCCGTTTAGTAGAGTGGATTCAAGAATGTTTGGATTTGAGATTCCAATACGTAGTTTTGAAGGGAGCTGCATCTGAAATTATCGAAGTGACGTCGGGCGTCCCACAGAGGTCCGTGTTGGGCCCGTTGCTGTTTCTTGTTTATATTATTAACGTTTCAGAAGACGTAAATTTTCGCATGAGATTGTTTGCAGACTACTGTGTCGTGTATCGAGAAATCAAAAGTTTGAATGACAACTATGTATTACAACGCGACTTTAAAAAACAAAACAAAAAAACAAGGTGTTAAGAATGGGAAATACAGCTAAACTCAGAAAAAAAACCTGCATATGTTTTACATTAAAAAATGTGCATAATAACATTTATATTATTGGCAGTACCCACTCAAAGGCGTGTTTCAATTTAAATATTTTAGGAGTATTCCTAACACCGTCTTTGTGTTGGCATCGACATATAAATTTTAATAATGCAAAAGCTAGTGAATCATTAATATTTTTACGAGAAAATACTAGGCAGTTTACGCGAAGTGCGCGAGACTTGCTTTACAAAAGTTATATTTGGTCTGTTCTCGAGCATGCTTGTACAGTTTAAGACCCACAAATGGCTGATTGATAAGAATAAAATCGAGAGGGTCCAAAACCAAGCCCCATATATGTATACGGAAATTAGAGCAGACAACTGAGCATGACAAGTGTGAAGCAATCTTTGGGTTGTGAATCTTTGGAAATAAGAAGAAAGAAATTAAGTCTAAACTATCCTATAACATATATTATCGCAAGAGCTGGAATACAACATGAAACTTACATTTTCCACCCATACTCTATATTGCAACGTGTTGACCCTCAACAGAAGGTACGTACATGAATACAAATGTAAAACCAACAGTTCCAGTCATATTTTTTTTCTTCCTAAAACTATTGGCGAATGGAATCAGTTGTGGACAAAGGCGCTAAGTTTTTTTTTTTTGCTGCATTCTGTAGTGCATTTTTTGGCTTTCAAGCTTTTGTACTTACTGTATTTCCTATGGCAAATTCGCGCGATCCTTTCTGCGCGCACTCGAGCGCTCTTTCCAGAGCGCGTGAGATCGGTAGGTGGAAAGGAGTGCGGTGGCCTGATCGGCAGGTTCTTTTCGAGCGCCCCTCGCTCTCAAAGCGCTCCACTCCGTCTCTGGCCATCGGACTGCGGAGCGGCTCAGGCACCACGTGGTACTTGCACGGGATCACGTGGTCTTGTGGTTGATTGGCGGTGGCAGTGGTCTGCGGGGTCCGGCATGACGGTGATGTAGATCTGATTCTAAAAGGAGCTTGTGCATTTTGCGGTGCGAGGGTTACTACGAACGGGACAACGTTCGCTTTTGACAGTCACAGGAAAACTCGACCTGGGAAATATTCTCAGTGTTTTTACGAAATCGTTCATCTCATGGCGGTGAACCTGCTAAGCCTAACCGATGAAGAAACAGTTCTCCGGGATCGCCACTGTTTTACTGGGTTTTGTGGACGCTTCAAAAGATTTTTAGGTTTGGTAAAAGTTTGTTTAAAGGTTTGTGTTCTAAAGTACAGGAAGAGGAGACTATATTGCACTGTAGTTTGTTTTACATGCAATGTCCCGTGGGCGATGTTTGCACGATATTCGGCCGTAAGAAAAATGCTGTTTATTAATCATTTGCGATTTGCCTGTTCTGCCGTACGCATGACCGCTATTGCAGCGCGTTCACTGTCGAAAACGCGATGAGTTGACAACTATTCCCAAACATTGGCTTTCGTTCTGTTCTGCAAAAATTAAGTAACATGCTTCTATTTGTTTTACATGCTGATGCGTAGAACAGTTAATAGTCAGTCACAGCCGTTATTTTATCACGTTGCGAGCGTAAACTTAGCTTAAATCGTCCATCATACGCTGTAAAATCTTTTGTTTTAATCCATTACCAATGTTTAGAACTTTTATTTTCCTGACTGGTACGGGAATGTCAGAGCGCTCTGAGTCCAGCTGTTGTGATCAGCTCAAAAGGATCTCAAGCAGCTCTGGCGGCGAGGCGGGGGCGCTCTGTTGAATCAAGGTCAGAGGAGAAAGACAACCACATGAATTCACCATTAAAATGTGCCTATGCGCTTTCTGAGATGTTCTAATGGAGTGCTTTTTATATAATTAGTGTATAAATCTCTCTACACTACAATGCCTTCTGGCGCTGTGGGCAAGCTAAAGAATAATAAATAAAATATATAAATAAAGTATGGTGTTTGGCCATCCTGCTTTTGTTTTTTGTGTCCCCTGGAATGACGAGCAATTCTATTGAACTGCCACTATTACACATTCTGAGCACAATGCGGGAAATTATAAGATGCCGGTCAATCCCACACAAACTAGAACAGTTGGTTTGATGGTTTGATGGAGGGATAGGTTTTAGCCTGATACGCGCTGCATTTAACTGCGTTCAATTCCCATTATCATTGACTTGACCTGATAGATGCCGTGAACTTCTTTCGTTTTCAGACCCCGAACTTGACGCACATTTCGAGCTTCTCCAAGGTGAGATCTCGCGTTCCTTGCGTCCAAGATTGTCCATGACTTTTGGTGGAATGTGAAAACATGTCGATTTTCACTGTTTTTGAGGCATTTAGAGCTGTTGTGATTATTAACGGATTTCTGTTTTTTTTAACCCTTAGCCAAAATCCTGCAGCTCGCTGGAGCCCTCTGTAACCTCTATCATCAAGGTATGATGAGCGAATGTCGTGATGGCTTCGTCGTGTTACGCACTTTTAAAGCAGTAGATTTAGATGACAATAATCAGCGCACCTTGCAAGCGAGGCCACATGAGAATGTCAGCAATGAGGCGCACCTGTTGTCTTGACGTCTTTGTGCTCGTGAGCAATAGTCATTGTTACTACATTAGTTCAGTTCTAAAACTCCCACTGAGGAGGCACGTCCGACCCCCTCCCTCCCCTTCACCCTCTTAAGTCCGCATCCCTTCTTTTACAGCGCTTTCTAGATTTTCTTTTACTTTCATTCTTTTTTCACGAAAAACCCGCAGCGCCTATACAGGCATTATTGCAGGGAGGGCACAATGCATAAAAAACAAATATCCACAGTCTCGTGGCAACTACTTCCGCCGGTAATGAATCCCATCAAACAATGGTTCGTGAAAAAAAAAAAAGAAGAGTGTTTCAAAGCATTGTGTTCCATAGGGGACGGTGAAACGCTATTTAGACGCTATGCTTCAAAGCTTGCGTATTCCACAGAATACACTGATGTTGGCATAGCAGCCATCTTGAAAACGGTGGCGTGTCGAACGACGGAAGGCGGACCGCGAGGGAAGACGCAGGATATCGTTCATGGAAGCAGCGTCCATAGACATGTAGCGCTCAACGTTGGAGAGCGCCTCTTGCGAGCAAAGTCGAACATTTCTCGGTCGCGTTTCGGTTGTGCGTCATTACGCTTTTACAGCGGTAGCTGTGACGGGTTCTTCCACCCGGTTTCGCGACGGCGTGGGCTCAAACGAATTCAGTTTCCCTGCTAAATTTAGCCGAAAAATTGACGTCACGTGACCTTACTTCACGGGACCTGATGATAAATTCAAGTTCCCTGATAAGTTTCGCGGAACCATTTACGTCATGTGGCTCATGCACCAATTAAATTTTCCCGCCAAATTTAGCGAAAACACATGGATGTCACGTGACCTATGCACCAATTCAGTTCCCTCGCTTAATTTGGCGCCAAGAATGGATGTCACGTCACCTGACGTCACGGTCCCTGCATACAAAAGCAGCTTCCTCGCTAAATTTGGTGGAAAATTTAGCGACTGTGTGATCGTAAACGAAAATAAACACAAAAAGGTGCCGCTGTCTAAACACATCAGGCCGTATGATAGTGGCCCAATTTTTTTCACATCCGTCGAGTACGCTAATCTGGAAGAATTTTATTGGTGGATATAAATGTGCGGAAGCAGATGACAAGATCAAAAGAGCTATAATAAAAGCACACTTATTGTTTTGATAGGACACCGAAGGCGCGAGCTGCATTTTTCTTCTGTTTATTTTAACTAATTTTGTCAATTCAGATGCTCTTTTAGCGCGCTTAGACAGATGCTGACGCGTGCTCGTAAATGACCGTGACTTGTGCATAATCAAACGCTGCAGTACCGCTTTGTGCTCGGTGCAGGCGTTACATGGCCGCGTCTTATGGTCATATGGTCACCCTTGCACCCCTGGCCGAGAGCAACAGACCTATGGCCAGTTCCGTAACGGAGCTAATCTAGTAACGTTGGCAATGGCTTAATGCCGGGTGGGACGATGTGGAAAGGGAACTTGGGGGGGGGGGAGTTGTCGAGCAGTGCGCCAACGCTTCATTCCCCTCCAATATGTGGGAACAGGGGCTCCGAGGTATAAACCTTTTCAATATTCGCCTTCTACGCGCTGTCCTCTTTGCATACTGGGCTGTGAAAGACGTTTTGAGCGTGCGCAGTAGCTCTCTTATACGAAATATGCGACGCCCCGAATGCGTGCAGAGCCCTCTGACTCGGCATTTTTCGACTGGGTGAGAAGTGCTGGAAAGGTATACAGGTTGAACTGCGTAGTAGTAAAATTATCTAGTAGGCGCGGAACCATTTCAAACTTCAAAGATACTTCTGCGACGCCCCCAAAGAAGGCGCGCAGGAAAGTAGAAGAAAAGTATTCTCTACATTCACTTGTAACATTACATATAATCCAAATCGTAAGTATCTCTCTTTGGAAAACCAGTTAAGTGATATTGCACCTTGATTACAAGTGACGGAATATCGACGTAAGCGATTTTTTCGTATTGTTTTTTACGAATTTACTCTATTTTCTTTTATGGATGTACTGGGAAGATTACAGGCGTTTTCTGTAGGCTTGCCTGATTACTCTCGAACACGATCTTTAGACTGGAGAAATAGTTAACGCTGATACAAGGAACAACTCGAACGTTGAGAAGCTACTCGCGTCCCTTCCACTTAAGGTTTTTTTTAAGGGCGAAACCTCTTTGTGTTATCGGGACTAGGGCATGCTGGCCTGTTTCGCACCCTCGAGTGTACTTAAAAGCACCCTGAAATGTATCTATCACAAACCTGTAAGGACCCACGTAGAACATTTCTATAGTGTGCATATCAGTCCGCACGCGTCCCGGAGTGCTGACGTGCACTCGTCGGAGCAAGAAACCACGACCGGGTTGTAAGTGGCTCGTACTTAAATTTGGCGGCTCGCTGTTATGACTAAAAACCTAGCGTTCAAATGAGCCGTGGTTATCCCCCCCCCCCCCCCCAAAAAAAAAAAATATATATCCCACAGTTTTTCCGGAAAAAAGCTTGATCTACGGATTTTCTTTTCATTGATCCGAAACACAGCCTGCCTAGAATGAATCTGCCTCTTCCTTTGGGAACCACGCAGCCTCCCTCATCTAGATCTCTTATTAGTATTGTGATATTTTCAAAGTACTCGGACAACCTGCATGTTTCTCGAAAGATGGGCAATTCTATGCCCGTGTCCTGTTTTCTTCAATATAAGCCCCAAGAAAAGCGGAGGTTTTGTTTGACACCCAAAATTGGCAACGAACAAACAGCGAATATTTGTCGTCATAACTAAATCCCTAAAAAAACGAAAACAACAACAACAACAACAAAAAATCTTCGAAAACAGGGAATTTTGCGTATAGAAAATAAAAGACCTAAAATATACTAAAACATTCAAGGGTCAAAACACTACAGCGCCACGGTGGATGAACCTACACCGCCCTAGAGAACGACTAGCACATCTAGTTGCGGTGTCAGAGCTGGGCATACAATGTTGTCGGTAATGCCTGCAATATGGTCGATAGCGAAACAAAGCGATATTTTTTATGTTATGTTTATGTACCATTAAATGCGTGAGGTATATTTTTGCGCACCGAAAGAGCTTATCAGTGAAATTTTATTGTTGTTCGTGTTCTTGCAGCGTATTACAACACACCGCCTGCCCTTGCCCGTTCAACCGGTGAGTCAAAGATATCTGCCACCTAACCAAGGCAGCGAATAAAAAAAAAAATATATAAAATTTTTTTGTGTCTTTTTTTTAATTATAGGCGAATTCCACGGTCATCTTGGAGCGCGCCGGGATCGACTTTTCTGGAGCGATCCTATTTCACTGGGCGATCGTGATCGAGACGGACGTGTTCAAGGTCCTTTTGGATTATACTTCGTTTCACCTTCCGTCCAGACGCAGCCGATGCTACGAGATTATATGACGAATCAGACAGCGTCAAAAGGGCACCATCATGGTGCTCGTGATATTTCTGTCCGTGTTCTATCATCGCTGAACCAATCATAAACAAAGAAGGCACAGTGACTTGCACTTTTGACGCTGCTTGATTGGTCCCGTTTTCTCGTAGCATTCGCTGCGTCTGGACGGAAGGTGAAACGAAGTATAGCTACCGCTCAAGATTTCTATCTGGATCCGAGAAAAGTCGCTCCACTGATTTCGGCGGATTCAACCGGAAACCAGCCGGGCCAGCCCTCGGCGCACACACGTGACTTCCTTTCTCGCGGGGCATCTCGCCTGATCTCGCCCATCTCGCCTCAGAAGAATTCGTAATGGCCGCTCGGGAGGTGCCGCCCGTACCGCCCGCCTTACTGCTGCTGCTGATGCTTGACGACAGTTCGTCGTCAAGTTGCTCGAGCAGCTTCCGGCATTCCAGCAATATTTGCTAGAAGCTCCTGAGCCATTCCTGCCGCTCGTGTGTCGAACACTTGTTAGCGCCGCGATTGCGAAAACGTCTTCGAAACGTCCGCGGTGGCCAGAGCCGTATATGTAGAGAGTTTGGCCATTCGTCGGGAAGTATAGGAGACAAATGAGGAGGCGCCATTGGCTGAAAGCGGGCTGGGCGTGCTCCAGGGCGTCTTCAGACATTCGACTGTGACCAACCAAAAGCCCGAAATAATACCCTGGCGGTGGTCGCGAGAAAAAAACCTGATAACTGCATCGGAGTAACTCTCGGTGACTGAAAATATGGTACACGTGATGTTTCAATCACGCTCATCCAAAATGATGGTGGAAGACTAGCGGAACGATCGACATAATCCTTACGCCAAGCGCCGAGGGCCGGGAATCTGCCGTCCGAGCGGTCACACTCTGTCTGAGCAAAACAAAGTTGAGTGGCGCATTCGTTTCTTACATCTTTCTGCATGATCATGATAAAAACATAACGTGCACCCTATTTTCAACCACAAAGAGTAACTACACTTCACTCTTACGCGCTTATTAAAACCATATACGAACATATACCTTTGATCAAAACTGTTTCTCGCTACCACCACTAGGGGATTCTTTTCGGCTTCTGATTGGTCAAGAGAGCATGCCAAGCCCCCTTCCCGAGTCTGGTGCACGCCCTGGCTCTGCCCGCGCCTCCCATTGACCAAACTCTCTCTATACACGGCTCTGGCGGCGGCCACGGAAAGGGGATTCCCGGGCAGGTGAATGACGGGAAGGCATCCGCCGATCCCGGAGCAGTTGTCATGTTCCACTGGGGATCCGTAGGCGGCGCGACCCCATTCGGATCGTGTGCTCCATTCCGGATCTGGTCAACTGATCCCGGTGCAGCGCTGGCCTACGGATCCCCACGTTGCGGGTTCGAATCCCGGCCGAGGCGCCCGCAATCTGACGGAGGCTTATTGCGGAGAAGGCGCCGTGTAACTGAGCTTTCGATTGCACGTCAAAAGATCCCCAGGTGGTCCAAATTAATCCTCAGTCCTCCGCTGGGGCGTGCCAGATGCCCGTCGTTGGTTTGGCACGTAAAACCCCCAAATTTGACTTTTAACTGATCCCGGTGCGCTCCAAAATGCCAAAGGAAATCGCCATAAGTTTTACCTAAACGTCGGTTACTTTAAGTTTGAGCGCGGTTAAAACCTTCTATAAAACAAGCGCATACACGCGGAACAAAAGCGAAACAAATGTCAGGCGTCAATCTTTGTGCTTGATTGAAAAAAAAACGAAAAAAAACAAGCACAGAAAAAAAAGCAGCCGACACCGTGACGTTGCACTTTCGGCGCTGCTTAATTGACCCAAGGCTTCCACTCTCAGCTGTAGCCGGACTTGCGGTGCAACGGTGTATAGTTGATATACATCGTACAAACCGATGTGCCAGGCTTCAGATTTTCTAAAATTCATTATTCTTCGTAGACTGATGTAGTGTTTATACAGGGTAAGGACTAGTACATTTAGTACATACATAGTACATACCTAGTCCTACATACTACATACCTACATACTAGTACATACCTAGTAAGGACTAGCACATTTAGCACGCCTTGCAAACTTCGAATTCCGAACGTGAATAACCTGAAACTGGACACGCGAACGTAGTTTCTGGAGATGTTTTATGTGTATTTTTAGAGCTCAATTCTGATGGATCGAAATAATAATAATATTAAATTAAAATCAGAAGCCGTGTATTTCCTATGTCCTGTACAAGCCTGTTTGTCGTCGGCACACTGCTTTATCAGCTTACTCCCGAGTGACTTGCAGAACGCAACAACACGAAAACAAATGAAAAAGGCTGTTATGAGCAATATAATCGCGATAGTTATAAAGCTTAACAAAATATATCAACAATGACCACCTGATTTACTAACCAGTTTGCAGACGACGAACACCCGGCATACAGCAGAAGAAATGACCGGCAGTTGTTATTGTGCTATCTTTGTCTTTGTTCTACCTTACCACCTCCGAATAGAGCTACAGAAAAAAATACGCTTAAAGTTATCTTTTGTTGAAAGCATTTCCAATGCTTTCAACAAAAGATATCTTTGGGTAGAACGGGATCGACAATTACGATATTGTGGGTTGGACCGTTTGTTCTCTTGTGAATGTGTATTTTCTTTTTATTTGAGAGTGTTTTCAGCAAAGGAGATCTCTGCGCAGAAGGTGGTTGAGAGTGGCAGTGTGGGTATATATAAGGTGCCTGAGAAATGAACCAGTTAGCTGAGTTTGAGAGGTTCCCTTCTGAGTCTCTTACTTCGACAAAAATATTTTTCTTTCGTTTTCTGCACCACACTCTCTGATGTTAACGACATGATTAGCTTCCGAGTATCGCGATACCATCCCCTTTGCTTAGAAGTTGTGTAAGTAGAACAGATTTTGTGTCAAAGTCTGGTTTTACAGCGATAGCCATTATGGGCTCTTACTATTCTTGGAAACGATGTCCGTTGTGGTTGTAGCTGTAGTAATTGTCCTGATGTTGTAGTTGGCGTAATGGGGCGTGGCGCGAGCGACGCAGCCAAATGCTTGAAGAAATACCACATGCCGCTCTCGGGAATAATCCTGGGTCGACGGCGCGGTAAACGGGCGCGTTACCACAAAGCTAGCGCACTTTTTTTTTTCCGAAATAACATTTATTTAGATTGTAGGTACACAGTACTTAGAAGATTCCGTGTTTCAGAACAAAAAGCTGTTGCACATAGAAAAATAACTAATAAAAAGGCGCATAGCTTATATCACAAAAGCGAGTAGAGTACGCGATTCAAGTGACGGGTACACTGGTTCATAAAAGATGTACGTTACACAAAGAAACAAGCAGAGAACAGAGGAAAAAAGAAAGGGAAGGGGGAGGTGCATGGACGTGAGTGCCCGGGAAGCCCCTTGCGGGCGTGTTCGAAGGAAGAACTTTGTTAAAAGTTTTTTTTTCTTTGTTATGGCATCATTACGCTTTTTTATTTTCTTTAAAATAAAGTTAGCATTGTTGCAACGCGCTTTCAGAGATCAGATACGTCAAATATATCCTGCAGTACTTTGGCAACGCCTGGCAAAATGGTCATGCGTAGGAGACGTTTTTGGGACGGTAAATAATGGTGCTATAATTTATGTACTGCACTCATACTGCGACCTTCGATGAGAACCCCACTGGTTGTCGTTATAGGATCCCATGATCGTTTATGCCAGCCAATGGAACTGAGGCGACACCTGTGAGCGCGACCTGATGCTGTGTTGACACTATATGTCGTTTCCTTCACCACAACGCTTTTGCGTCCTACGCTTTCCTCATTTTGCCTGCATCAAAAACGTATTCTACTTTATGATATGTTTTTTTGGGCCAACGCGGGGTTGGCCCATCAGGATTACACATCTTCTTGCATCGGTACTCGTTTCATCGCGTTCGCACCGGCTAATGACGCAATTTCATTTACTTCAGAGCAGAAAGAAACGGCTCGGGGCTCTCCATGCCCCTATTAACGTATAACATTCTTTGGCAGGGTTGTTCGGGAATTCGTGAAGCCCAGATAAAAGGGTAACAGCAATCCTCGACGCTGATTGGTTGACGAGTGGGAAGGGAGGAGTGAGGTGCTCGACGCTTATTGGTTAACGGAGAGGTCATATGACCAGAGGGGTATGCAAGGAGGAGCTCCACCACCTTTGCGGACTGGGGGAGAGAAGCTCGAGAGTATCGGAGGCTCTGGAAGATCGCAAGGTTCATCATGTAGATTAGCGGTAGTATTGCTTCACTCCAGGAACAACTATGAAGTGTACATGTGGTACACGTTAAACTATCCGATGAAGAGGGCAGTGAACGTAGCCGTCTAAGAACTCGGTGTATCGCTAAGCGGTTGGGATACTGGAACGTTTCATTTATGCAAGACGATTGCCTAGCAATTTGCAATACATTTTGTTTCGCTGTATGACAACAAAATGGAGATAACAATGATGTATTTTAAATGCATAAAAACTCGAAGCTTTGAGACAGACAGCTATCTTTAATCAAAGATTGTGATTGTCTGTTTCGACCACGCTTCTCGTTAATAGTCGCAGCGCGCTAGCTTCTTCTGATCAGAGACACAAATATTAATCTTCCATGTTCCAACAAAAACCGTTATGTTAAGATATCTGTATTGCGCCTCCACAAGGGCAAGGACTACCACAGAAGTATCTTGGGGTGTCAGTAAGCGCTTATCAGATCCGTCAAAGACTAAAAACTTCTAATAAGCCGATAAATTCATTCGGAAACCTATACCCCGTGAGCAATGAAGTTTGGTTCGACAGGAGGCGCCATCTTGTGCAACATTTTTACAACTCCGGGACGATCCGCGACCGCAGTGCTCGAACCTCCGCGTGCCCTGCCGAAGTCAGACGAAGAGGTCGCGTTCAGTCGTTGATCGTTGAGTGGTTAGGCCTTCCCAAATTTGCCCATTTTAGCAAGAAGCCGCACTGACTAGCAGTCGACCGAGGCGCCTCTTGTTCACTGGCCTGGGGCCATTATGTACTTGCATTTGTTAGGGAAGCCCTATTCAACATAATCTTAACCCTGGGACGATGATACATAAAATCTTGACTCACAGCAGCAGCGCATTGTCTTACAGCAAATCGCAAAAAGCATAATTGTAAAAGAAGCATGCCTTACGTGTCAGCCAAATTTTAAGCTTGCTAAAATAAAACTCGATGACTCCATGCGAAACATCAAAAAGACAATAAGTTTGTTAACCGGAAAATATTAAAGTTAGAATGAAATTGAGTCTAATTTTGCTTGTGTCCCATAGGACAACACCCGTAAAAGTTATTTCTTACCTTTTAGATTACTTGTCGAATCTATGCCTACGTTAACGGGTAGCACATATCACAGTTTAAAAACTAATTACTTAGAAAACGGCCAAGATATTGGGCCCTCAGAGAGTACAGAAAGTGGTTTCAAATGTCAGCCATAGCAAGAGCACCATTAGGGCTCTCCCTATAAAAAATATTTCAAAAAATGAAAGCCGTTTACAACTCCCTGTAATGCCGAATTAGAGCGCAGCTCTTGAGGAGGAGGAGGGGAAGGTACGGAGAGGAGGCTATGTCCCTCCTCCGCTCCTGCTCGCCTCCCATTTACGGGAAAATTTTCCGCTAAATTTAGCGGAAAAAATTTCCGCTACATCTAGCGGGAAATTTTTTCCGCTAGATTTAGCGGGGAAATTTACCGCTAGATTTAGCGGGGAAATTTTTCCGCTAAATTTAGTGGAGAAATTTTTCCGCTAGATTTAGCGGGGAACTTTTTCCGCTAGATTTAGCGGGGAAATTTATCCGCTAAATTTAGCGGGGAACTTTTTCTGCTAGATTTAGCGGGGAAATTAATCCGCTAAATTTAGCGGGGAAATTTTCCCGCTAGATTTAGCGGGGAAACTTTTTCCGCTAAATTTAGCGGGGAAATTTATCCGCTATATTTAGCGGGGAAATTTATCCGCTAAATTTAGCGGGGAAAGTTTTACCGCTAGGTTTACCGGGGAAACTTTTTCCGCTAGATTTAGCGGGGATATTTATCCGCTAAATTAACTGGGAAAATTTCCCTGCTAAATTTAGCGGAGAAAATTTTCCGCTAAATTTAGTGGGGAAATTTACCCATAATGCACGGCGCGGTTACGCCGACGGCGACGTTGACGCCGTTCAAGCCGGAAACGAACGCCTAAGAGCTGCGCTCTAAAATAAAAAAAAATGAGAAGCGCGTGTTCATTTTGTGTTTTTCCAACTAAACCAACAGGACATTTGCTACCCTTGCAGTTTCACAGGCAAATACGCTAAAAGGATTCGCTTTTTGCGTACAACATAAGTTGCACGTCGGTCCTTGAGAATGACAAGGCATGTCTGATTATGAGGGTTGTCGTCGTTTCGCAAATGAGTATAACTGTCCTTTATCCGGCGATGCTCAGAACTTGTAGGGTGTTTAACACTAGCAGCACAGTTTATTTAATTTCTTCAAACTACTCATTTCGCACTCGTGTTTTCCAGGAGCTGTGCGTGGACCCGAATGAGGGCGATATGGAACTCCCTCCTGCTGACACAAAGTAGTGTGCCCTGGAGCCGACAAATCTTTGTGATGAAGGGTATTGATATGGTGGCGGTAATTTTAAGTAACCATGGAAACGTTTTGTTCAATTATGCTGGCTAGTACTCAGAATAAATTCTTCTCGTTGAGAAGGCACTGAACATTGCATCTTGCATCCATTTCTGCTTGTATAAGTGTGCGTATAGAAAACACATTAATATAAAACAAATAAAACATTTTATCAAAATGTTTTTTTTTTAATTTTTATTTTATTTTTTTAGGAGAGGGGGGGGAATTTGACAACAGTAGACTGCATTTTCAAAGCCGCAGATCATGAAGTAGTGTTTTCGGCGTGCTAGAACAATGTACTATACTCCGTTTTACGTAAAGTCCGAGCGTAACCGACTCCACGATCCCGCAGAGCCAATCAAGCAGCGACAAAAGTGCATCGTCACGGCGCTTGTCTTCTTTGTGCGTTTGCTATCACCGGCTAAGCCAATGAGGTCCAGCGAATTCACGGTTATCCTGGATTGAAATGAACAAATGGTACCCGAAGGCTGATCTTTAGGTAGCTAGAGACTTGCCGATATTGGGTAATGTCCTTACATCTAAAAATACTTGAAGCAGAGTACAAAGTAAATGAGAGGTTATGTACTGTACTTCGAGTAAACTAGTGAGTGCACCGGGCACTAGGTATTATAAATACAATCCCCTTTTAAAGTAAAGTACAATAACTTTTTAACACGATCATTCATGGCCATTTTAAACTGGTTTTGCGTTGCCCTAGATGTAATCGGAATGTTTCAGTTATTTTTGAAAATGACGGCGAATATTGGATAAAGCTCAGTGTCCACAGAATTGTTTCTTTCGGCCATTGCGCCAAATTCGGAAGTTCTTCCGACTTCTGAATTTCGCCCCGCTTGCACCCAAGGACTCGCTTTCTTGCGAACGCCGAGTGCACATTGTTGCGTAACGTGCTCTGCGAATGTTCCCAGAAGCCTCCAAGTATTTATCAGCTGGACTCTGAAATTGCACCGAAAGGTCAGTGATTTTTATTTGGTCCCCCGTGCGGCACGATCCCGGACTCATGAGACCTGCTTTTAACGCTAAAAGTCCACTTACGCCATCCATGAGGGGCTTTGCTTGCGAGGTCTCACGGCATGCCTCGCACCCGGGTCGACTCCAAACCGAGTGCGGCAGCTGCCCGTTTAGTCAGGGACCCAAGCCGCTCCTTGAGATCAAGGCAACACAATTTTATCATTATTAATCCCTCGACTGGCAAACTGTCGGCACGGCGCCATGGCAAGCACACACCACTACGTCATCGAAACATTTTATGGAAACATAAAACTCGCCGTGTGGGTCTACATTGAAAGACAAAAAAACACATACATAAAAGTACGCAGCATCCAAAACCTACTTGCCTTCGACACCTACAGACGCTCCACCGAGACTAAGCTCCTGACCCTAAAATCCGTTACCATTCAGAATACATGGCACGAAATTCGAACGTGCAAAGCCAGTGACCCTGCTCAAGCAGGCGGAGTCATTCACGGAATGGCAGCGTCGGTGCCGGATGAAGAAATTTAAAAGAACTTCCAGAAAAAGCATGCCAAGCTGTTTCACCACCGACGCATCGGCACATCAAACACGACACTACTGACGTTCGAAGGACCACGACTACCTCACTACGCCTTCATCCATCGTGTGGCCATGAGACTTTACCCCTACCGGCCGCGCAGCATCCTTGGCACGCTCTGCTGTGCAATCGGACACTGCGCTGATACCTGCCACCAAAAAAGGCAACTTACCACGTGCCTCAGCTGCAGCAAGAAATTCCCCGTGGGCCAACGCCCTGCCGCACCCCACTAATGTGAGCCACTCCGCCTCAATTACAAAGAAGACCATCCACCCACCTCCCCAGTCGCCCGATCCGACAGCAAGTGGACGAGGCAGCCAAGACACAGGCGTTTCAACAGAAAAGACACAGCATAAAGCCTCTCGGTCAACCAACCCTGCAGGTATGACCGACATTGCCAACCCACAACCGCTTTGGCTCTCTCCAAAGCCCGAAAAGAAGCAAGAGCAAGAACCGAACTCAAGACAACACACTCACAAACAAAGCTCTCGGTCAAGACATTCAAAACCGCAGCACCACCTAAAGCACAATGCCCCAAACTACCATGGACCGGCTAAGGAACCACCAGCTCTCCCTCCAACGTGAGCAAGCCAGCTCCTCCAAAACCCATCCTCCCATCTGCCAACCTCCCCTTCCCATCACCATCTAAAACTTCAAAATTTGTCACGTCTAATCGATCTATATTTTAGACCCGCAACACTCGCAAAACCGCCCACCCCACCCTACGCCTTCTACCCCAGTTGAGTAGAAGCTTGAGGTCTTAACGGCCAAAGTAGACAAGCTAGTAGACGCCATGTCGGCACGTTAAGCCGCCTATAGAACAGATGCATTGTGATAACAACGACGCGGCACACGCAAAGAAAACATTAGCAAAAACAAGCAATGACTGGCTAACCACCTCAAGCAAAAAGAAGTCACCATACTTAAGCAAGAACAGGCCATATATGCTCTATAGGTACCCCGCAAAAGAGCAGACCGAAGCGCTCAGGCAGGAGCGCCCTACAACACAGACAGAAAGGCTTATGATATAGACCAAGATGTCTAATCACCCACCTACACCAGCCACCACACCCGACCTCCCCCAAACACACCGCAAGCCGCGTGCATCGTATGTTATTGGAATCGCAGAGGCGTTCGCCAGAAAAAGGGGCTCTTCACGCAATGTATACAGGTGGCTGACTCCAAACCAGGCATCGTTCTTTTTGACGAAACATAGGGATTAACCGGCCACCCCAGATGCAAGCGCAGAAAGACAAACGATCCCATGCGGGTGTATCTGTCCCCATAATGACCACCCCTACGTATCCAAACATATAGTGGTTACACAAATTACACCTCTCGCCTCAACACACCCTCAATGAAAACATCCCGGTCCAATTCCTGTTAGGGTACGACGCACGGGACACCACAATCGCAAACGTCTACTAGCTACCTAAATACCCCAACGCAACTCTATTATTACTTGCTAAACACTCAGCCGAATACAAGGCACACCCTGTACTTATAGTGGGCGACTTCACCAGCAACAACACATCCTGGGAACCTGGGAATACAATCACACCACCCCAAACGGGTTCCAACTCGCACAGACTATCAACGATCACCAATACACTCTCCTTAAAGGGATACTGGACAGAAATTTGGAACTCACAAAGCAAGGATGAAGCGATAGGCGGGACACTGCAAAACACCAAAACATTGCTCATACAGAGATATCTCTAGCCGATGGCCGTATTTTGGGAAAATAAATGCGTGATTGACGAGGTTGATGAGACATGTGACGTTACCATTCTCATTACCTCTCCTCTTCCCTTCGTCCCCTGGAGCTCGTGAACCGAAACGAGAAGAAGAAAACAAGGAAGCTTCCCCTCATTCTCATCAGTTCCATGAGGATCGCGATGTGATAGTATTCGCTAGATCGCGGCCTTCTTTTCTATGCATACGGCCGTCCGTTTGAGATATCGACGTGTGAGTGATGTTTGGGAGATCGTAGCGTCCATTTAAACGCTTCTGCGGCCTTATTTCGCGAAACCCAAGTTTTGGTTTAGCAACCCTTTAATGGGTACTACGGCGTTTTCTTCATAGTCCCCGATTTGCCTAAAAATTTCCTAAAGAGACCAACAAACATTGCCGAAATAGTAACCCACATATTGGGGCTAAATATTTTTTTCGCGAAGTTATTGGATTTAGAATTTTGACCCTCACCCTGTTTTTCGAAGTGAAAGTTTCTGCAGGCAACAATGAAAAAGTAACGTCAGCGGACTCATGTGTTCGCCATGTTTGCTCTTTAGACTGTAGACTTTTTTTTTAAACTGATTACAAGCTGTTTTATGCTGTCAAACAAATGCCCTGAAAGCTCGCTCTAGTATTCGAGAAAGCACCACGAAACGAATACTGCATACGAATCTCAAAAAATTCTTTCTCGTGCGCGGCCATGTAGCAGTCAGGACCAGCGCGATCTATGCAACTTTCCTGCTGGCGCGTTGAGCTAGGACAGAGGTGTACAATAAGAGGCTTAAACACCTTTCCAGTATTCACCGTTCATGCTCAAAACCTTAAACTATTGGGATCATCAACAGCCTGAGGGAAGTAGCCTAGTCGAGGGCTACGCTAGTCAGTAAACATCGCTGCGTGCGTAGTGGAGTTGGTAACGCACGGGGCTGTCACGCGGAGAAAAAGGGTCTGAACCCCACTTGGTTCGGATCTTTCTTTTATATTCTGCAATCTTCTGGAAACATTTAGCGCTTTCTCGGCTCTCATCACGTGTTCTGGTTTGAAACATTCCTTAACGTAAGGCACGTATAGAAGCAAAGGTAACACGCCCATTCGAAACAGTCGCCTCTCTGTCGCCGATGCGGAATGTTCCATACCTTTTGTTATTTTGTTTTTCCCATTCGTATAACATTTTCCACCTGTGACATTCCGCTGGAGGTGCTAGGTAGCGCTCGCCTACGCTCAACGCCCACACGAAGAAGACGACGAACACCGTCGGTGAGGAGAACGAACACAGGAGGACCAAGACGAGAAGGATGACCGGCGATGACCAACGACCACGACGAGTCACGTGGAACGATGGCGAGATATACCGAATAAACAAAACCACCAGGGCAAACCACGACGATGAACCACGACGACGAACAACGGCGACGAATAACAACGATGACGATCCATATGACGACGACCTAGCGCGACGACTTAAGGCGACGACCTACATTCGCGACCTTCGATGACGACCTACGACGACGTTCTGCAGCCACGACCATTGATGACGACCTACGCGACGATTTATGACGACGATCTAAGACGACAACCGTAACAACAATCAATGCTGACAGCGAACGACAACAAACACTACTTTTTCACGACGAGGGCGACCATGTCACCATAAAGAACTGTGACAGAGTCAACGCATTTTGCTATGGGGTTCATTACCTCTTCATTTTTCAATCTTTAGATGAGCTGCGGGCCGCTGCTTTTAAAGTGACAGCTTTACGGGCAACATTCTGCAGAGATTTCGAGCTCGTTAGTTGTCATCGCCGTTATTAAAAAAAAAAAAAAAACTTTTATCTCCCTTTTTGGCGCGAGGAGAGTGAAGTCGGGATTTTCGGTCGGCCGCGCAGCGCGAAGCGGGGAGAGGGGAGCCCCTGCTTGCCGACAGCCAATTTCCTGGCGTCTGCTTTAAACACTTGTTTTCAAACATTACTCACGTTGCACGAAATCCCACTTTAGCAGTATATTGTTGCTACGCGTAATATTGGATGGTTTTAAAAACTTCCACCCCGCTTACCCACTTATTTCACGGATCACCGATCACACGCGGCCAACCAGGGCGGCTATGAGAATTACCCACGTCGTACCTCCGTCCTTAGGTATGTGATGGCACCATTTCACTCGCATTTCACACGTTTTGTTTCTTCGCGCACTGTGGGCGATAAATGCGACTTTTCTAGTCTTGTGTAATGTCGCGTGCGTGTCTAAATTTGCAACGTATGTCAATAAAACCAGTGTGCGAAGAAATGAAAGCTATAGGTGTAGCACGGGGTGGAAAGGTGCCGTCACGTACCTGAGGACGAAAGTGCGATGTGGTTAATGCTAAAAGCCGTAGTGGTTGGCGTAGTGCATGCCACTGACAACCGCCACGAGTGCTCGGTGATCCCTAAAGCAAGTGGGTAAGCGCGATGAAAGTTTCTAGAACCATCCCGCATTACGCGTAACAACTGGACACTGCCAAAGTGGGATTCCGCATAACGCGAGGAATGTTTGAAAATAACTGTTTGTTAGAAGCAGACGGCAGGGAGAATGTCCCTTTGTCGATTTGTTACTGGCTGTATGCCGGGGGTGCCCTCCCTTCTCTCTCCGCGCTGCGCGCCGACGAGAAAACCCGACTTCCCCCTTCTCGCGCCAAGACAGAAGAGTATAAAGGCCCGTTCACACTCTTGCGACCGAGTACGACCGAGAGAGGCCAGACCAGTTTTTAAGCCTTTTGCGATCTCTTAGGACCAGCTCCGCAGCAGTATCGGAGCTGGTCCTAAGAGATCGCTAGAGAGCTTAAAAACTGTTCTGGTCTCTCTCGGTCGTACTCGATCGGAAGAGTGTGAATGGCGCTTAAGGGTTTCTACTTCCCTCTGTTCGGGTCAAGAGGGGAGAGAAAAGGGGTTTTTCTATAGCGACGATGACGGCAAACGAGCTCGAAATTTCTGCAAAGTATTGCCCGTAAAGCAATCCCTTCAAAAACAGTTGACCGCAGCCTATCTAAATCATGACAAATCAAGAGGTATTCAACCCCATAACGAAATGCTTGACGCTCCCACAATTGATCACGTTCATATGGTCGCCCTTTTCGTGAAAAGATCTGTTGTCGTTCGCTGTCCACAATGATTATTATGACGGCCCTCGTCCTGGGTCGTCGTCATAGGTCGTTGCGTAGGGTGTCGTCGAAGGCTGTGGCTGTAGGACATCGCCGCATCTCATTGTATTAGGTCGCGGATGTAGCTCGTCGCTCTAAGTCGTCGTCCTAGGTCGTCGACATTTGGTTCGTCGTCGTTGCTGTACGTCGCCGTTGTTCGTCAGCGTTGTTCGTGTCGTGGTTCATCGTCGCGGTTCGTTTTGGTGAGTTTCCTTTATTCGTTATACCTCGCCATCGTTCAAGGTGGCTCGTCGTGCTCGTTGGTCATCGTCGGTCATTCTACTCGTCCTGGTCCTCTTGTGTATGTTTTCCTCATCGAAAGTGTTCGTCGTCTTTATGGGAGCGTTGAACGTTGAACGTAGCTGAACACTACCAAGCACCTCCAGCAGAATGTCACAGATGGAAAATGTTTGACGAATGTGGAGATTCAAAGAACAGAACGTATCTAACATTCTCCGTCGGCGACGGAGGGGCAACTGTTTCGACTAAGCGCGTTACCGCTGCTTCTATACGTGCTGTATGTTCAGGAATGCTTGAATTCATAACTCTCGATGAGACCCGGGGGGGGGGGGGGGCTGAAATTTTGCTGAAAAGCACAGAAAATAACAGAGAGATGGTGACCAAGCGGGGTTCAAACCCCGTTTCTCCTCGTGGCAGCCCGTGCGTTACCAACTCCACCACGCGCGCAGCGATATTTACTGACTGGCGACGGCCTCTGATTAGGCTACGTCCCTCGGGCTGTTGATGATCCCAACAATCTAAAGTCTCGTACATTAACGGTAAACACTCGAAAGGTGTGTAAGCCTGTTATTGTGCCGCTCTGTTCCTAAGCTCGGTACGCCAGCAGAAGGATTGCATACATCATGCTGTCCGAGACTGCTACATGGCCGCGCACGCGTGTTCTGAGATTCGTATGCTGACGTTCAATAAACGAATATGTTAGTTTCACTTAGTTAGTGTTGGCGGTAACGCATTACAAGTAACGGCGTTACGGGTAACGAGTTACTTTTTTTGGCAACGTAGTAACATACTCGTCACTCTTTCAGAACTGTAACGGGTAACGTACATATGTTGCTTATTTTGAGCAACGGGTCATCTCGTTACGTTTCGCGTTACATCTTCCCAAATGCTGAGAAATGTACACTTACCTTTTTTGTGTTTCTATATTTATTTATATATCAGGAATGCTTGAAACCATAATTCTCGAGGAGAGCTCATCAGCTCGCACCGACCCTGTGAGCTGATGGGACTAATCAGAGAGCGTCAAAAGAGCGATATCACGGTGTTCATAATGTTTGTGTACGTGTTCCACAATGGCTGAAGCGATCATAAACAAAAAAGGTCCAGTGTCTTTTGGTTTTGACACTGCCTGATTGGTCCCGTTAGCTCGTAGCGCCGGCTGCGTCTGGACTTAAGCTGACACGAAGTATGGGTACCAAGTAATTAATTATTGCACTCATTCCATATAGCCTCAACATTTTGCCAGTCTTTTCTCCGCGAAAAAGGTCCCACTTTAGAAAAACCCCGACCCCACGCCCTTTGTCCCAGTGCCACACCGTGATAAGAGTCTTAGATCGTGAGATGATATTGAGTGACTCCGTCATTTGAGTATGAGTTCGTGAGGTTATATTGAGTGACTCCGTAATATAAGTCTGAGTTCATCAGATAATATTGAGTGACTCTGTAATATGGTTCTGAGTGCGTGACATGATATTGAGGGACTCCGTGATATCAACTCATGGTGATATCAACTGACTTTGTGTTGAGAGCGTAAGTTCATCGGCTGGCAATCGAATGTTTTGGAACTTGAAAGTGATATGCATGGGACTTTTTGTTTCTTGCTCAAATGATTGTGCTTGACCTTGCGCGTTGTATACCACTCGCACGCGTCTGTCCTCTGGAGCTTTTCATGGCGCGAGTGCAAAGGCACCTCCTTGAAGGAAGGTTCTCGCGAGGGGAGGGGGCTGCCGTCGCCGTCGGAGTCGGGGACGCTTAGGGCTCTATTATACTTTGACGTTAAGCGCAGTGAACGTAGCGTAGCGCAAAACCTGGGCCTTTGCTTGGCCGGCGAGCAGGAGCTCGATACCCTGGACCAATCAGTATCGCTGTCCGCTGCACTACGCCGTGCTTGCTACGCTCGACGTCGGATAAAAACAGAGCCTTTGCGGGGGCTGACGTGGCACTGAAGTGGACTTGATAACGGCTCATGGGAAACGAGTGCGATATGGTAACACTAGTTCCTTCCCGCATGGCGTGCTCGCTTTCGGCCTTTCAGCTGCTGTGCGAGAAAGGGCTGCGCATTTGTTTTTAACATCACTCTGTGCACGTGCTTTTTGAACTGTGGTGCATGCTTGTTCTTTTCGGCAACCCACACTCATTTTATGCTGTCGCGTGATGGAGGGCTGTGCGATCGCCTTTTATTGGAGCGCGCGTGGACTTTGAACGGTCGTGCGTGTCGACTGTCAAAAAGGATCGTCTTTAGTGCCTCGGAGATATGCTTTGTTGAGGTCTCAATTAATGTCATTACATTTGAAAAACAGCATGGCGTGCGGATTGTACCAATGTTTTGGAATGCCAGCATCACTCATGCTTGCGAAGGACATGGTCGCTCGTTGGCAGTGGTCATAATTATATTACGAGACTGTGTCATTCCTATACTGAATTTCTCTTTTCTGTCATACCGTAGGACACCAGTTACCGATTGTTGCGCTTTATGTTTCTTTCACATACGAATTGCGAGAGGCTTAGAATATAAAATCTTTTCTTTGGGAGTTCAGATGGAATTGGTGCGTGAAGATATATGATTTGAGAGGCTTCCCTTTATTAACATATGTGGAAATTCTGAACAATGAAGTCGCAAAATGTTCAAAATAGTTCTGCAGTGTTTTAGATCCCAGAGCCCATCGCGTTATTTCTACAGTCCTGCACAAACGTGTTCGTCTCTTTTGAATGAACGCGAAAAACTACATGTACGGGCTTCTCAAAATTGCACTGGTCAGACTGCCTTTCACAGGAAACGGCTTGAGGCGTTTAGCCATAAGTTGGTTGTCCCCGATAGGTTATTTTATGGTTGCGTCGCATCGTTTGTTATAACGTTGCATCTGTTGTGTGGTAGCTTGAAGTGCCAACATGGCGTGCACTAGCTTGTCTACTTCGACCCTTTGGGCGTCTACCTTTTCTATTCTGGTGGAAAGTGTACTGTGTGGGGGGCGGTGTAGCGAGTGCTACGGGTTTTGAGTATGGTTTTGGTTAGACGTAACGCATTTCAATGTGTTAGGTGGTAAATGGAAGGGGAGGTTGGAGGATGCGAGGATCGGTTTCGGGGTGCTGGCTCGCTCACCTTGGAGGGGGTGAGCCGGTGGTTCCTTGACCGGTCCATAGTAATTTGGGGCGTGGTGCTTCAAGTGGCGCTGTTGTTTTGAATGCCTTCCCGACAGCTTTGTCAATGAGTTGTTTTGTGTTTGGTTCTTGCTCGTGCTTTTTTTTTTTTGGGGGGGGGGTGGGGGGCTTTGGGGAACGTCAAAGCGGTAGTGGATATAATTTCGGTCATGCCAGCAGCGTTGGTGAGCCGAGAGGTTGGAGACGGTGTCGGTTCCGTTGCAAGGCCTGTGTCTTGGCTGCCTCATCCGCCTGCTGTCAGGCCGGTCTACAGGGAAGTGGGCGGATCGTCTTCTTTGCGATTGAGGTAAAGTGGCTCACATTCGTGGGGTGGGGCAGAGCATTGACCCGCGGGAATTTCTTGCTGCAGGTGAGGTACGTAGTGAGTTGCCTTTTGTTGGGTCAAAACGCAAAGCGGTGTCCGATCGAACAGCAGAGCGTGCAGAGGATGCTGTGCGGCCGGTAGGGGTGGTGTTTGATGGCCACGCGGTTCATGAAGGCGTAGCGAGTTAGTCGTGGTCCTTGGACCGTCACCAGTATTGTATTTGATGTGCCGATGTGTCTGCGGTGAAGCAGCTTGGCATGTTTTCTCTAGCGATTCTTTCAAATGTCTTATTCCGCCAGTGACGTGAGTACTCCAGGAATGACTCCGCGTGCGTTGGCAGGGTCATTGTCTCTCCACGTTCGAATCTCGTGCAGTGCGTTTTGAATGGGTACAGTTTTTAGAGCCAGAAGCTTGTTCTCGGTGGAGGGCCTGTAGACATGGCGATGACAAGAAGATTTTGAATGATGCACACTTTGATGTATGTCTTCTTTCTCTATGGTGTTGAGACCAGCGGCATTAAGCACGTCGGTTCCTAGCATATTGTAAACGACTTATTTTTCGCGAGCTCAATATTTTGCGATTTAAATCAAAGCTGAAGCTTTGGAATATTTCGCGGGTTCTAACTGTCGCGACGCGGTGGGATCTCAATATAGATTCTAATGTGTTTACCATTTACCAGAATCGTTCCCGGGACCTATTTTTCGCGAATTTTAGGCGAATCGTGAAATTCGCGAAAATTAGGTCTCAGTGAAAATTAAGTCGATTACTGTATGTGGATCCACGTTGGCGAGGTTGATGTTTTCGGAAAATTGTACAGTGGTTGTAGTGGTGTGGGCCTGCTATGGCGCCGTGCCGACAATTTGCCAGTCGATGGTTCGCGATGATCGATTTCCATGGTTTTGATCTCAAGGAGCGGTTTGGGTCCCTGACCGACCGTGCAGCAACGCACTGGGTGAGGGGTCCACGACCTACTGTAATCCTGAGCTGCCCATTGAAGAATCTGCCTGCGTTTACCTTGTAGTGCATGACTACTGCCTCAGCGTTTCGTCACGCTATGACTTCACGGCGCTGCACAAATGTTTTTTTTTTTTTTTTGGTTTCTAGGGTATCCACCCATAAATCGAAGGCACGCAAGGCGCAGTGGCCTTATCTGGTCCTGACCTGCTCTCCTCGCGGACATCGCGGGATCTCGTCAGTCGGTGTTTGTAGGGTAGATTCGTCACTAGAAGCGCCGACTGCCAGCACAGTCTATTTATGGGTTATCCGAGAACGCGCCCTTTCCCAACGATGGCACAAGAGCAGCTTGGGCAAAACTACACCTTGCGCTTCTGTGGCTCAGAAATCCGCTATTTCGATCTAAGCAAACATGAGAGCGATGCATCTTGCTACGTGCTACTGCTTCTGCAGTCTGCTTGCGCCAAGCTACGGTAGGTTTTTCCCGAGAAACAGATATCACAAGCTGCGCACCATGCGGACCGTGCGCTAGACAGGCTGTGAGCAGCGTTTGGCTCGCAGAAAAGCATTTGCCCAGCGCCCCCAATAACAAAGCGAGACATTTCAATTATCTTGAACGGGGAAATCAGTATTACACTAAGCCGTGGCGGAGTCGACCCGGGGCGAGGCCTAACGTGATGCCTAGAATGCCGAGAACTGCATGGATGGTTGAAGTGGACTTTTAGCGTTAAAAGTAGGGTTTACGAGTCCGGAATTGTGCCGCTCGGGGGTCCGAATAAAGTTTACTGACCGTTCGGTGCAGTATGAGAGTTCATTAATGAGATATTTAGGGATTTTGGAAAAAAATTTGCAGAGCACAGTGCGCATTGATGCGCACTTGATGTTCGAAAGTTCGCGAGCCCTTGGATGCAAGCGGCGCCCAATTCGAAGTCGAAGGAACTTCTGAATTTTACCCAAGTGCCGTCAATAACACTTTTGTGGTCACTTGACTTTATTTATTATGTGCCGCCATTTCCAAAAATTATTGAAGCACTCCGATTACCTTTAGGGCAATGCATACCAGTTTAATAAGGCTATGGAAGTTTATGTTAAAACGTAAGGGTCCTCAAAAAATTCAAAACATTTTTTTTCACCACAAAAATTAACTACACAATGCCGAACTCTCCTCTTACAAAAATATTTATCCACTTTCCCCAGAATGTAGAAAATACTGTACAGGGGCTATAGATATTCTAAAGAAAATGTATAATATACTTTTATACAGTGTTGGGAAGTATTTTAAGTACATTGCACTTAAAGTACTACTTCAAGTAGGTTTAGGAAACTTGTACTTTACTTGAAGCATATTCACTGAGTATGTAGTTGCATCTTACTTAAAGTATTTTTTTCTGGTACTTTTCGAGGAAAGTACTATTCCCCACTTCAAAGTACACTCCCAAAATTTGGTTTTCTTTCATTTGTATCCCGAAATGATGCTTTGTCAACTCCGAAGAAATACTGCGAGGGATATTCTACTCTCACCAGAGACGTGAGCAGACGACGTTTCGCTCCGTTTGTTCTGGGGGCGGCTTTCCCGTAGCTTCTTGAACTCTCGCTACTTCTCGGTCAGTCAGCGCAAGCGAGAATATTTAAAATATTAGGAGAGTAAAATTAATCATAATGTAGCACCTGAGACTGTGCTGCAGAAGAATTAAAATTTTAAGTCGAAGTAAAAGACAACAGAGGAGAACCTCACAATGTTTTGAGGCATTATCTTTTGCCTTTTCTTTCTATTTGAAAGTTCCTTAGTTTTTTTCGCACCGGAATCTCAGGTGTCACGTTATGATTAATCATCACCAGCTCGCTTGCACACTCACTGTTTTTTTTATTAAAAAGACGACACTCCTCTATGAGAGGATTGCTTGCGGAAGCTACGGGGCTGACGTCATGCTCTCTTCTAGTACATTTAACCCCCTTGGTTGCAACAATCCAGTGCAACGGGCGCCAAATTCAGAAAAGGGACTTCTGAATTTGGCTCCATTCCTGAAAATAACTACTCTGTGGCCACTTAACTTGATCAAATATTCGCCACTCTTTTTGAAAATAGGTCATGCACCCTAGTACCCCTGGGCAATGCAAACCAGTTAAAAAATCACGGTACAGGGGAATGAAAGGGCATCATGAAAAATTGTGTTAAAATACTTGTACTTTACTTTGAAAGTGCAATGTATTTATAGTACTTCACTTCAAGTACGTTGAATTCAGTGCACTTAATACTTTACTTAAAGTACATTACGTCGCATTGACTTTGTACTTTACTTGAAGTACCTTTAAAATGTACTTTACCCAAAACTGCTTTTTTATCCACTGACATAGCTTTTCGGTTTCTTATTTTCTTGGTTTCACTATAGACATTAGTGTATAGTAAGTTGTATAAAATTGTATAAAGTACATAAATATAAGAAGACCCTTTCTGTACTTTGTTTCACGACAATAAACAAATATTTCGCAAAAACGAATTTTCATTTTAATTTTAGGTTTGTCTCAATATATTTACGGAAACAAGCCTTGCCGTGTGCACATTACGCCACAGAGCACTCATAACACTAGTAATTCAGTAGTGTCCATGATGACAAGCCTTGGTTTTATTTCTTTTTTGAAAAAGTGGCAGGGAGGATGCATGGTGCTTGGGGGTAGGGAGGGAGAGGCGGGGAAAGCAGAAGAAAGAAACAAACGAAAACACAATAACAATCAAACAACAAGAACACTCAGTACTTGTTGACTGCTCTCCGAGGACCACTTGAACGAGAACCATCCCTGAAGATGAAAAGATGACAAATATATTGCTTCTTTTTCGCGCATATTTCATACGAAATGTGGTATATAAGGGTTGGCGAACTGCATCTCAAAGAGTAAAGCATTGCGAAAGGTTGAAATAATCAGCATTTCAAGGAGGCTTCAACTGGGTGTGATGTCACTTCTCCGCACTGCATATTATTATTCCATCAATTCTAGTCTAAAATTTTTTATAGAAATATGGTGTCAGAAAGTCAATTGAGGCGTGGTGATAGAAATTTTATAGTGTTTCTATCATCTGTACTCTTTTGACTTCGGTTGAAGGTCTATTGAAAATTGTCGACGCAACGTGACTGGATAAGAAGTTCAAGAAGTCGTGAAGATGGGGGTACGATTTCTATAGACTGCCTGAAAAAAATCTTTGTAAGAGTCCTTTTTTCCTTAAATGTAGCCCAAGAGGTCCGAACCAGATGCCAAAGTTTCAGCACTAACCGTTATCTTATTAAAACATTAGAAGTGATTTTATGAACTTTTTAATGGGAGAAGGACGGCCGACAGAGCTCTCAAATACATGGAGCTCTATGGCACCAGTTACCAAAAACGGACAAAAATGAGCCCCAATTTCAAAATCAAAATTTAAAAAATTGACTTAATACTTTAGAGTAAGATAACGGTTAGTTTGAAACTCTGGCATCTGATTCAGATCTCTAGCACTACATTCGTGCAGAGAATGATTGTTCAACGATGCATATTTTAGTTTTGCGGTATAATTTTTTTTTTGTGGTGGCACCTGGTATTTTTGATTTAAACTTGCATTCTATATATAGTGCATAGCGCCCGGTGTACTTACTACTTTAATCGAGGTACATAACCTCTATTTTAGTTTGTACTTCAAGTAATTTTCAGATGTAAGGGCATTACCTAATACTGGTAAGTGTGTAGCTACTTTAACCCTTTGCCTACGATGGACATTTAGTCCATCGTAGGGTGAGACAAGGTATAGTGTTGTCGAAATCCCCCCCCCCAAAAAAAAAGAAATAAACAAAACATTCTGTTAAAACTTTGCATTCGTTTTTTATTATTGCTACTTTGTTTTTGTCATGCGCACGCTTATACAAACAGAAATGGATGCAGTACACAACGCCTTCTCAACGTGAAGACTTTATTTCAAGCAATAGTCAGCCCAATTGCAGGAAAAGTTTTAATGGTCACTTAAAATTACCACCACCTTGTCAATACCCGTTTTCCCGAAGAGTTGTTGGCTCCAGCGCAGGCAACTTTGTGTCCGCCGGAGGAGTCCCCTTTCGGCCTTACTTGGGTCGGCGCACAGCTCCTGGAAACCACCAGTGAAAAGTGAGTAGTGTGAAAAAAAATCAATTACGGTGCTAGTATTGAGCATCCTACAACTTGTACGCCTCACTGGAAAAAGGAAAATCATACGCATTCGCAAAACGACGATAACCTTGTTAATGAGACATGCCTTGTCGATCTCGAAAGCTGACGTGCAACTTCTGTTGTACTCAAGAAAGCAAATCCTCTTAGCGTGTGTACCTCCGACACCGCAAGAGTAGCACAATTGACTCTTGGTTTAGTTGGGAAAACAAAAACAAAAATACACGTATACTTTTGTTGAGCGCGTTTGTGATGGCGCGTTGGTCATGGCGAGTCCCAAATTTTCTAGTTTGGCTGTGAAGTAAATGAGACTGCTTTGTCCGTCCTTCATGTTTTGTACTTTCTAGCATTAAAAAAAGTACTTGTGTTGTTTTGTTTAGCGATCTATTCAAGTTATATCTGATCTTTATAGTTACTTTCCGTATTCGCTGAGGGTTTAACATATTTCACCATTTTCAAAATCATTCGTGTTCAAACTGTCTCATACTGGCTGCTTCTTGAATATTGGCAGAAGTTCGACGAGCAGTCTTAAAGGGATACTACAACGAAATTTCGGCGCTCATTTTTTGGTCTATATGTGTTCAAGAGAGCAGTATCACATGGAACATACCAATATCTTGCTAAAAAAGTCTCGAAAAGGAATTTTAAAACGAATTAAACGATTAGCAAAGAGCACCTGGCGGATGTCGCTAACGCCTCGTTTGTAATGCTCGTCTAGGAACCTTGACAGCTAGTGACGGAGGTCGTCTCGCCTCCGGCCGCGACGAGAGAAGGGTGGAAGGAGGATCTCCACTCTTCCCGAGAATCCCTTTGTGTGTCGCAGAAGTCGCTATTGTCCCCCTACAAGATTATAGAAGATTAACCCGTCACTCAAAATTCTTACAAAAGCAGCCGCTTCGGTGGCTGGAACGACTAGGCCATCCTCTCGACGTCAGCCTCGCCGTAGCTTTGCTCGTCTTGAGACGACCTACGTCACGATTGCGCTGGGCCTTATCCGAGCGCTTGCCAGAGTGGGCCGTTTATAACGAAAAATACAGCCACCAGGATCAAAATACAAACGTGCGATTGTCATTTACGGATATTGTGGATCATATTCAACCTATTTTTGAACACGACGGGAATATTTCAGATTTCGTTGAAGCATCCCTTTAAAGGTTAGAAATAACTTTTACGGCTGTTGACGTATAGGAGACCAGCAGGATGATGAAACGTGTAGCACCTAGTTCATTTCGCGGCGCAATGAAGCCTCCGACCTCGTTGTTATTTGGACTCAATTTTATTTCAACTTGAACATTTTCCGATTAACAATCACATGTTCATCTTGATGTTTCGCATAGAGTCATGAAACTTTCGTTTTGCGCTTTTAGAATTTGGTTGAGACGCAAGGAAGAATCTTTTACAATTATACATTTTGCGATTTGCTGCAAGACAAGACGATGCTGCTGTAAGTCAAGATTTTATTTGTTTTTGTCTCAGGGTTTAGATTATGCTCAATAAACTTCCCTAACAGATGCAAGCACATTATTGCTTCAGGCCAGTGAACTGGAGGCGTCTCGGTCGACTGCTGGTCAGTGTGGCTGCTGTCTAAAATGGTCCACTTTGGGAAGTCATAACTACCGAACGATTGCACGCGAGCTCTGTCTCTGAATTCGGCAGGGCACTCGGAAGTTCGAGCTCGAGATCGGGTCCAATAACTGCGGCCGCTGGCCGTCCCAGAGTAGTAAAAATGTTTCTCAAGAGGGCTCCCCTGTCGAACCAAGCTCCACTGCCCAAAAGGTATAGGTTTCCGAATGGATTTACCGGCTTATTAGAAGTTTTCAGTCTTTGACGGATGTGATAGCGTTCTTTGACACGCCAAGATACGTCTGTGCTAGCTTTCGTCGCGGTTCGAAAAAGCTATCGCACGATAATGGCTTATTTGTGGAAATCAACGACAAAACGCTAATGTATCTGATAACGAGAAGCCAGCGCGCTGTGGACCAGAAGAGTGGTTGGAAGAGAGAATCACACTTTTGATTGAAGCTAGGATGCTGTCGCTCTCAAAGCTTCAGGATTTTACAGATTAAGAATAAATCATTTTTATATGCATTCTATAGTCATGCAGCTAAAAAATGTATGGCGAATTGCTAAGCAATTGTGTGTTACACACCTGAAACGCTTTAGGAGCCCAAACGTTAAGCGATACACTCAGCTTCCGAATGCCACACGCCTAGGTTCACAGCGCTCTTCATCAGATAGTTTAAGGCGCACCATGTGTACACTTGATATTTGTTCCTAGAGCAAAGCGATACTACCGTTAATCGGGCTGATAAACCTGGCGATCTTCCAGAGCCTTTCATACTTTGTTCTCCTCTCCCTCAGTGCACACAGGTGGTTGAGCTCCTTCCTGCCTACCCCTCTGGTCACATGACCTCCCTGTCAACCAATCAGTGTCGAGCTTCGCGGCCACGCTTTTATCTAGGCTTCACGAAATGCCGAACAACTTAGCCAAAGAATGTTTCGCGTTAATAAGGGGCATGGCGAGCCCTGAGCCTCCTGGTTTTGCTATACCGAAGCAAGACGCGGGAACTCAACGGGCCGACCCCGCTTTCCTTAAACTGTAGGTGGATATCGATCGAAATAAGAATGGGATCTTCTAAAAACACATCTTAACGTAGAATATGTTTTTTGATGAAGGCAAAGTGAGGCAAGCGTAAGACGCGAAAGCGTTATGATGAAGATAGCTACATATAACATCACTACCGCACCATGGCACGCTCAAGGGTGGCACCTCGGTCGAATTAGCTGGCATAAGTGACCATGGATCCCTATAGCGACAACCAATGACGTTCTCACATGAAGTCGCGGTATAAGTGTTCGTACGTAAATGGTAGCGCCAATATTTACCTACCCAAAAAGGTATTCTATGTATGAAAACTTGATCAAGTATGTCCAAAGTACTCCCGCAGAAATTTGACTATCTGATCTCTGGAAGTGCGTTTGGACAATGTTTATTTCAAAGAATAAAAAGCACGTTCGTGGAATAAATAAACAAAACACTTCCGTTCAATGGTCATTGGACCACTTCCTTCTTTCACCATGGCATGGCGCTTCCGCAGGCCGTGCCCTGCCCTCGCGTTACAGCAGACCCCGCCCCCCTGCTTTCTGTTCTCTCTTCTATGTTTGCTTGTATTTGCTAACGTGATTCTTTTATGAACCAGGAACATGTCATTTCTAGTAGGGGTAAAAGCGCATAATAGCTATTGCTGTAAAAGCGGATTTTGACTCTAAGAACTGTGTTACTCGGAAAGCTTGTAAGGAAGAGGGATGGAATCGCGATACTAGGCAGATTGCCTAAGAGTGCTAATTCTGAAGACATATGACGCGGCCAAGAAAAAATTGTAATTGACTTTTTCCCTAAGCAAAACAATGACGAACACTGTTTTCCGCATGCTAAATAAAGTTCGACTACAAGTTAAGCGAGCATTTTCTTCCCTGATTTGCAAGGTTGCTGAGAATCGAGCTGCATTTCGCATGTTTGTAAGCAATGTGTTTAATGTCCATTAAGCGTGACTACGCTCTTATAGCAGAAAACAATCGGAGGACGTGAAACTAAAAATGTTTACGCAGCAAGATAAGAAGGCGATTATTTGTATTGGGGTACCAGTGTTTGGTCTTCTTCTTCTTGTCATATTAAAGGTGCGGCCTTAAGGACTAATTCATTTGGCGCAACTTGCAAAATTCGAGTTCAAAAAGTTCATAGCTCGAATTGGGCACGCGAACGTAGTTTTGCAAAAACAAAAGTTTAAAATATTTTTGAGCGCAAGTTTGTGGTGGTAACATATTAAAGCTAGAGTGAAAACCACGGTTAATGAATTTCCTATGTCCTATACCGGATGTTCGTCGCCTGCACACTGCTTTGTGAGATTTCTGCCGGGTGGTCGTTGTTGATATATTTTATTAAGCGTATTAATTATCGCGATTACATTGCTAATTGCCAGCCTTTGTTATTGGGATTTGTCTTGTTGCGTTGAGCAAGCCATCGAGGAGCGAGCTCAAAAAACCAGCGTGTAGACGACAAGCAGGCTAAAATGGGACATGCAAAATGCACGCCCTCCGATTCCTATTTACTTTTAAAAATTAACTGCATCAAAATTGATCTGTAAAAATGTACATAAAAGTTCTCGCGAAACAACGTTCGCGTGTACAATTTCAGGTGACTTAGGTTTGGTATTCCAATTTCCCAATCGTGAAAAATGCGTTTGTCCTTTCGTCCTCACTCTCTATAACTACATAAGCCTGCGCAGAATAATAGTTTTAAAAATTACCGCATCTCCACGTGGTGAATGATGTTGATTGGGGCGAAGCTCTGGTGATGCTGGTGATACTGATTTCATTGTTCATAGGTAGTGCTGATGGTGCTGATTTTTTGTTTTTATTACTCATTGGAAGTGCTGAGTTCCGGGTTGCGTTTCGACTTCATTATTACTGCTTTATGGTCGGTGAAATGCAGAGTCAGTGGTTCTTCTAGAGCAGGGGTCTCCAAACCCCAGCCCGCGGGCCAAATCCGGCCCGCGGATGTCTTACGACCGGCCCGTGACTGACCGTGATCCTTCCAATGAAGCCCGTCCCGTGGCCCGCTTCCAGCAAGTCCGCTGTTACCGGCGCCCAAAGTAAAGAAATGGCGCCACGCACCAACCGCGCGAACTAAGACACCACGAAGAACGAGAAGAGACTGCCTGTTGTAACGCAGGTCCTCTCGCCATATTATTCATTGGACATCGAAATCACCAGCAACACTATTCTTAGTCCCCTGATTCATATCTGTGTAACTAATCGTATGCTGCAATTCCTTTCTGTTGCAGAATATATTTTATGACAGCATAATATATGACTATTGCATAGTGTCAGCATCAGTTCTACCATTCTGATTAGTGTGGGCCCTTTGTGAACATACCAAAGATCCTAGGCGCTTCGATTGATGAGTTTTATTTGTCGCAGTAATTGTGTAATGCTATTCTTAGCTCAATTACATTTAACATAAAGTATATATATTCATGATTGTCTTAGATTCTTTTTTCATGGCTACTCTAAACAATTTTGGAAATAAATGATTATATATGATATTTATTTGCTGTTCTCTTATTTGTATTTACTTATTTATTTCCCGGCCCTCGAGACCGCGACAGATCCCCGATCCGGCCCCTTAGCCAAAAAGTTTGGAGACCCCTGTTCTTGAGGATCATCTTGGATCCGCTAGAAACCGGAACGCATCTCCACAGCTTAAGTCAACGGGCCATGTCAGAAAGAGAATGTGTGGTATGGAACCTGGTTATATACGCATTTGAGCATTTGACCGCAGCGCCCTCTCGTCTTTAAACGTTGAGCCAATGCATGCAAAGTTTAACGCGATTATATACGCATTTGACCGCAGCGCCCTCTTCTGTATAGACGTTGAGCGGCTACATTGAACGTTTCATCCATGACAGAAACCCCAGCTCTTGAGTTACTACCACATCTCAGAGCCCCCTACTCGTCCCACAGTCGTGGCCGAGTGGTTAAGGCGATGGACTAGAAATCCATAGGGGTCTCCCCGCACAGGTTCGAATCCTGTCGACTGCGCAAACATTTTTTCTTTTTATGTGAGCACAGACGGACGGACGGACGGACAAGTCCTAAGGAGCTTCGCCGTTAAAAAAAATTGAAGCTTAGCACATAGGTTTTTAGGATGTATATCAGCTTAATCTTTTTTATCTCAAGTTCGAGCACAGCTGAGGCTTCAAGCCAAGAGTCAATTAAGCAATGCAAAAAATGCAAATTCACAGTTTTTTTTTGCGTGCTTTTTTGTCGGTTCGTTTAATCAAGCGCAGAGAGTGAGCCCTGACTTTTCGTTTTTGGTCTTGTTCTGACCACGCTCGGACTTAAAGTGGAACAAAGTTTATATAAAGCTTTGTGTACGAAATAACCAAAGCAGTTTTTTTTATGTTTCTTTGGATGCACTGTCCAGATAAGGTGGAAGGTATCCCTGACTCACCGTTATAATGTTCAAGGGCAGGCGGTGTGCTGTAAAGCGCTGTAAGAACACGAACAACAAGAAGGTTGCATTGATAAGTTCTTTCGGTGCGCAAAAACACACTTCACGCATTTCATGGTTCATAATATAACATTAAAAATGTTGTTCCGCCATCGACCATATCACATCCATTAACGACAATATTGTATGCCCAGCTATGACAATGCAACTATACCTGTGTTTGTCGCTCTCGAGGATGGTGTAGGTTCATCCACCGTTACGCCATTGTGTTGTGGTCCTTAAATGTTTTCGCATTTAGTCTTTCATTTTCTATGCGTAGGAGTCGCGGTTTTCGGACTTTAATTTTCTTTCGAATTGGTTTTTAAAGGGTTTATTTATGACCACTACTAGCCGGTGTTTTTTTCGATGCCAATTTTTGGTGTCGAAAAAAAATCTTCGTTTATCATGGTTTATGTTGAAGAAAACAGTAAGGGGCATGGAATTGCCCATCATCCAAGAAACATGCGCGTGGCCCGAAAACTTTGAAAATATCACAATACCGATAAGAGATGGAGATGAAAGAAGCGGTGCGTTTCCTGAAAGAAGAGGCAGACTGATGAACGGTTTTATGCGGGTTGTATTTTAGTTCCACACAAAGGAAAGCCGTAGATCTCGATTTTTGAAGATTCGGTTTGTTGTTTTCCATTCAAGCAAGTCCGCTCTTTCATTGCAAGCAGACTCTTTCATTGCAGGACTTTTCTGTTTTTCTAATTTTGATAAAACTCGACTTGGGCGGGGCTTTGCTGTGTACCGAGAACACTGATCCCTAACTATACGTTGTCTGAGCCTAGGATGCATTAAGGTGCAAAACTACGAGCCGCCAAATCCAAGTACGAGCCAATTAGAACCCGGTCGTGGTTTTTTTGCTTCGAGGCGCACGTCAGCGCTCCGAGATGCGCGGACGGATACGCACATCGGAGCAATGTTTTACGTGGGTTCTTGCTGGTTCGTGTTAGATACATGCTAGGGTGCTTTAAAGTACACTCAAGGGTTTGGAACAAGTTAGCGTGCCCTAGTCGCAATATTAAAGATAAGTTTGGCCCTCGAAAAACCTAAAAAAGTGAAGGATGCGAGCACCTTCTCAACGTTCACAAGTTGTGCCTTAAATCACGCGATAAAAAATTTTTAATCTAGAAATCATGGCTCATTGCAAGCAAGTAAGCCTACAGCAGACGACTGCACCCTTTCCAATACCTCAAGAAATAAAAAGAAAGTAAATTTGTACAAAAATATTATTAAAAAATCGCCTGGTTTAGACATTTCGTTACTGTAAGTAAAGGGCAATTGACTTGGTTTTCAAAGAACAGCCCTTGCGATTAAAAGTAGGTGCAATGTGTCAGTTGGGGAATAAATTGTGAATAATTAAAATACCTTTTTTATAATGTCACGCACAGCTTTTTTCCTGGCACCGCTGATTGTTTTCTTCTTTTTAATGGCTCCGCGCCTGCTAGGTAATTTTGCTAATATTCAGTTCAACCTGTACAACTTTCCAGTGCTTCTCAGCCAGTTGAACAATGCCGAGTCGGTGGGCTCTGCACGCATGCGGGGCGTCTCATAGTTCGTATAAGAGAGCTACTGCGCACGCTCAAAACGCCTTTCACAGCCCAGTATGCAAAGATGGAAGTGCGCAGACGGCGGATATTGGACAGGTTTATACCTCGGGGTCCCTGTTCCTACATATCGGAAGGGGATTAAAGCGTTGGCCCACTGCTAAACCCCTCCCCCCACCCCTTTTTTTCCACTTCACCCCATTCCGCGTGGTGTTAAGCCATTGCCAACGTTACTGTAGATTAGCTCCGTAACGGAACTACCCATAGGGATGTTGCACTCGGCCAGGGGTGCGAGGGTGCCCGTAAGACTACAGTCCCTCTACGTAAGACGCGGCCATGTAATGCCTGCACGGAGCACTGTAGCGTTCGATTATGTACAAGTCACGATCGTTTACAAGCGTGCATCAGCATCTGTCTAAGTGTGGTAAAAGAGCATCTGAACTAACAAAAATATGTTCATATAAACAAAAGAAAAATGCAGCTTGCGCTTTCGGTGTCCTATCAAAACGCTAAGTGTGTTTTTATTATAGCTCCTTTTTTTATCTTCTGCCACAAATATACATCCATCAATAAAATTCTTCCAGCTTAGCGTCCGCAAGCAACACGAAAAAGCGTAATGACGGTTAACCGAAACGCGACCGCGAAATATCACCACCACCTAGAATAATCAAATCCTCCGCATCGCCTCCTCTCCCTTCATAAAACGTCCGCAGAGTCGGATCGCGCTAACTCGGCTATAGGGCTCGAATCCGACATTTGGCGCGCTGAGTGAACACGAGCTCCCGCCGAACAATGACGCAACACTCGTGTCAAATCTCAAGCATCGATCGATCAGACTGTGATGACGGTGCCATCACGGTGCGGAGGCCTTCTGCTTATCTAGGTGGTGTTGGAAATATTCGATTTCGCTCACAAGAGGTGCTCTCCAAAGGTGAAAGCTACGGGCTTAATGACGCTGCTTCCACGAGCGGAACCCTGCGTCTCCCCCACGGCCCGACTGCCGTCCCTCGACACGCCACCGTTTTGAGGACGGCTGCTATGGCAACTGCACCGTATTCTGTGGAATACGCATGTTTGGAAGCGCAGTGTCTAGATGGCGTTTCACGGTACTCAATAGAACACACAGTTTTGAATGAAAAGTCTAGAAGGCACTCTAAATGACGAGAGGCGGACTAAAGGAGATGAGGGGGGGGGGAGGGGGCTTACCTCCTATGTGGGAGTTTCAGAACTTAGCTAATCTAGTAACATTGGCCGCTGCTCGCGTCAAAACAGCAGGTGCGCTTCGCTGCTGGCATCCTCCCGTGGCCTATCTTGGAAGGTCCGCGATGGCTGTCATTCTATGCTATTGCTTTAAAAGGGCGCAAAATAGCGAAGCGATCACGACCTTCGTTCATCATACCTTGAATATGGAGGTTGAAGAGGGCTCCAGACAGCTGCATGATCTTGGCTAAGGAAAAAAAAATCCGTTAGAGTCAAGACTGTTGTATATGCTTGAAAAAACAGTGGAAATGACAATGTTTTCACGCTCCACCGCCGGTAACAGACAATTTTAAACGGAAGAAACGCATGGAGAGAGATCTCACCTTGGAGAAGCTCGAAATGTGCGTCAAGTTCAGGGTCTGTAAACGAATGAAGTTCAAGTCAAGTATCAGATCAAATCGGTGGTCATGGGAACAGAACGCAGTTAAATGCAGGGCGCGTCAAGCTAAAGCATATAACTTCATCAAAGGAGTTTTTTTTTTCGAAATTACATGCATTTAATAATGAACAGTATTGTGCTCAAAACATGCGTATAGCGGCATTTTAAGCTCCACGTTTTAGAAGAAAAAAAAAGGAGCTGAAAAGCTGAAGAAGGTAGGCGAAATTACAGGAAGATTCATTGGTGGATCCTTAGAGAATGCGTTAACATGACCCCTGGAAAACACACGCCCCCTTTGGCAAATGCTAAAGCTGACCTCTTCGACTTTCTGTTTTGGCTTTTTCTTTGTTCCCTCTATTTCTTGTGCCTCTTGTTGGCATCGTTACGGGGTCAGTGTAAGCGTCTCCCAAAGGTGGACGTGTCTGGCCTTTCCCGAGAATCCTGCTTACGAATTCCCTAGGGATCTATCAATGAATTTTCCATTAATCTTTTTGCCGCCTACTTGGACCAGCGCTATAGTACTTGGTTCACGCTTCATTTTGTAGCAGAAACCAAGGCATACGCGCACCGCACACCTGCAAGTTCTGACTCACCCCCGCATCCACGCGTGCATTGGCTTCCGCCGCTTTACGTTGTCGCCCTCTCGCCTTTGTCCCTTCACCACTCTAATCCTCTCGATGCGGCGCGCTTCCCTTTCCACCGCTTTGTTCACAGACAGATGCCGTCAGTTTTTCTCTGTCATGTAAGTACTAACGCTAACACATTAAATGAAAACATGTTCTTTCCGTAAGGGTCGTCAAAATATTAGGCGTTGGAAAATATACACCATCTGCGTTAAGTCCATACTTTTAATTCGTTTTGTTCAAAACAGGGACATAAGCCATTGTAAAGCACTGCGAAAGAGCCTAAGTGCGCACCTGATTTCGCCACATTACCGTTTCCTTCCGCACTATGAAGTCCGTCTGCTATGGTCACCGAATGTCAACAAACACGCATGCGAACGCAGCGTGTGAAACCAGCAACCGCCGCGTCGTCTTCCGAATGGCGTTTCTATTATTAGCGCGGCAACGCTAGCTTGGTCTCAAAAGCTAGGCACCAAAACAAGCCACGCTACACGCGTCCACCCCTCATTTCGCTCCGCTCCACTCGAGGAAAATTGACACTAAGGAGTTTTAGTAGATCGGGGACAACGCGAAGGGCGACGGCGATGGGAAGAGTGAAAGCCTGACCAACGGCCAGCGTGCATCTACTAGACTGGCCCGTTCACACACTTACGTTCAGTGCGGCCGCTAAGCTTACGAACGAATGCAACCGGTTGGAACGACAAGTTACCATGTTTACAAAGCGCCAAAAGGCCGTGTAATTCGTGTTCCTCCGCAATGCAACGAGTTGAAACCTGTTCAACTTCTTTGCAACGTCTGGGACCGAACAGAGGGACCACATCGACAGATCAATCATGTGCCGAGGCGAAATCGGCCGCGCGCGTTGCACGCCGGTCGTGGTTCCTTCTAGCTGCTGAAAAACATGGTGTCGGCGGTGATCGTCGACGTAGTCTACGTGATTGTAGCTCATATTTCCGCGTAGAGCGTTATCTTTAATTAACTGTGCATTCTTGTCGTGTGTCGCGATGACAAACTGGCACGTCCTAGAAGAGATCTATCTACTCGTGACGCGATGTCGTGGCCGGTACTCTTGAGACAGCAGAAACGCTCGTGCCGTCCTGTTTGTTTAGCTCAACTCCAGTGGTTCTGTGTTGGCACTTGTGTGCTCAAACATCTTCCAGACATTTTTTTCTTACTTACTTTATGCGCGTGCTCAAGTTCAAGGTACTACTGGTGCGTACTGTTTTTGAGGATGTCTCTTTAAAATCTGAATTTTCACATGTTTTGATCATCTGAGAAAAGTGATTAGTGGTAACATTTCCGAGCGCTTGCAACGTCTATGTGTGCACGAAATCACTGTATCTACGTTGGTATATCGCTGGTCAAATTGTGGAGTCCTCTGTGAACGTCGAAAATTGTGTCATGCCATTAACGCTATTGGTAAAGTCGTGTGTAAACATCGTGATCAACAAGACGGCGTTTGGCATATTGCCTCGTGCAGGATCAAGAAGACAGCTTCTCCGTTCGTCTCGAATATTCGCGTATACTTTTACCCCGAGCATCAAAGATAAGGAGGCCAGAATGATGCCTAGTCAGTCTATCCCTAGCTCTTTGCCAAACTTTCTAGGTCGACTATTTGAGATGACGAGCATAGCAGATAAAAAGCCATGCGCCGTATTTCCGATTCGTTCGCTGATTCTCTCTTACGATATAGCCAGCTGTTACGTCGACGCACCATTGCTTTCTGCTTCCGCAGTCGACACTCGTAGCTGCTTTCTCGACATCTGTTCTTTATTTTTCGTTTCTGGCACATGTTCGCCCCCATTAAATCGTTAGTTCATTCCGTTTTCTCCTGCTTCATCGTCTGCCATTCGAAACGTTCTCGTGGGGGTGCGGGTTAACACTACCCATACAGCGTACCCCTACGAGGGCCCGCAGCGCTAGCCCGCTCCTCAGACGAAGAAGACTTTTGGAGGAGAAAGCCGCCGCACTGAAGGCAAGTCCATGGAGTTGGGTGCCCTGCCAGCCAAGAGCTAGACCAACCATGACCACCCCACCCGTCGTCGTCCTACCTGTCGCTGCACGTACGCCCGCGTCCTTCCACGGTGATCTTCTTTAAGACGTCGAGGACTGGCTACAGCAGTACGAACGAATAGCCCAGCACAACCGATGGACAGAAGAACAGCGCTTGCAGAATCTGTACTTCGCGCTCGAAGGAACGGCCAGGCACTGGTTTGAGAATCACAAGACCTCCTTATACTCGCGGACCGCCTGCAAGGACGCGCTGAAACAGATGAAGTGCAAGGTACTGCACTTCGTCATCTCGGGGAGCTCAACTACAAAGTGGTGCCCGACGATATGCAAACATCATCGCGACGCCGGCCACGACCCGAGGTGGTTCACGTCGTTCGACTCAAGCCGTTCTACGCTGTGTAGGACTGTGGACATTTCGTATTCCAGAGAACTTTTTTAGCTTACCAATATTTTTATTTTTTTCGTGTTGCATCAGGGCGATGCGCTTTTAAAGGGGGGGGTGGAGTAATGCCGCGTGCATGATCGAGAAGATAGGCTTCTTCGTTCATCGAGAAGGTTCGGTGCATACCCTTACCCCGAGCATAAATGATAAGAAGGCCAGAATGACCTTGCCTAGTCAGTCTCGCCCTAGCTGTTTCCCGAACATTCTAGGTCGAATATTCGAGATGACGAGCATAGTAGATAAAGAGCCGTGCGTCGTATTGCCGATTCATTCACTGATTCTTTCTCGCGATAGCCAGCTGTTACTTCGACGGAACGTCGCTAGCTGCTGCCGCTGTCGACGCTCGCTGCTGCTTTTCGACGTCTCTTCTTTTTCTTTTTTCGTTTCTGGCACAACTTTGCCCTCATTAAGTCTTCATTCCGTTTTCGTTTTCTCCTGCCTCATCGTCTGTCATTCTTGAGAATATGCAGTTTTTTGTTTTTTGTTTTTTATCATTCAATCAGTATTGCGGGCTTTAATCTATAAAAATTACAATAAATGAATATTCAGGCTATTAAAAACTATCTGTTTATTTTCTGTTAAGACCAGCAAGTGACAGTGAGTCCCCTTCTGTTTTAGAGGCACCTCAAAAACAGCTGACGGTGGCGGAGAAGCGGCCGCCGTGTTGACGACTATGTTTACCAGAGTTGCTAGGCTTGTTGCAGTGGTTGCACGAGTGAGTAGGCGCGGCGCAGAGCGGTCGTTCTAGTCGCTCCCGTCACAACACATGCACTCGTAACGCACTCGTTGCAGATGTCCGAACCGGCCTTAAAACCTCTAAGCTCCCAATCGTTACGTAAGCAATGCCGAAGAAAAGTGGCCTCGCTGAGAAATGGCGCCCGCTACCCACGCACGTCGTCTGCTCACGGAGCTCACGTGATTTCTTCGGGATGGTTTTTCAGGCGTTAATATAATATTAAATGCCAGACCTTCTATAATTTTCTGTTTATGCAATATATACAGGGTGTTTTTTTTTAACTTAACAGATTTGTTTAAAAAAAGACGCGAAAGTTATACTTATGCGGTTTGTGCAGGTGAGTTATACGGCCAGAGGGACATAGTATAGGGGGCTAATCGCAACGATCGGTCGGCTTATAATTAAAATATGTTAATTAACTTTTTAAATAATGAAAAAAGACGTGCGGTTTCAATCAGAAACTTGCTCAGCGTCATTGAAAACAACTAAATCAGAAAATTTCAGAAAGACTCTGAGCGCGTGAGAGGCGTAGTAGTGTACTAAAGTAACAACTTGTGGAGGTGGTACAAGGCTGGGGCTAGATAAGGGACGGAACCGCTAGCCTTGTACCTTCTCCACGAGTGGTAACTTCAGTGCACTACTACGCTTCTTACACGCTCAAAGTCTTTCTGAAAATGATTGATTTAGTGGTTTTCGATGACGCTCAGCAAGTTTCTAAGTGCAACCATGTGTATATTTTCATTAATTACCAAGTTAAAGAATTTAAATTAATTAGCCAACTGATCGTTATGATCGGCCCCCCATACTATGTCCCCCTGACCGTATAGCGCACCTGCACAGAACGCGTAAATTTAACTTTCACGGCTTTTTTTAAACAAATCTGTTAAGTTAAAGAGAAAAAAAAAACGGTATAGACATAATATACACTGTTCACCAAGGATGAAAGTATGAAGTTTATATTTTCGATAAGCATTCCGTAACCGCGGGACTCCATTTAGTCCCGCAGCTGTCCACGCTATTCGCGTGAACCAGCGAGTCAACGGCCACATTTTCGTATGCGGGCTCCGACTTTGGCGCATTTACGTTGAGTGTGGCGCGGTGAGTATCTGAGAAACGCCGAGACATTGCAGACGAGCACGAATACGAAAACATCCAGTTAGTGCCACAACGAGCAAGATATGGGTCCACGATGGCGCCGTTTTGATGCTGCGTTCACACGAGCGGTCAAATCGAAATCGCGAAGCGTTTTAATTTTTTTTTGTTGTTTTCATCATCAAATGCGCGTGCAGCTGCACTGAATTATCCATCAACCGCGTTCGCAACTACTTCGCGATTGCGGTTCAACCGCCAGAGGGAATGCGGTATTAAGCATTCCGGCGAACAATTCTGCCGTTTTGTTGTGTTTCGCATGGCTGAGCGGTGCTGTGTACCGGTCTCGTGTGTTTCTGTGTGGTTCTTCTTTTGTCGATACTGCGGCCTTTATATGGATACAAAGAACAAGTCCTGCTGCGGTGTAAGTGATATCTATGGAAGCGATTCAATGAAAACATTGATCAATTATCGAAAGACCTCTGAAGGGGTCTCGGAGTTTGTGTTCAATTTCGTCGTAACCGATATTGCGGGACATATGAATACAATCGAGAGATAAAAAAATATCTTAATTACGGCCTCTCTTGGTCGTGTAAGGTGCGAGTAGGGCGTTGCAGTCGCTGCTTTCAATCTCGTGGTGGAACGGAATCGCGTTTTTTATCGTCAGTTGTACTTAATTGCGTCGACATTTCTAAATAGTCGTGGTAGCAGCCAAGTTTTAAGTGAAAGGTAAATATTAAACATATGTGCAATTATTACAAGTTCGTTGATTCTGCGAAATCTTATTTGATAGATTAAAACAGAGGAAGAACAATGACGCTACCACCTATTTTGAAAAATGTTTGTAGTCTTTTTTTTAATTAAGCAGTTTTTTAATGTTGATTCTAGCTCGAAAGTAAGACGAATTTTCTAGAGAATAAATTCCTTCACAAATTAACATTAAAAGGTCTATGGTTTTTGTTGGCCTCCAGAATTACGAATGCCGATTTTATTGACAATTTCACAAACTAGTCGGGCGCCAGATAGATTCCGTCAGTTTCTACCCTTGTCTGTTAGTGTGTGTTTATATATACTAATGTTATTTTTTCATTCACCGCGCTCAGAATACAACAGTAGTTGTATTAGGGTAGTGGTAATGTAAAATGACTAAGCAAACACATTTTACAGATTTAAGTTAGCTTGACCCCATAGAAAAGCTTAGAGCATTCGTTGATTGCAAATGGAATATAAATTTAACACACCACCCACACGGCAGAGGTAAAATAATTTTCGCATAATGACATTATGGGATTGGCGATCAGTTCGCGATCCTGACTACGAGCGTCGTGCGTGCACCTCGCTGTGTCAGGAGTGGCAGAAGCAGATTCGCCTATCACATAATGTCATTCAATGGAAATTATATTAACTTTGCCGTGTGTCGGGGAATCTAAGTCTTCAGTGGCTCCAAGCGTTAACATCGCCTCTATTTGGTTGTTACTGTCATTTGTCTTGCCCTGTCCGCGTTAATTGGGTCTACCTGATTCGTAGTGTGATCCGCTTTTGCCTTTGCCACCTCACTACGTATCTCGCGATTTTTTGAAAATAATTTTGTATAAAACATTTACTCCCAATAGCAATAATTACACTATTCAGTGTTTTCTGCCAAAGCCAATCCCATATCTCTCGAGTTGTCTTATACGCGTTTCATGAGCAAATTCATACCAATAATTTAGCGGTGTAATATGTTGTATGTCTAATAAAGTCAATGTTACCACAGCTGATCCACGCATCTTGTCTTGACTTTTGCGCTCGACCGTGGCGCTTGACGACCTCTTCCCAAGGCCATGCGATAGGAACGCTAATGCTTTCTAGTTTGGGAGGCGCTATCACTCTCTACCCGTGATGACGTGGTTTTGGCGTATGACTGTCACCGGAGTTCGTCCGAAAGAGGCACTAACATATATCGCTGTAAACATTGTTTCGTGTCCCCCTTTAACGTTCTCAGCGTAACGTTGGGTAGGTACATACGTCCAGACATTGATGAGAATGCACAGTTGGGGATGGGGTCCTCCGTCAGATAGATAATCCTAGTTTAAAATCGTCTCCACAAAAAAAAAGTACAACCGCCTCACCATGTAACGTGCTATGCAAAAAAAAAAAATATACAACGAAGTGAAACAAAAATAAAAAAACTAGTAGTATAAAAATATTTTAAAAATTTCCCATGTACCTACTCCTCCCCCGAGCAAAGAGGTAACAAAGCGGACCCATTGCACCACGTCACTCGAAGGTCGACTCAACTCGATCACGACATCTCGCAGAAGCAATAAGCACAGCGTTTCAGCTGCTCAATGCACCTGTTCAGATGGCATGTTCAAGTGAAACTACTTTTTCTGCGCCTTTATTAAATTAAAAGGGTACTCGGTGATTTTTGAGCTACCCCAACTTACTATATTTTCAGAACCACCGGTCTTTACTCTTTCAGTATCATAATTTCCTGTGCTAAATCCAGAATAATTATTAAGAAATCGGCAAGTGAATATGATGCCGAAACCAACATTCAAATATAATTGCGCTCTTCAGTGCCGTGGCGTCAGGCGAAGGCATGCTTGCGGGTCGTTCGGGCAATCTTAAAATCTAGTATGCCGAGAATCTGTTTCATGCTGCTGCGTGGGTGCAGGAACGAGCTTCCAAAGCATTCATTCGGTACTATGAAACTGCTTAGAGTCAGTTGAGGAAAGTCTACGGTCAACATAGTGAACCCCGGCCTTCCGCTGGCGTAATTTTTTCATTGTAGCCCGTAGGGACTTTTCAGTTTTAAAATCACGTTGAGGACCGAAATTGTAAAGGCAATAGCTTCGCAGAAAAAAAAATATTTTGACCCAATATTTGGGTTGCTGTTTCAATGATATTTGTTGGGATGTTTAGCCAATTTTCAGGCAAATCGGTGACTATGATGAAAGCGCCGGGAGTACCCCTTTAACGGGATTTGTTGATTTCAGTGATTGGTCAACAGTGCATTCTGTATAGAAATTCACATGGTGGCATGTCAAAAGGTTTTCTGTGCAGTGTCCTTCTTAACTGTTAGCTCTTCCTTTGTTGTTGGGTGCAAAATGCGGGAACCCGAACTGCCCAAAAAATAATTCCTTCTATTTGTTACTCACGTTTCCGACCGCCTGTCACATGGTCGTGGTCCTGAACTGCAATACAAGCATTTCAGAATGACAGGATGTACTTATTAAGATTCTCTTGCGGTAAAAGTACGAATGTGTTTAGGCTGACTGCTTTTTGGGTCCGTCTTACAATTTCGAGGTCTGTTCGCCGTCTTAGGTTTAGTCACTTCGTTTATACTAAACGTTCCCAGAACACTGGAGGTAGCAGTTCTTTAAACGCGAGTGATCCTGATCGTAGACGTATATACTAGTTTCGTTCGATTTACCTGCAAGACCTACACCGGTGCAGAAAAGTGTAGGACAATGTACTTCCGGTATGTGTGTTGAGATACGACCGGAAATAGACCACCGTTCACTTTTCTGCACTGGTGCAGGAGGTGCCTGGAAATAGAATGAAGTTACTACTATATGCTAGGTAGGCTGCGTGATCTCAGTGTTTAGATCTGTAGTGATTTTCGATCAACAGGTCGTTCTGATTTGACACTGCGTTTCGGTAATGACGAGCTGCGTCAATGACTGTTGGCAACTGTGAGCGGGAGCGATCATACCGTCAGGGCCAGATGCAGCGAGCCAAATATTTTATGATAACGATCATCGTGTACATTTACAATGACAAAAAACAAATTTATAACGTCTTACTTTAAGCTTGAAATTTCAGATAATAGCCATGATAACATCTTATTGGGGTCGTCTTCCTAAAGGGCAACTCCGGTCGAAACCGAAACAAAAATAAATGACTGGTATCGCTTTAGTGGCACGACGTATGATCACAGCCGAAATATGACGTCAAAGTGAAGCCGCATTTGGCACTAGAAGCGATTTTAAAGTTGCGACCAGCTGCTCTTCAGCGGGCGGCCAGCGGGTCAGCTTTACATAAAATAATGGCGGAGCTCCCTTGTGACGTCACGTCGCGGTGGAGCTGCGGTTGATTGGTTTTACCGCGTACCGCGGCACCATTGTGACGCCACGACGCGGCCGCACGGCTGATTCTCAGTGTTGCCATCCCTCTGGCAGATAGTTTCGGTTTTTCCGGTAATGCCCGAAACCAAACTTTGAGCCCTGACATTTGTAAAACTGCACACAATAACGAAAAACAAATTATACCTTGTAATTCAGGGACAATGCCTTAGCTGAAAACAATCGTATTCCCCACTTAATATATATATATATATATATATATATATATATATATATATATATATATATATATAACGAGGCGAAACATCAAACAAAAATAATGATCTCAGGGAGGTAACCCGGCTTCTTGGTAAATAAATTCAGCAGCTAATGTTTCAACTATAGGCACGCCATTGTCCTTCAACAAAATTGCAGTTGGCAAAGTAAAATGTAATTTCAGGCAGTGACCCTTCTGGAACAAATTCCTGCATTGAATGTTATTGTTCTTCATCATGAGACTTACCTTTGGATCGCAAGACGGAAAGAGCTGTCACAACATCGACGGATCTGTCTGCAAAATATATGCATTGAGACTGATATTTGGTTTCTCCCAACCGACAATTATTTATTTAAGTGACTAATAAACGTGACCAGTACGATGTTAATCAATTAGACCACTTAGAACTGTAGGTGAGATTGATAACAATGTTGACGCCACGATTTCATAGTAACGAGCCAGCAATTGTAAACCTTCTTCTATAAATGTCATGCTCCTGAACAATATCGAAACGCTATACAGGTAGCAAATAAAATTACTTGGCCAAAGTTTGGCAATCCTAGTGCCTACCTTGGGCTTAGTACGGTTTCACTCCAAGGTCTTAGTTGCATGGTGCCAAAGTAGTTTTCTTTTACTTTTTTTTCCGGCTTTTCTCTGGTTCGGCACGTAACTGCCAAAGTCCCAGACCAGCCAAAGACACCACGTATCAACCTAAACACAAGCAGAAAAGCCTAATTCTGGCACTTGTTTGGCAATGTTGGCCCAAGGTAATCACATTAAAACCGAACAATCAGAAGCGAAGCCTAACTCTGGCATGTTTTAGACGACTGACGCACGAAGAGTGCCAGATAAAAGGCAAATTACCAGGCAGTGAAGACCTAGCTTTGGCACTTGTTTGGTGATTTACGGTGAACGCAACCAGACCCTGGCCAAGACAGGTAACATCTAGCTCTACTTTGACTTCTTCAGGTTTTAAAGGCCTAAAATTCTCAGACATGCACCAAATGTTTGCCCATACAACTCTGCTAGCAGAATACGTACAAAATTGTGCTAAAAAGTGCACTAAGGGTCAAGATATTTTAGCGTTAATCGTATAACACTCGCTAAACTGAAAGCGCTTAAAGGGACACTGACAGGGTATTTATGCTCGCCGAGGTTTTTAGTTGCACATGACATATGAGAGCCCAACTACCCAGAACACAATTTGCGGCTCGAAATTCTGTTTCTTTCCGCCCAAACACCGCCGATCAAGAACTGGCCGGTTCGAGTCTCGCTCACTCTCTTTTCCGTGATCACAGGCCGTTTTCTAAGGTTTCGACGCGACCACCAAATTTAATCAAAGGCGTTGGTCACTGAAGGCACACACTCACTATTAAAATATACAAAAACAAAAATATGAAACCCATTTTTGTGGCTTCTAAAAAGCTGCAAATACGTTGATTTAAAAACAAAGTTCCACAGAGAACAGGAAGCATTCTGTGCATGCGTCGTTTCGCGTATCGTGACACTCGCAGGGACGGCGATGGCAGCGGACGACGGGCGTGGGACCTCTAATTCAGAACTGTCGCTCGCGGTACCGGCGAATTCTGTCTGCCTTTAAAAGAGAAATTTGGTACTGATCAAAAGAATTGGTATTCATCCCGTACGACACACCCGACCACCAAGCCGATTTGCACGATGATGTTGCCGAGCCGTCGCTCCCTTCTCGTGGCTGAAGACATCGCTCGCGCAAACGTCAAGCACGAAGTGTGTACTTCGAGTTGAATATGCACGCGTGCGATTTCTTTACTAGGTCCGAATGTCGCCAATGCGTGGTGCTTCCTGACTTCGACCGGGGAGTGCTTTTGTTGGAGGAAAATCGGCAGCAAACTTTCCAACTTACAGTTTACTGGCTGGATTATAACTGAGGAAAGAGTTCCTTCAGTAGCTCAGTGGAAAGACGTCATTCTACTTCCGGTGCTCGTTGGGTGCGGACGGTGGAATCATGAGCTCCGTCGGAGCGTTTCCAACGGCCGACTTCGGCCGCGGTTTTTCTGCTTATGACGTTCCCCAAGACTACAAGATTCTTCTGCCACCCCTGACTTCAGGTACCGCTTCTTTGAACTCTGTTTTTCTTCACTGTGACGTGTCTGAACGGCCATATCGACTCGACGATTTTCGTAACGAGATAGCGCGGCTCGCCGTGCTCAAGGACATCGCAGCGTTCGGCGCCTTTCACATGAATCATGTGTGGATGCTTACGCTTCACTCATCAGCTGCAAAACAGAAGCTCGTGAAGGAAAGACAGCTTCAAATTAAGGGGAAACTTTGCCTCGTCATCGATCCGGACACCAGCGACGTGAGCCTCAAACTTCACTGGGTGCCGTTTCACGTGCCTGATGAATTCGTCCGGAGGGCTCTCGAACCGTACGGGAAAGTGCTAGAAGTTGCGCGAGACAAAGTACGCTCAGGTTTTTTTGCGGGGATAGAGACGAAGACAAGGCTCGTTCGCATGACGTTGAAAGATGGCGTGACCAAGGAGAGCCTCCCGCATCAGTTGAAAATGCCCGGAGCGAACGCGCTGCTTCTGGTGCCGGGTCGAGCGCCGTTGTGCCTCAGATGCAAGAAGACTGGGCACATTCGCAAGGATTGCCGAGCTCCACGCTGCCTGGAGTGTAATCGCTACGGGCACGAAGCCTCCGACTGTGTGCGCACGTATGCGTCAGTCACTAACGCGGAGGTACCGGAAGAAGTTAGCGACCACATCATGGAAGCTGATGAAGCAGAGGCAACCTATGGCACCGACACCGCTAGCTCTTCAGCTGACCCTCTGCCACTGACAGCGACTGACACGGCGGAGCAATCACCAGTAGAAGCAGCCCAGGAAAGGGACGACGGCACGGACACCGAGGGCCCAGTCTCAGGAGCGCTCACACCAGGCACCCCAGCAGCAAGGAACAATCCTCAGGAAATTTGTGCTAAACGAGGAAACAACTGCACCAGAAAGCACTGCAACCTCAGTGCAAGGAGTCGACACTGCCAGCGCTGTGGAACCATCACAAGCAGACGCAAGGGACGGACTCGCCGGACGAGAGCTCTGCGACTGGTCTGCCTGCAGTCAAATCCCCGATAAAACATCACGCTGTGAGTTGAAGTGGAAAGACACCGCTTTGCGAAAGAGCAGGTTCGACCCAAAGCCCAGAAACCTCCCGGACGACCGCACGCGAGGTCACTCGAAACAGTAAGCCTTTCTCCTTTATTATTTCACCTCGCCGTAGATTAAAATGCGAGGGCCGCTCAAAGTAGCCACATTCAATTGTGTCAGCTTGATAGCACGGAAACGCAAACAGTGGCTGCTAAACCTACTATTGAAGGAAAGGGTTGACATCGCGTTTTTACAAGAGACTAAGCTATCAGGCGAAAAGCAGATTGAAGATATGCTATCTTTTTTCGAGCGGCACTTTCTTTTTGTTTATTCGAAAGCCATCGGATACAGTGCTGGCACAGCGTTCCTTCTTCGAAAAGATAAGGGTTTCAAAATCGCTCCGGAATGGGAAACCGACCAAAGCGGCCGTCTTTGCTCTATCGATAGTGTATATGACGATGTGCTTGTAAAACTAGTGGCAGTGCACGCGCCAAATGCAGCTGCGGACCGCAAGGACTTTTTCAAGAACTTGCGGCAATATTTAGATACGCCATGCCCCACCATTCTGGCAGGCGACTTTACCTGTGTGCTGAATGGTAAAGACTCTTCAAATGGCCTTATGCCGGACTCCAGCCGTGTGGAGCTGCGCAAGCTGTTGCGTGATTATGACTTGCACGACGCAACCGAGTCCATTTCGGCAGCTGTGCCGGGCTTCACACATTGGCAGGCGAGCTCGCACGCAAGGATCGACCGGGTCTACGTGTCCAGCGAATTGGAAGCCTCATTGGACGGTTACGAAGCGCTGCCCGTTGCCTTCTCCGATCACGCGCTCGTGATCGTGCGTCTGGGAAAACACACCAAATCGCGGCGGACAAGGACCGACTGGAAAAACTGGAAATTGAATGACAGCTTGACAGAGGATAAGGAGCTGAACAATAAAATTAAGGATCTCATTACACAAGCAGCTGCATTACAACCTGTGGACGCTGCTTGTTGGGAACAGATGAAAATAAGCCTAAAAATGGAGATTATACAACACAGCCAAATGAAGGCGCGTGAACGGAAAAATGATCGACGCTCACTTACAAAATGCCTTGAGCGTTTAATTGAAGAAGAAAACGAGTCCCCTGAGCTCTTTACGGAAGACATCCGCAACTGCAAAGAGCGCCTGCTGGTCATCATGGAAAAGGACTATGAGGGAGCAATGGTTCGGTCGAGGGTTCTCGCCGTGGAGAAAGATGAAGTGCCTGGAAAGATTTTTAAAACGAAAGAACGGCAGCGTGCTCAATGTAATAAGATCTCGCAGCTTCAAGTAGGCTAGGAGACTGTCTCGGAGCAGGACGCCATACAACAAGCGCTTCACATGGCTTTTGAAAAGCTGCTGGGAGTAGACAGTTTTCAAGATGGTGAACTTTTACAAAGCTTCTTGGAACAGATGCCTTCCATCCCGGTGGACGTTCGGGAAGCCATAAATGAGGACATCACCGAAGCAGAAATTGCCAGCACGATAAAAGAGCTGTCTCCTCGAAAATCTCCTGGCGTTGATGGCCTTGGAGCGGCGTTCTACAAAAAGTTTGCAGATCTATTGGTCCCTATTCTTTGTAGGGTTTTCTCCGACATCCTTGCACGAGGTCTTCTCCCTCCATCCATGCGGCAGGCGATGGTAGTCCTCATTCCCAAGAAGCGCTCTCCTCACAGCTGTCCAAGCGTTGAAGACTTCCGGCCAATAAGCATCCTCACGACGGACTATAAAATTCTAGCAAAGATCTTAGCGAAGAGGCTTGACCGGGGCATTCGCTGTGTGGTTGGGGACCATCAAGCTTATGGCATTCGAGGTAGAAGCATCCAGGACAACCTGCACATGATGAGAGTCATGTCCGAAGACGCATTAGTGGAGGGCAGCCCCCTGGCCGCGCTCCAAGTGGATCTCAGCAAGGCCTTTGATCGTGTCTCTCACAGGTTCCTCTTCCGGCTGCTGGACCATTGTGGCATAGGTGAGACGCTCGGCAGATACGTCAGGATCTGTTACAAGAATATATCGACCAACATCAAGGTCAATGGAAGCCTCACTAAACCTATCCCCGTCCACTCATCGGTTCGTCAGGGCTGCCCTATGTCGCCGGTGTTGTTCTCACTCTATCTTGAACCATTGTGCCGGCGCATCATCAACGACAGTGCCATCAGAGGATTCAACTGGGCGCCAAGTCTGCTAAAGGTACTTGCCTACGCAGACGACTTAACTTTGTTGTGCTCCTCACGCAGTGAAGTTGAACTAGCGCTGAAGCACGTTTCGGACTTCTGCAGTGTGTCGGGTGCTCGACTGAACGAAAAGAAGTCGACCGGTGCGTGGTTGGGAGCCTGGGACGCTCGCCCTGAGAGCTTCCTGGGCATCTCATCGAGTTGCGCAGTGACAGACTATTTAGGCATAAGCTTGGCCCCCGAGTGCCTCAGGACTGGGGACTCAGGTATCCATATGAAAAGTTTGCATGCCAAAGCACAGGACTTGTATGGGAGATATTTGTCTTTCTTTAACCGTAGTAGGGTCTGCAATTCGGTATTTTTTCCTACCGTGTGGTACGCGGCACAAGCTATGCCTTGTAGGATTATTGATGTTCAGAAAGTGAACCGGTTCTGCGCTGTGTACATATGGGACTCTAAGTTCGAGCGCATGCGGCGCAGCAATTTGTTCCTTTGCCGGGAGAAAGGTGGTCTCGGTCTAGTGAATGTTGAGCTGAAGCTCCAAGTGCAGAGATTTATTTTTTTTCGCAGTCAACGCAACGAGCATTTGCGGAAAGCAATTCAAAAGCATGGCGGAAAATGCACAGCTCAGTGGATGCCGGTACCTAATGAATGGTCCGATGGAGTTTGCACGCTCAGATTCTACAAAGAAATTGAGCGAGCATTAAAAACCTTTCACGCGATGTTTTCGGACGAATACCTGGCAAAGATGAAACGTCGCAGATTGTACTGGGATGCCCTGGAGCTGCTAACCCCCGTGCCCATGTACCGCGCGAACCTTCGCGACACATCGTCCAGTGTTTTTAAAAGGCTTTCGTTCTACCCCGTTAAGACCGGCACAAAGGACTTTTTCTTTAAGTTTCACACTGAGGTTTTACCCGTCAAAACCTGGCTGGAAAAGAAGGGTTTCTTTGTGCCATGGTCAACGAATTGTGCGCTATGCCCCTACGAGGAAGACCTGAGACATGTGTTCTTTGATTGCACGAATGCTCAATTGTTCTGGGCCCAGCTAAGACAAACGCTTCAGGTCCAGCTCTACCCAGAATGGGAAAGCTGTAAATTTTTGGAGTTTGGCAACGGCACAAACAGAAGCTGTCTCGAGACGCTAGCCCTCCTTGGTCTCCATGCTATCTGGCGCTCAATGACAGATCACCTCCTGGTGGCAGTAGGTGGGAAACCTGCTTGGCGCCATTTTGTTGATGGCTTCCAGCATGTTTCTTCAGTCCTCAGTGCGAGAGAGTGGGCAGGATATGACGACTGGAAGGCGTTCCAAAAGCGTTTGTCTTGGCCGAGTTTCTGAGACTTTTTATGGTGCCCACCGGGGTCGCTTCTGCATGTGGATCGATGTAACCGGTTCGTGGTCCCGACACTCTCCGAGGACAGATCGAATGTCAAGTGTGCTCTGACTCCGCCACATGAGTTGGGGCTTTTAACATGTACAGTCGGGGACAAAAGTCTCCAGGACACGCGAGCTGCGACTGAAACGCATAGCTCTGCCATCTTCCGGCGGGTCGCATGGTTTCGAGACCACAGAAAAGCGCATGCGCGTCCTACTGTGCCTGCCAACATGTGCGCTTTCCCGCTCTTCTGCGGCGCGGCGCCTAACTCAGAATCGGGCGCGTGGTACGGCCTCGGAGATAGCGCTTACTGACATGGCACCTATAAAGCAAGAAGTCATTGCAGCTCAACTGAGCGATAAGCTGAACTGGTTATAAAGCAAGGTGCGCTGACACGGCGAAATGCAGCGCAATGCCCCAGGCGGTATCTCGAGTTTCAGAATGTGTAGCAGACGCTCGTCAGCCGCCAGCGCTATCTCCGAGGCGGTACCACGCGCCCGATTCCGAATTGGGCGGTGTGCCGCAGAAGAGCGGGAAAATCACGTGTTTGCAGGCAGAGTAGGACGCGCATGCGCTTTTGTGTGATATCGAAACCAGGCGACCCGCCGGCAGATGGCAGAGCAATGCTTTTCAGCCGCAGCTCGCACGTCCTGGGGACTTTGTCCCCGACTGTACATAGCATCACAAAAGTTTAAATAAAAAAAAATAAAAGAAGCTCAGTGGAAAGACGCTTGCTTCACACGCGGCTGGACCGGGTTCAATCCCCGGTGAAGCGTACTATTTTTTTTTCAAACATTTTTGCGATGTTTACCTGTCTGTTTTTTTTTTACAATCATCACTGAAGAAACAAAACAAAAAAATAACAAACGAATGTCGTGGACGAAACGTCGCTGAACTAAATGGAATGGGATTTCCTTTTTGACACCTGCGAACTCAATATAATCACTTTCCACAAAATACAAGGAGCATATAAATCAGGTAGCGTCCGCTTTCAAGGTGCCCGTAAATGTTCTACAGGAATTGCAGCCAGCCATTGGTCCCGATCCCGTTTATCTTTCGGAAACTCTGTCGCACAATGCCACTTTTTTTCGGACGCAGGTCATGTGAGCCAGCTCTTCACGCAACTTCTTGGGTGCATTCTTTTCGGAGCCGATCGCGGAAATTCACCATGGGCACTCACTACTCATCTCCTTCCTCAATGTACAAAAAAACCCATCTTGAAGTACAGAACAGCGAGCTGAACAAACATAACTGCAAAAGAATCGCATGGCAAACAGTTCCCGCCACGCCGCCACGCAAAGCGTCTGCTACGCAGGGGGAAAAAGAAAAAAAAGCGCACGGTCGGGTGTAGCCACGTGACTTCCGCCACTCAATCTCCCCTCTCCACTTCTCCGACCTCCGTGCGCGGGTTTCGGTTTCGGTTTCGAGCAGTTGCGTCTTTTGGCTTTATTAAAATATACGCTACTCTGTTGCAAAATATAATTTGCAACAGAGTATATAATAGTCCTCCGACACCATAATAAACCGCCTGGCAAAAAAATGAAAGAAAAAAAAATTTGGGGGGTGTCAGTGTCCCTTTAAGGGCTCTCCGCACAGAGCACGACTTCCTCCTACTTTTAACGCACACAATTTTGCGCCGCATTGACGCGCCTGCATATCGGATCATAAAGGACGGGTTTTGCTTGGTCTCTTACGTGTCTGGACATCATGCGCGCTAAACTTTGGAGTGATTCTTGTCCTGTGCGGGCAGCCCTTTGGAGCCTGACTACATTGACCAAACGTTTGTTTATCCAAACCATATAAGTGGCCCGGCGTTCAATGAGATGGAGCATGCACGCGTACAAAACTGCTAGATTCCGCGGAATTTCGTGGTCAAGTAAGTGTCGGAGAAACGTGGCACAGGAAGTGGGCTCAGGTTGTAGGCATTTGCCATCCACCGATCTCCTAGGGTGCCTTCATGTGCGCTTTGCTTGGGGTGATGACATCTGGCCATTTTGTTTCTAACGTTTATTTTTATTTTTTGTTCACATGCGCGTGAAAGAGCGTGTCCCTGCACGCGCTCGTGGCGTTGACCGTGCTACAGCGACATTTTGTTTCCGGCGATTTCTTCGCATTTTTCCTGTGAGCGCGTGCTTACGGCATCGGGTACCACAAACGATGGCATCACCCTAAACAGAGGGACATCGAGGCACTCTACGATCTCCAACATCGATCTCCATCCGCCGTCCGCCGACTTTTCGGGGAGCCCCTAGACTCCTCACCATATGTCCGGATAATTTGGCTGATATGCTGGAGGATAGATCATAGTTTACGATAAGGAAAGAGGGACATTGAAGACAAACAGAGAAGGTAGGCTTTCGACTTTCAACAAAACGTTTACGTTTTGTTGAAAGTAGGAAGGAAAGTCGATCCCTCTTTCCTTATCGTAAATTATAAACCAACACGCTCAACCATCTACAGACGATAGATGATGGCTCCGTATGGCCGGTGTCATGACTCGGATCTTAACTGGAAAGCAGTCCACCAACGCGACTGAGTCAACCGGCATGGGGTGCACTCAATCAGAATCGGCAAATTACCGCGGCTACACTTTGAAAACTAAGTTACGCGCTTGTTTCTTTTAAAGTGGGAAATGCTTTCCTAGTCTCAAAACTTTATCCAACCGTTTGTCCGTTAGTGCTTTTCGCGTTAAATTTAGCGGAGCAAATTGGTGTCGCAGGACATAAACACTTATTCAGTTTGCCCGCTAAAGTAAGCGAGGGAATTGACGTCACGTCACAAATACACTAATTTAATTTCCCCTGTACGTATAGCATCAAACCTTACGTGACGTGGCTTGGACGTCAATTCACTTTCCCCGCTGATTTGTGTACAGACAAACCTCACATGACCTGAATGTCGTGTGACCTATTGAGACCAATTCAGTTTCCCCGTAAGTTTAGCAACGAAATCGACTTCACGCAATGTAAACACTAGTTGAGTTTTCCTGCTAAATTTAGCGGAAAATTGACGTTACGTTACCTAGTCACCAACTCAGCCTTCCCGCTAAATATAGCAGGAAAATTGACGGCATATGACCTGTACGGCTTTTTAGTTTTCTTACTCAAAGTACCGAGGAAATGTAAGTTACATGACCTAAACACCAATTCAGTTTGCCCGCAAAACTTAGCGGTAAGATTAGATGTCACTCCCAGAAACGACTGTTTTTTTTTCTTAAATACTATATCCAATGCACTTTACGATTTAGGATGAAAGGTCGCTGTCCATTTTTAGTTTTCTCACCTTCGACTCTGCGTAAGATGCCGTCGAAATCGGGAGCTGTAGGGAAAACAACAATATATGTTCATGTTGCGGAGTGAAATGCGGTAGATCGACTACCTCAGATATAGGGCTGCAAATAAAAGGAAGATAGTGCGAACTTTATCTTAGATATGTAATATAGCCTTCTGATTGCGATCAACTTTATGTATCTTTTTTTTTAATTTAAGGTCATACATGGGTTATCATAAACCGGTATATTGATATTGAAAACCAACCACAACACGTGTACATATTACAGAAGCTTGAAATTGAAAGGTCTTCTAGTCTTCTAGTCTTCAGTCTTCTAGCCTTAGCAAATAAAACATACCAATTCTTTTCAGAGCGTAGGACGGTGACTATACCTATAAGTAGAGTGTTCGACACCCACCGGAATAAGCAAAATACTTGCGAAATTGGGAAAAAAAGTTTAAATACAAAATACTTCCGCAAAAATATATTCAATTAGAAAGCTAAAAATGTATTCAAATGCAAAATTGAAGCACAAAAGAATCTGTCTGGCCCTCTGCAAATAATTCTCCAAAATTTGTTTTCTACAAACTTATATATGTTGTTTACAATTAAAACCTTACAAAAATTCTAAAAATAAGAAAACGGAGTTTGTGTGCTATGATAAAACTAAGATTTAATGCAAACGAACCTTGTTTCCTTGCATTGCAAACAGTTCGTGGAATGCAAGGAAACATCCTAGTACACTCAATTGTGAAGAAGAAAATATTTTTCTAAAAGCCGAAAGCCCCACGTGGCTATTTAAAAGCGAAACAAGTGGGTCACGCAGTTCGAAGAGTAAAAACGATGCTCTCCGGTAGCCGGCTAGAAGCAGTTTCTAAGAGAAAATAAATGCCACCCCAAACAACAAAAACAACTGTTTGACCATACCCTTGCATTTTCTGTTCCTCTATTTTATTTATTCTTGAGTCATCATTGTGGTCATTGAGTTTGGAGCTGTCTGAGAAAAGGCATGCTCTTGACACACGAATAAAATCTCCAAGATAGAATCTTTGGCCGTGGGTGTTAGCTAGGGTGATTCCATCAGCGCATCGCTGAAGGTTGTGAATACCCGTTCCTCTCTCTCTCATATGCTCTCTTACTACCAACTTCGTACAACGACTTGTCCTCTCAAACGTAGGCAACATCGGCCTCATACCAGCCTCGTAAGTCAGGCAACATTGAGCGTTTTTTTTTTTTCGTAGGACCAACCAATGTCAGACAGTTCGACCGTTGCGGGTTTGACAGCGAAGCTATTTATGGGGTTCGGAGGATTTTTCTTGTGCGTGACCAAAAACTCTACGCTCGCACCGCCGCACGCGCACGCCTTCCCCGTATAAAAGATTCCAAGTAAATACCTAAAATAAAGCGTTGACGAACGCGCGTGCAAGATGCCATTTGTTTTAGGCTTTTGCTTTAGAACAGTTAGTGCTGCAGACGCCGGCTCGTGCGGCGCGTGGAACACCATCCCCTGCAGGGGTTTCCCCAGGATTCTAATCAAGGGGGTGTCCCAATGGCTTGGGGGGGGGGGGGAGGCGATGCGAGGCGAGGCTAGATAAAATATAAAACTGTTTCTTTTTTAGTCCACTAGCTAAATTACAGCCGTCTATTAACCAAATGCTCATACCCGTAATGTATGTTTCCCTTTCTCTATATATACCTGAGAGGTGGTGTTTTCTACTTAACCTGAAAAAAAAATAACTTTTTTTTTAGATTTAAGGGGGGGGGTGTTTAGGAAAACTAGGGGGTGTACACCCCCTAGGGAGAGTCTGGGGAAATCCCTGATCCCCTGCATTCTCCTTGACGATTCGGTAATTTAGCAATAGGTCTATTCAGTAGATTAGTTATCAATTAGCACCATTTTCAAGATCAGTAGGGTTTCAGGTTGACAAGAAAGGTTTCTCAAAAATTTGCCCCCGTGCCACACGCGTCGGCCATGTCTACGCTCGCACCGCCCTCTCTTCGTCGTCGTTGCAAGCCCGCTTGCGTGCCTAGTTTCCTTCCCTTCCGCTTTCCCGGGATGGCGGTCCCGTCGCGCGTGTCTAGCTTCCTTCGGGTCGTGTCTGTGTCGTGTGCTCCACAGCTTCGCTTGTCATCCACCTTCACAGGGTGGAATGGCTCATGATTTATTTTTACTCTGCTTGTTCTTCGTGTTCTGATGCTGCAAGCAATACTTCGTTTCATCGTATGTTCAAGCGCAGTCGAAGGCACGAACACATGTAACCACGAACACACACGTTAAAAAGCACGTCACTGGACTTTTCCTGTATATAATTTGTTCAGGCATGAGAGAACAGGCAAAGAAACATTACGAATATTTTGCGGTTGCTCTTCTGACGCTGTTTGGTTGGTCCCATTGGTTCGTATCATCGGCTTCTCCCGGAATTAAGGCTAAAGTAAGTATAGAAGTATAGGTAGCTTTAAAGAAAATTCTTGCAGTACTGACTACCTTGAGTTTTATATTTGTGATTTCTTCGATACGATGGAAGAAGAAAGAGGGGCCTGAACTGCACCGCCTCGCTACGGAGTACGAATAGAAAAGAACGAACGAACATTTATTGAAACGCTCAACGGTTAGGCTTCGGTCGGGCTAGAAACAAAGCAAGCATGGCAATGGTCCGATCGCATTTCTGACCGACGCCGTGAGACGGTGCCGCTTGTAATGGATTGATGAGAGCCAACCGGGGAGCCGTCCTATCTCGCGCACACTTCTAAGATGACGCGCGCGACTACTCGTGCGCGAAGGATCCAGAGCTACAATGCTCCTGCCGGGAAATGCGCGAAGCCCGAGCAACCTTTCGCGCCTTGGCTGGCCTCGTTCAAAAGCTTCTCTCGTATTCCACCCTGGACATATAGACCTCTTCTACGCTGGTGCCGCAACCTTGAATCGCGTAACTTCCGGTATGAGGAAAAACATCGTTTTGCGCTCGCCACACCATTGGGAGAAACTAACGTAATAATCAGGAGTGTCTAACATCCTTCTGCAGTGTTTATACGCTTTGACTTGTGCGAAATCGTAATGCGTTGATTTTTTTTTCATCTCGCATACAGAATTTGTCAACTACGAGGCTGGAGACTATAGGTATATGAAAAAGGTCTATACTCCGTTTCACACTAAGGCAGGGCGCAGCCGAGGCTAAGTTTCGGCGGAGCCAATCAATCAGTGCCAAAAATGCATCGCGTCGGCGCTCGTCGCTTCTGTGGGTTTGCTATCGCCAGCTAAACCAATGATGCAATGTGAATGCGTCGTTAGCCTGATATCTCTTCTGTGCGTGAGTGGTTCAGCCGATGATTGAACGCGCAAGGAGTACGGGCACCGTGACGATGCCCTTTTGGCGCTGATTGATTGACCCCATTGGGTCATAACATTGGCTGCGCTCGTACTTGGCGTGAAAAGGAGTATAGATGTCTATCCCGGTTTGGCTGTCTGACGTGCAAGCTACGGCACCGAAGCGAGCAAATGCCTAATTAATAATCTTACATCTTTTATGCTTTGCAGTGTTATCGTGAATAATGAACACAATACTTAACGTCGCTGCTTATGCGGTTACCGTAATTGTCTACTGGCTCGTCTGACCAGCAACCCGTGAAAGTTTGACGGTTATTATCGCCGGTAATGCCGAGCCATAACGGGAATGATCATCTTGCAAAAACATGCCAGTCAAACCAGCGGAGGCAGCCATAGTAACGAGGTGGACAAAACCGGTTTGTCAATAACGAGCACTGAAACCTGAAGCGAATACCTCTGCTGCAGAATCCAAAAATGAAACCTCCCCCAGAATATTTTTGTTTAATGGTACCCATGCCAGCGTGTGGTAGTATAGCCTATTGAACCGTAAAAATGATTATTTCAAGAGGCAGTGTTCCCACACCTCAAGGGGCGACAAGCTTCCGGTTGTCTAAATATCTAGACGTCACATGTGTTTTCGCATGGCAATTGTATCCGAAAATGTATTTAGATTCAGTTGTAGTTGCTCACAGTTGTATTTCAAATACCAAATATTTACTAATTACATACAAGTGACAAAAACATTCCGCTACATCTACTCATACACCTACTACAAAATTGTAAAATTATGCAAAATACGTATTTTAAATATTTGCATTTAAAATACAAAATAACTCAGGGCACCCAAATATCGGATTTTGTATTTATTTTTCTTATAAGTTTAATCCTAGGGACCCTAAACAGTGCTACTGAGTATACAACACCCAAAGCCACGATGGTTTACTAATCGTTAGCTAATTAAAAAATGAGCAAAACTGCAGGTACTCACCAAGAAGTGTTTGACGCATTTGCATGGCGTCTAGATTAGGGAGATGCTGGGCAGCTAATTGCCGCCATCGAGCTGGTAAAAATGAAGAAATCCTCAGCGATTACATATTCCGGGATACTCATTTCGTGCAGAAATAGTGCTTCCAACATTTGCCCCGACCATTCTTAGTCTGCCAGTCAGCCACACGTATATGGGCTCGAATGTTTGAAAGCTCTTGGACGCTAAGCTTGCTTCTTAGGAAAGCAACCTTAGCGTTCGAGAGTAAGGTTTTGCAAAACATACAATTGGAGTATATATCGCGAGAATCACATCCTCCCTTCGTTTACTGCGCGCTGACGTCAGCAATCTCCCGTAGAGAACAGATTCTTCTTTTTATTGAAGTTGCAACTCACACCGTAAACGGCATTTGCAGTTTCAGGCCTGGTTCACACTTACAGCTCAATCGGATGCCGCCGAAGCGGAATCGGCCGCGGCAATGCACAGGTGACGCTACGCTCGGCGGCCGAATTCTTGCAGATTCGCCCGGCGTTTCGCAAGTGTGAACCAGGCCTAAGGGCGGACGCCTTCTACGCCGATTGGTCGCAAGTGCGCAAGATTTGCGTTTTCGGGTGGCGAGGAGGAATGCGGGCGGATAGACCAAGACGCTTGCAGACGATCAACGCCCTCATCACCTCATCGTTACCCGTATTGCAAATGAGGCCCATAAATCGACGTGACCCCGTTGAAGCAGTTGGAGACACTCTGAATCCTATAGGCACACTGATGCACATATAATCATTTGTAATGAATAGAGACCAATGGTCATAAATAGTTATCAATGGTCGCCAAAAGCTACGTCACCGCCACGAGCTGTAGGTTTTGGGGAAAGAAAGCAGCGTCGATGAATAGAAATCGTTTTTCACGAATGTCACTCTTAATTAGGGGCAGGCACGAGTCGGCCGATGAGTGCACTCCTGTCTCGTTAATATGGTCCCCGTTAATAAAATTACCCCGTTATATAGACAACTTTCTCGGGGTGCGACCTTGATAAATACGTGCATCGTTGTCACGATTTTAGGGACGATTCACATTCACATAATTGCAGGCACGTAGCCAGGATTTTGGCTCGGCGGGGGGGGGGGGGGGGGCCGCCCATGACAAAATGCTGTATGAGGGGGAGGGGGGGACAGGAGGTTCCACCGAATTGAAAGATTTAGGGGGGGGGGCCGGCCATAGAGCTCCCCCTGGCTACCTGCCTGCATGATTGTATTTGCTTGGAGATAGCAATAGAGGTTCTATCAGACTTGCTGGGAAACTTTCACGCAAAAATAACATCTAAAGGGGCACCGAAGTTGATTCTGAGATCGTCCTTTTGTGGTAAGCAAGTCAATCTAGACGCTATAAGCATTCGACAAACCAGAAATAATAATCGTGCGTAGCTTATTTCCTCGTTTAAGCGTTTTAAAGATTTCGACACGCCCTTTTTGGGAAGAATTTTCTTCCGAGTGAAGTGGTCAGACTAAGGGCACTTGTCGGGGAGTTACAAGCGATGGCTTCGCCCGCGGAGAAGAAGAGGGGTCTTATCCGAATGTGTACCTATCAGGCTCTGTTCAAAACGAGTTATGATAAAGGCATTCCGAATTTGCGTGTATTGTAGGGTTTTGATTGGTCCACACAATCGTAGTCCGCAAGAAAAACGAGTCCACATGGTTTTCTATTGCCCGAGATAAACAGTGCAGTCTTGTAATATGAGACTTGGTATGCGATGGAACTAACTTCTTTAAACACAGCAAGATCAAAAACGACCTTTTCATAAATGACTGAGTGCCCTTTAAAGACGTTTTCTCTGCTCTTCTTTAGTCCTGCAGTGCTGCAGAGTGACCACCATGCTCCGGGAGCTCCTCAAAATGAAACCAAATGATCTGCCGGTGCGCAACAAATAACAAAAAAAGGACGAACACTTAGTAGTATTAGGATGCAACTTCCTACATGAAAAAGTGTTCAGAAACCACCCTGTATGATTCAGATCATTGCCTTGAACTCAGTGTTTCTATGACGATATGTTATGTACAGGGTTTGTGGGGTAAATAAAACAAATGATGGCCAAACATCCGGGGGAGTGAATGTTACTTCGTTGGTTATCTTTGTGCTTGTTCTTCAGGACCTCAGTCAGCAGCGCGTATTTAAAACTCTCATCCCCGAGGACTCAACTGCGGTACCTTCTGAAATTTACTCATACTTGATCGGCATGCCCTGTGGTCCCTTGGGTGAGAAAGACAGAAAACTTTGTTCCTCAAAGAAGTGACAAGTCTGAACTGCCTACATACGGGATCGTGGGCTCATATTCTGGTACTTCCTATGCATAGCGTAGTTCGTCCGCTTCTGCACAAGGTTGGCGATGATGTCAGAACGACGAGCTCTTATTGGCTCGACTGGAAACTAGTGGGTAGACTTCAAGGAATGTAGCATTGAGGTCTACCCGCAATCCTTCCAATGAAAACCAATCAGAAATAGGCGTCATTCTGACGAATGGCAAGAAATCAGCGGCAGCGCTTACCCCCCCCCCCCCCCCACACACACACACACTTTTCCGAGGCCCCGAAGTTACGCGCAGAGCTTCCCCGCAGGTGGCGCCGAGCCGGGTCTTGGTTTTATGCACACGGTCTTCTAAAGTTTATATTAGGCATCCCCTAGCGTAAAGGGGAGTTTCTTCAACGCACGATTGTTTAGTGTTTTGAGTTGCTTGCTTTGGCACTCAAAGTTTTCTTCCACGATCACCGGTGACATTACATTGTGCGTGCCCAACGGCCCGCACAAATGCATGGTAGTACATAAGTACTACTATTGCCTCCTCCATACTCACCAAACCTGGCAGTTCGACGACGGAGCCATAGAGTGTCCGGTCGCAGACGATGGAGATCGAGGATTTGGTAGCACAGGGCATCAAAGAGCCATTTCTTGGAGAACTTCGACGTCAGCGGACAGTTCTTGCAGCGGCGAGGACGCGAAACACAGTTGTTCGCTCGGGAGAAGTGTGTTTTGGCGTCTCGCCGCAGTGGGGCCGCCAGTCACGTGGCTCTCCTCTCATCTATTGTCTCCCGGCTCCACGTTTTCCAGTTCGGCGGCCGCTTCTCGTAGCGATCCGCCAGGCTTAGTCAGTATATAGGAGGCTATGGTACTACCCAAAATTGAATGGCGAAAATTATAAAAAATATAACACGTATACAACATAATAAATGCATGGTATTGTTACATTTCAAATGCGGCAGGAGAATCGAATGAGTATATTAAACAAATGTATATGAAACATGTTCAACCTACCTTAAAACTAAAATGCAGTAGACAAAAAAGGACAAGGTTGAGGGGGCAGAGTGGGGTTTCAGTGATTAGCACTAGAGACTCGGTAAGGTCGGAAGGTGACGTTGTCACAAAACAGCCCACTTCAAATATAAAGTAACGTCGTTTTTAAAAACGTACGTTTTGTTCTGCAGCCACTTGGTGAGTCTTAGCCACTACAAAGGCTTGTTTCTAATCCCCTTTCCCTGCTTAACAATTTGGCGGCTTTGACACTGCAAATTTTTCTGTCCGTGTAGTTAGGCTGTAGTTCTCTGCTTCTTTTCCTTCACGTCTTTTCTGATGAGTGGCTTTGCCTTTTTGTAGCTGGGAAGAACTACATTAAATAAGCACATACTTCAATAACAGCTAGCCTGCGCCATAACCCTTTTTTCTGTAATTAAACAGCACATATCTTAACTTCGTACTTACCTTGCTCAGAGCTGGGGACTTGTGGTGCACGGTCCACCTGCCCCATCGTTGAGTCTGCAGCGAATAAACGTAATTCAAATTCGAAAGTCAGGTTCAGAACGCTCTTCAAGCCTGCAGCTTAAGAAGAGCTTTGATTTTCAATGCTCTGTAGCTGTCTGAAGAAAACCTCCCGTGCTTTCATTTTCTATGCGGTGAATTCCTCCGCAGAAGAAACAGCTATACTGGTTTCCACATCAAGAACTCCGATAGTAAAAAGGGCCGGGTCCTCGCAGAGAGTTATTAATTTCCCTTTCGTACGTTGAATAAAGATATATGTAGGTTGCATCTTAGAATAGCTTTTACGTTATTTTATCAAGAGATACGCGCTTTAAAGGTTAAAAGTATTGTTTCTTCCTTCACCAACGAAATCTTGTGAGAGCTGCTTTGCGCAACGCATGAATAATGCGCAAAACTTTTTGTTTTAGAGCGCAGCTCTTAGGCGCCCGTTTCGGCTTGAGTGGCGACGCCGTCGCCGTTGGCGTCACGTCGGCGTAAGCGCGCGGTGCATTATGAGACGCGTGAAGTCGCTGGTGACGTCACTGATGACGTCATCACGACGACGATGTCGTCGTCGTGATGACATCGTCGTCATCGTCACGTGACCTCACAGTGGTCTCGTGACGCCACGGGGGTCACGTGATCCCCGTGAAGAGTGCCAGACAGGATGAGAAGGTGAGGAGGAGGGAAGAGCGGTATACCCTCCCTTCAGTACCATTCCCTCCTCCTCCTCACCTCAACTTTTGTTTTTATTAATGTGACCAGTATAAGTGAAATGCCAGACAAAAGCTCCGTTTCCAGCGGAGCAAGATCTGATGTGGACGCTCACGTCCACATCAGTTGATTGTTGTTTTTTTCCTTTTTTTTACAACTAATAATTTTCCTAGCTACATCTGTACTGGGTGTTTCAGAAAAAACACACAGTTGCTCTGTTGTTTTTGTCGCGAAAATAAACAACTTAACGGCGAATGCTCGTTCATCACCGAAACGCAGTGCTAGCGGTCTTGACAAGATGCCAAAGTTTCAGAACTACCCGTTACCTTTTCAGTTAGTTACAAGCTATATAGGAATTAGGAAAATCTTCAATACAAAAATGGTGGCCCACGAAGCACACAAATGCATGGAGACGAATAGCATCCACTGCCGGAAAGCATATTGTTACGGCGCAGGCGATAGACCCCCTAGCAACGCCGCTCACGCCGGATTGGCTGCTCGTGGAGATAAACGCTGCCGCCGTCACACATAGCAACGCGCGGGAACTTCGATTTCGGATTCGGACGGCGCGTGTATCACTGGGAAGGGTGTTAACCCAGCCTCCCGCTGCGTTCAGGACGCTTTGCGGTGACAGTCTGCGGCTGCTCATTCCAAAACTATTGACCCACTTTGCCCCCCCCCCCCCGCACACGCCGCTTGGCGGCGTCCAGCCGGCGACCCAAGCCCCCCGCTCTCCCCCATTGCAACCCCGGAAAGGGAGTCCCATATCATTCAGTTCAGAGAATTTTCATCGCCAACATTCGTTTTTTTTTTCAGTGTCAATCGTAAAAAAAGGAATGTCGTAAATAACGCCAAATACCTCAACAAAAAACAAGATTTTGGCGAAAAAAAAACAAAAAGTAAGCCCGCACTGTGGATCGAACCAGGGTCCCGCTGCATATGAGGCAGACTACTCCCACCGCTTCGGAAAGTCGTTATAACCGTTCCCTATGTTGACGGCGGCAGCGTCCATCTCCACGAGCCCGCCAATCCGGCGTGAGCGCCGTTGCTAGGGGATCTATCACCTGCGCCTTAACAATACGCTTCCGGCAAAGGGCCCCATTTCCCATTCAAAAGTGGAAATTACACTCAAATTTTGAATAAAATTACAGCTATACTTTGTTGCTAGGGGATCTATCACCTGCACCCTAACACGCTTCAGAACTAATATAAATACCTCAAAAACAATTATTTGTTTCCTGTGAACTTCCAACGACATGGTTTCTGTTCGTAGGTGAATAAAAATGTGAAACTAGCAGACGACAGTGCAGTCGATAGCTGCGAATCGGCCGGAGCTGGTGGAGCCAAGCTGGCGAAGCGGCCAAGCCGGAGCCATATCCGGAATGACGGTGCTGCAAGCGCCAGCGCCACCCGCGGCCGTCTTCCAACGCTGTGCCGCTTCTCCGGTTTCGTTCGTTACACTACCCCCTTTAAGCCACTGTAAAGAAACGTAGACGAATATGTATTTGCTATCCTATGGTGCACGGAGCAAGCTTCTGGGCCCAGAAGCTGGTTGCAGCTTCTAACCTCATGCAAGTGTACAGGTGTGCAGCTCATCTTGAACTTCTGCTAATCCCACATGCATGCTGTATGCCTACTTACATACGTTAATAGGAGAATAATAAATATTTGCAGCTTCCTTCACCTTTAAACCGCTCTATTGCACGAAATGCAGTTTTAGGAGTGATTGTTTCAGTTGTTTGGAAGACATTAAGCAATTGTTCCGGGAGTGAGAAACCTATATTTTTATAAATATCGGAGAAACCTAATTAAAGCGTCAAGTGACCATCGAGGGGGAGGGGAAGGAAGGCAAGCGTGTGTGTGTGTGTGTGGGGGGGGGGGAGGTAGGGCACTGTAAGAGGGTAAGAAAGTGAGGATGAAGGAAGGGGAATAAGGTAAGGGAGGCAGATGGGGAAGGGGAGAGGCACTGTAAAATGGTGAGGAGAGGGTTTTTAAAAAGAGGAGAGACAAGGGAAGATAGAGGAATGGGGAGAACAAATTGGCGTGTCACATGACATATATTTCCCAGCTAAATTTAGCGGCGAAGCTGAATTGGTGTTTACGTCAGGTGACGTCAGTTCCGCCGGTAAATTCAACAGGAAAACTTAATGATTTTTAGATCACTAGGCGTGCATTGTTCTGCTAAATTTAGCGGGGAAACGGAATTGAGGTATAGATCACGTTTCATCAATTTCCCCAAGGTGTGTTGTCCACGTGATGTTAGGTTACGTGATATCGAATTTCCCTGCTAAGTTTAGCAAAAAAATGCATGTATGGATGAATTGACGGACAGAATTTTTTGCATTAAGGGTACCGTTAAAAAGTGTCATGCATAAAAAGAAAACTCTGAGGGCGTCTCAAATTTTTTCATCGTTTTAGTTCACTTTCACACCAAGTCCTTAATATTTTTAAAGCGAGAGCTTCAAGGAGCTCGTGTCGCAGAAATGCTGGTGTTGGTGTCGGTGTTGGTGGAACGGGAAATCTTGATTAATCGATAAAGGCCCGTTCACACTCTTGCAACCGAGTACGACCGAGAGAGACCGAGACTTGTTAAGACCCCTTAAAATTTCTTAGGACGAGAGAACGCACTGGTACGCTGGCGCCATCTATGCGGTGACCCTGAAACTGCATTTCACAATAGCGAAGGTTTTGCGGGATTTCCGAGGTCAAATGTGCGTAATACCTATAAGAAAGGCTTGTTTATAACGTTGACAAATGTTTTTAGAGCCAAGAAAGAAAGGATAATGCGCGAGAGAAATAGAAAATATGCCGGACCGCCAAGTTTACACTGCTACCCAATAGATGGCGCCAGTGTGTCCTCTCGTTCTAAGAGGTTTTAAGGAACCCAGTTTTAAGAGGTCGCAAGAATGTGAACGGGCCTTAAGAAATAATTCCATGAACTTTACTGGCGGGATCTTACCCACGACCCTTCGGTTGCGAGCCTTAGACGCTACCGACTAGGCGACGAAGACACGCTTGCAGGGCTTGAGAGTGAGCGGGGATTTATATTTATATTTCGCTTTCCACTTTTATAGGCGAAGGTTAACCGTCCTCCTGTAAGTTTTTGTTTTAATATTAGCTATTTAAGAGTAGCTGTTCCTCAAGGGGTCATGGCACATGTACAGCGTGTGTCGTAATGTACACTTACTTAACACCTTGTCAACGCGAACAGGTCATCGCCAGTTTTTTGTTTTCTTTTCAGTTCTAAAAATGAAAGGCTGCCATAAAGAGAGCAGTGTGGCGAAAACTTCTCATTCATGGCATTAATCCTAGTGGTAAAGCTTCCCCTGAGGTTTTGACTAGAAATATTTCATGACATAAAGAAGGGAGGGGGGATGTGGTATGTCTTGAGGGGGAAGGGGGAGGTTATCGCTACACCCTTCTTATTTCGACGGCACTACAGATAAGTTTGTGATCCCAAGGTCCTCAGGCACGACCTATTTGCTGAAGGATGACGGAGAGAATGGAGGTGTAAAAAGAAAAAGAAAAATTGTCACCCAAATGAGCCTTTTTACCTCACCTCATCTGACGCATGCTTATTGAAGAAATGGACTCGCGAATAGGGACAATGGTCCAGGGTTTATTTTCTTACCGAGCAGGGCCGCCATGGCGATGAGCAGGACAAGGGCGAGGAACTTCATGTTGTGCGTTGGTCGAGCGTCTGCGAAACCAACAGGCACCACTGACACGTTGTCTTTGAACCGAGTCCGCTGACGAAGATAATTCACTTTCTTTGTTTAGAAAGTCAAGGCTTCCCCTGAACTTTGAGTACGTGCACCCAGGGGTGGCACTGTTTAGTCAAAATCAAAATCAGAGTTATATTTTTATCTATCACAAATGAGTGTTAGTACAATACAAAGTACACTCAAAATACTTGATAGGGCTGAAAACAGGACAACCAGAATTTCCCATTGCATTTCCCGCTCTATCGACTCCTAGTCCCAAAAAGCGAACAAACTATCAACACCAATGAGAAACGTGATAAACGCAGATTTTTCGGCGAACGCAGAAATCTTTTGCAATTCCGCCTGCTCTTAAACGTCTTCTTTGGGGCACAGGTCGTGACATCAAAGTTTGAAGATTGTTGCTAAATGTTCAGAAGTGCCCATAATGCGAGTCTTTTTTGGGTGGGATTAAATGCACCCAAAAAATGTTTCTGATGAAATAATAATGCAAAAAATTTCTCAATTTAAAAAATTTGATTTTTTATACCCTTCAGATGTGTTGTATGTTAGCCTTCTGGAACTATGCCCTTGGGGTATTGAATTTAGTTATCACGTCTTCACCACGAAAATTGTATCCTTAATATTGTTTGCTTTATTTATTTCAACTGTTTCTTTGTAATCATTTTGCGCAACAAAGTTAACGTGTTAATGATACTAATGTGGTTTATTATATCTTTTTTTTTCGTTTAATCTTCTATAGCTCATCTTATTTCGATATGCGGGTGTCTACATTTTACGACAGCTGCAACGTTTGTCTTCATCCGTACCTCGTTTCCTCGCATATTTATTAAAGCCAGAACTCTCCTACGACTAAGAAATTTGGAATTAGAGTGGTGTAGATAACTGAATAAATCGTTCCGTCACCAAACAATTTTTCGCGTATACATTAAAAGCATAACTGTTACTCGTGCAAACAACAAAACGGGTTCAACAAGCACAATGTAGCCTAAGAACTAAAGTAACCCTGACTTACCCTAGTTTTAGCAGGGAACAGTGTCAGCTGCACAACCGGTCGGGATGCAACCCTGCTGTAGTTCCCAAGATTATATACCCGGTTTTCCACTCCCACAGGTGCTGAAGGTTAATACCCCCGTTTTCTTCTAGCGAAGTTGGATGGATATATTTAGGCCAATATAATGTGTATGTACATTTTGTTTTGGTGGTGCAGGACACGTTTATTCGTTCTTTTCGTGTGATATCAATTGGCACAATTTACCGACTACTGAGTTCCGGGTTGAGCGACCGACAGCAAAAGGTTCGTCGGACTAGCGATACCTTTTCCGTACTGTCGGCCCAGGAGTTCATCGCTCCAGTAACAGCACCTGTGGCGCACGGAACATGGGGTTCAAGTCCCGCCCCTGCCCGTTTCGATCTGGATGAGCATCGTACCGGCGTGCGGTCGTGTATCACTTCTACGTGGTGCATGTTAAAGACCCCAGCTATAGCGGTTGTACCGCACTGGCTAAATTGCTCATCTACAGCTGAGACACCAGACGCCCACTGAGGCAGACTAACTTCCAGCTGTATAAACATACACACAACAATGTTTGCACGGAACATGTGGCATACCTCATACTGTCTTTATTTATTTTCACATTAATGGGGCGGTGCAACGATACTCAATTGGAATGTTGTTTTTACTTTACATGAGCTTACTGGCACTAGAAAGGCTTAAGGATACTCGCACGCAACGCGACTGACCAAAAACTTCTTTGTTGCGGTGTAATTTCAAGGACAAAAGATGGCGTTTTCATTCAATCTCTCCTTCGCAGAACTTGACGACGTAGCTGGGTGGTCGCAGTACTGCCCAGTGACGAGTGTTTGAATGCAGCTCAGAGATTCGACCCGAGCACTGCATGGGCAGTCGATTTGGGCTCGTGATAATCGATTGCTCGAGAAGCATTCGGGTAGTGGCCCGCCGTGTCCAATCACTGCAATGACGACAATAGCCGAACCATATATCAATGCCTGGAACTTAGCGCGTGTCTTGAGCCTTGCTAACCCCAGCGCGTTGCTATGATCAACATTGGCGGAATATAATCGGCTCGAAATCACGTGGCCGCTTCTTCTGGCTGCGAGTTGAAGGGATAAACGCTGCTCGTGTCTCTTTAAACTTTTTTTTTTCTGTGACTTCAATTGCGTGTGATTAAGAACGAACTGGTGTTTCACAGGTCTTAAAGTCAGGGATCCGTCCTATGCTATATTTGCGCTAAAGTACGAAAATTGTTGCCTCGTTCCTTTAAACACACTGCGCGACATAGTTTTCCCCAGAGCCATGTTAAAGCTATACCTCGTTTACTTCCACAGACAAGCACCAAGCCCCAAACTTTACCACTCAATTTAATAGCAGCCATAACCACGCTTAAACACGAGTGTTTTAGGGCCAAGCATAAAAGAAACAAAAGTACTAGATGTCCTAGTTTAGACGATGTAAGTTCGATTTTCTCTTGGGACATGGTTAACGCTTAGTCGGTGCAGTACGACTGCTGGCTTGGAGTCTTTGCGTACACCACGCGGTCATTATACATGCGCGCACGTCGGTATACCGTACTCATGCAGATTGAAACGGGCAAAGGCGACAGTCCATCAAAAAATCCCAGAATACCTGTAGAGCGAGCTTTTGATTCATGGGCTCCGATCAATGGTGCGTCAAACACACTATACGGCGCTCAAATCTGTCTGTTCCTTGAGCACCTCGTGCCTTTGTTTACCCGCCGAATGTTCCCCCATACCTTTGTTTTTCCTCAACCTCAACCAATGACGGCGCATGCTTGATGTGCCTCGGCATCGAGCGTTCCTTACACTCTCTCTATCTTGCCATTTGATTTCCGTGCCTCTTGTGCTCTGATGCGCCCAAAACCTTTGTTTGAAACACTTGCTTGGCGTATAGCCACTGAAAGGATAAGAAGAACGACAGGGAATCTCTCTCGAATGTTCCGCCTTCAGTCAGCACGTCGTGGTTTGGCCTCCGCCATGCCTTGGCTGTTTATACACGCCCGAAGCTTTTGAGGCGCGGGGCTGTTATTGAAAGTAATGGAAACTCACGCTTGAGGCGGAAAAACTGAAGGAAATCCCGGCCGCTATAATGTTTTTAGTGAATATTTATTATGTTGAACATTGATGTCCTATTGGTTTAACTCTAATCTCAAACTATTACCGAGCTTTAGAATATCATTCGCAAACGTTTTGAGTACAAAAAAAAAATAGCGTCTTCGCCATATCCCAATCTAAAACGCAGTTTGGAAGCTTGGCCTATGCGCAGTGGAGATGACACTATTTATTTGCACGGTCAAAATGCTTGACCCTAATTTTCTAAAACTTGCTAATGTCTTAACACGCCCGGCCTGATAAATGCATGATTATGATCACCTTCAACATGAATGTCTGCATTGTTTACTTTTATACCCTTAACGTTTGGGAAACACTGAGAAAACAATCTGTCTTATACAGCTTGGCAAGCACACCGTACTTCCTTAAAGCAAACAACAAGGACATTATAAAACATTGTTCGTTTTTTGCGTGTTTAGTGAAATTTGCGAAGCATGACTTATTTGTTGAGAAAGTACATTACTAAATACCGTCCATCCAGAGTTTGCTTCAGGTTGAAATAGGCCATCGATATATTTGACAAGGTTAATGCTTTTAAGCGCACGATTGAAGGTAAGCGAGGTTGAGAAAAGTGTCGTATTTGCATTTCCTTCCGTAAGTGAACACCAAACATGCATAAAAAACGGTTCACTATATAAGGTATAGCACTTTGTGATTAAATGCGGGAACGGGTAGACTAAACAAAACTTTGCAAAGCTCGAAAGACTTTTTCAGCAACGTTCTGAGGGTAATCTAAATTTGTTATTTCAGCAGATCCGTCCACAAAAAGTCTACCATCTAAGTAGCGATACAAAAAAATTGATAAAGCTAAACTTCAATATTCAGAAGCGGAATGTTTCTTACTTAATTTATGAAGGATGCTTGGGGCGTCCCCACCATTTTACTTTCAAAGCATATTAGAAGAAAAATACAAACCAAACGTGTCAGCTTTATTGTCATACAGATAATATAAATACGATGCTTGAAATTCAGGTGCTGTGATGCATGAAATATGTTAAAATACAATGAGGTTAAAAATATATCTTACAAGTTTGATGTTTATGCTACAACTACTGCTTCTCCAATTACTAGGTAAATTTGCAAAAGTCGATAAAACGTGTCATTTGTTGTCAGGATTGAACATAGTCCCTGTAGTTTTGGCTCTATTTTAACTGAATTTAATTTGTAAGCACTTGTGCCTACGTTCTTAAAAGAACGCCTAAAATTATTATGTACTCTTATCAACGAAAACATTATGACCACCTATTTAACACTGTTGATTCATGCTCGGCTCGCACATCATTTGCAAGGGTCGTCTGCAGTGGAGTGTCATATCCAACGAAATCAGATTAACTGTGCGCTCTGAAACACTGCAGGAGGAGGAGAGGAAAAGCTTTTATTGACAGAATATGGAGAATCCCTTAGAGTGCGGTCCTCGTTATGGCCGTGGTGGCGGCGACTTCCTAAGCCCTTCCCACCAAGGCGCGTTGCACCTCAGGGTCGGAGCTTCGGAGCGAGGTCTCCCACTCATCATGCGAAGGGATTGGGGAAAAGGGTCTTGTGGACATGCCCAGATCATGTGGGGCTGAGTGGCTTTGTCACCACATTGGGGGCATTCTGAGGTGTGGTACATTGAGGGGAAGATGTCGGTAAGGGAGGCTCGGTTGGGAAAAGTTCCTGTCTGGAGTTGGCGCCAAGTATGGGCCTACTCCAGGGTGAGGATCTTGCCGACTGGCAGTTAGACCTGACGGGAGAGGAGGTAGTGTGTGGGGATTTCATGGAGGCTGCATGGACGGTCCCTGGCGGATCTGGACCCGTGTTGGGGATAAAGGCTAGGCCCAGCCCCGATGGGCCTAGCCTAGCCAGATAGTCCACCGTCGGTTGATCATCAGCGCCACCGTGGCCGAATGCGGCAACACTGGGACGGCTAAAATCGGCAGCGCCGCCGGCGTTCCCTCGTGAGATTACATTATTGCCAACTTCGTGTGTTGTGTTGTCGCGCAATACACTACCGACTGTTTTAAAAATGTATCAAACGTTAAATATATTAATGTACTTGCGCGTGTGGTTGTGTCGTTCTAGCATTAGAGAGTTTTAGTAGGTACCTTCCTTGATAGGTAAAGACAACCTAAAACGGGAACCAGCAGAACAAAATTGAACGTCCTGATATTACGGCCAAATATAAGGGAAAGCAAATCGGCAAAAAAGTGTTTTTTACGTTGTTTGCGCGCGTCTCAAAATTACAAAAGCGAAGACATCGTCGAGCTTCCCTCGTCCACAAAAGCGAAACGAAAAGTGCATGATTTAAGTTCCGCTTTTTTAGTGCAACATCTCGGCTATCGTCGATCGACAAGACTTCACCGGCCGATCCTCTTGTCACCCGAGCAATTGCTCGACAGCGGAACTCCGAGACTTCATACCTACGCCATGACCCAATCTTGAAGCACGCAAAAAAACAGGGCTGGATCCAGCGTCGCTACAAATCTATGCGAAGCCAGCGAGGATGAGGGTGCCGACACCGAAATGGAACAAGTCGATCATCCTTCCACCACTTCTAACACCACCGACCGCCGCACCGCTTCGTGTGAGTCACCACCGCTTCTCGTGTCTCAAATGACGCCTATCCCCAAAGCCTCTATGCTTCTAGCCAGCCCTGGACCGACAGAGTCTCCCGACGGGCACAGATGGTGATCTTACGCCTGATGTGTACCGGGGGAGCCCTCACGCCTTACGTGCTTCAATTGTTCGACACCCCAGAAAAGCGCAAAGCTGATCCATATTATATTACTCCGAACCCCAGCTGCCAGCGCTGCAAGGACCCGGAGTTCTTACCAAAGCTTCATCCTCGAATTCAGGACTGCGCATCATTGGCAGTGCGTCGTACAGCCAGCCTGTCCCCTCTGCCCGATGACGAACGACAGACTTGATACGAGGACTGGGTGCACTGGGTGCTTACTTTTTAATGCGAAAGCCTCAACTGTCCCATGCAGCGAACCGGCGTTATCAGCTCTTGAAGTTGCGAAAAAAGGGCACCAAAATTCCCCTCTCCCATGGAATGAAGACTCTAGTCTGTAGCAGCAAAGCAAGGAATAGATTCCCATTGGCTGCGACGCGTCATATCAGATGCTTCGTCACGGAAGCCGCCGAGGCCGCTCAAGGTCAAAACGGACGTGCCTCAGAAAAAAATAAAGCACAAAGAAAAGCACAGCAACGCAGATGCTATCGTCACAGAAGGCGTGGAGCCGGCGGGGCTCGCCGCGCCTGCGCGGTGGGGGAGCGTGATGTCACCGCCGGAGCGTAGTGTAGAAAAAGGAAGACGTGGGGGGCTGCTTGTAGGAATGCGCTGCGTGTACGAATGCTTTCGCAGTCTTACACGTAAGCAGTCCTAATGGCGCGTTCAAACTGGAAGTGGATCCGCAAACGCGAAGCGGATCCGCGTATTCTCAACCGCAAAGTGGCTAAATCCCGTGGCTTGGAGCGCGTTTTTGCCAACCGTTTCGAGACCAATTTCTCCCAACCGCCTTCACGAACCGCAAAGCGGCAACCAATCCAGCGCGACGCTGACGTGACGTCAGTGACTTTCGAACCAAGATGGCACCTGTCGCTGGTGAGGCGTCCAGAGGCGTTGTAATCCTAGCGTTACAGCAGACAAATCAACGGAGAAACGTGATGATCACGTCCGTCACCTGAATCCGCCTCGAAAAGAATTGACTCATAATATTAACGGGCTTTGCACCGGTGATTTGGTTCGGGTAAGAGTTTGTTTATCATTCCGGGTGCCACAGCCCGAAGCTCGCAGCCTTGTTAGTCTCTGCCCGTAAAACCTCGGAACCCGCCCCTGATCGACAGAAATGCCAGCTTTCGTACCCACTAAGAGAGTCGCGTGAACTATTGAAAGCTTTCGACACCGTCATGACCACCACGAAGGCCGATAGAGACGTCGTGACCCTGATTGCGTAGCCAACGCACTACCGCGGAGCCGGGCAGGGTAAGTGCGCTAACTCGACCTGTAACGTTTACTACTAACAAAAGAAATAAAGAGGATCATACTCAAGGAATTAAGTGTACATACCAGACGATGCAGAGGAAATCCATACCGCGTTTATTTCAGCTTAATGTCAAACAAACAGTAAGACCCCATCGACGTGCAAGTGACGAGAGGAGAGTCCGCCACCAACGAAGCCACGACCGGCTAACACCGAACACATTCCCCCGCACCACGGTCCACCCATCACTCTTTTCTTCGAAAATGATAAAAGCGAACGAAGAGGGTAAAACCGGTCCTCTATCCCGAAAACAAGGTCAGCCTATTCAAGCGGGAAGGGTCCACTTCGAAGAAAAGATCGGGGACATCCTCGTGTGAGTCTGGAAGGCGCGGCTAGCTGGGCTTCGCTTGTGGGCGAAGTCGAGGGAATCGCAGGCAAGTTTCGCGGGTCCATGTCTCTTTTAGAGCGCAGCTCTTAGGCGCCCGTTTCCGGCTTGAGCGATGTCGCCGTCGCCGTCGCCGTCGGCGTAACCGCGCGGTGCATCATGGGAAATATCCCATAATGCACCGCGCGGAAGAGGAGGAGGAGGGGGAGGAGGAGGAGGAAGGGAGGAGAGAGGAGGGAGAGGGAGGAGGAGGTGGAGGAGGAAGGGAGGGAGAGGAGGAGGATGGGGGAGGGAGGAGGCGGGAGGAGCAGGAGAGGAGGAGGAGGAAGGGGGAGGAGAAAGGAGGAGGGAGGGAGAAGGAAGCGGACGAGGAAGGAGGAGGAGGAGGAGGAGGCAGAGGAGGAAGAGAGGGAGGGAGGAGGAGGAGGAGGGAGGATAAGGGAGGAGGAGGAGGGGAGAAGGAAGGAGGAGGGAGGGAGGAGGAGGAAGGGGAGGAGGGAGCAGGAGGAGGGAGGAGGAGTATTTGGTAGGATGAGGAGTTGAGGAGGAGGGAGGAGGAGTTTACCCTCCCCTTAGTACCCTACCCTCCTCCTCCTCAAAGAGCTGCGCTCTAGTTCGGCGTTACAGGGAGTTGTAAACGGCTTCATTTTTTGCTTCCTGAACTCGTGATGCGTGCGAACATCGCGAAGAAAAATCTTCAGAGTGCCAAAATAGCGAAGTTCTGGCTTTGGATCGTGGATTAAAGTGGATTCTGGATTGTAAAACAGGTTTTCCGAACGCAAGTCTCAAAAGGTCACGCGTGATCGCCAGAAACCGCCAACCGCCTCCGGCCAACCGCTAATCGCCTCTCGGTGTGTCTGAACGGGGACGCTCGCGAACCGCATCCGCAACCGCTTCGTGAACGCGGATCCGCTTCCAGTGGGAATGCGTAATAAAGTAAGTACCTTCTCTAATTTTTAGAGCGCAGCTCTTAAGGCCCGTTCACATTCTTGCGACCTCTTAAAACTGGGTTCCTTAAAACCTCTTACAACGAGGAGGACACACTGTCGCCATCTACTGGGTAGCAGTGTAAACTTGGCGGTCCGGCATATTTCCTATTTCTCTCACGCATTATCCTATCTTTCTTGGCTCGAAAAACTTTTGTCAACGTTATAAATGAGCCTTTCTTATAGGTATTACGCACATTTGACCTCGGAAATCCCACAATGCCTTCCCTCTTGTGAAATGCAGTTCCAGAGTCACCGCATAGATGGCGCCAGCGTGCCATTGTGTTCTCTAGTCCTAAGAAAGATTAAGAGGTTTTAACAAGTCTTGTCTCTCTCGGTCGTACTCGGCTGTAAGAGTGTGAAAGGCCTTTAGGCGCTCGTCCCTTTGTTTCGCGGCGTCGCCGTCGCCGTAATAGCGCGCGTTGCATTATGGGACAACACAGACCTATACTCCAAATCAATTCACCGCTAAATGTAGCGAAGAAGCGGAATTGATGTGTAGGTCTGTGAGGTCTCATAACGCAACCCTGCGCATTCAGTTTCCCCGCTAAATTTAGCCATAAAACTGACGTCACCTGACCTCAACCCCAATTCAGTGTGCCAGCTAAATTTAGCGGGGAATGGAATTGGTGTTGAGGTCACGTGACGTCAATATTTCCCCTAAATCTAGAGGAAGAAACTGAATTTGTTCGTAGGTGACGTGACACGAAGTTATGTGACTTTATTTACCCCGCTCAATTTAACGGAAAAACTGAATTAGTGTTGAGGTCACATGGCGTCTATTTTCCAGCTTAATTTAGAGCGGGGAATTCGTGGGAGGAGGAGGATGGAAGGGTATGGATGAGGAGGAGGGGAGAGTACTGAAGAGGAGGAGGAGGATACGGAGGAGGAGGGTAAGAAGGAGAAAGAGGACACTGAAGAGGAGGAGGGTGCAGAAGCAGTGTGGAAGGAGAGTGATCTATATTTGTACTTATATATATATATATTTGTTTCTCAAATTGTTTAGCGCGGTATACCGCAAAATCAAAATACCGCAAGTGCTGCGCTCTAATTTCGCATTAGGAGATTTGAAAACGTCTTTCATTTTTAGGTCGCAATTACTACAATAATCTGATGACTTTTGAAACTTTGGAAGTTACTTGTAACCTTTACTTTTCTTCCCTGCCGTTTCGGATGGCGCCCTTTGTTCCTACAAGTTTCCTTTCAAGAAATTCTGGAATAAATATCCGATAGGATGATGGTTTCTCAAAATTGGTGGAGTAAAAAAAGACTGCGAGTGCGAACTTCTGTGATTCTTATTTAGTAAGGGACAGCACGACGTACCCGTTTTTAAACAGGCAGGAAACTCTGTCGTTTTAAAAAAATCGGAAGTAATCGGGGACTTAACGTCACCTTTCTCAACTAACGGACAATCACTTATCGTGTCGTCTAACAAAGCAACTTAACTGAATACTTTTTAGGTCAGAGTAATTGTAATCGATGACGTTTTTCGCGTAATGTATACAAGACGAATCCAGACCGAAACGGGTGGGGGTGAACTTGTCAGGGGTGGCTGCCTTTGTGAAAATAGGACGGGACAATTTTCACATGCTCCAATTTAAATCAGACAGTTCTTTTTTTTCGACAAAGGTTTTAGCCGTTTTTTTTTTACTAGCATTTCACCAAAGAGCTTGCACAATCCTTTATAGTGAAGAAAAATATTACAATTCTTACTGTTAATACAGGACCACTTGGGCCATTTTCTTTGACACTTCTCTGTCAGACTCGTTGTCAAAAGTATACCGGTTCGTGAAAAAGAATCCTATTTATTTAGTCATATACACAGAAAACAAATACACATGATAATCAGTCAATAAAACGTAAATAATATTAATACCACATTGACGGCATTTTTTTAAAATTTAAAATATAATTTCCACTGGGGAGCTAAATCAACAGGGAACGAACACCTGCCGCGAAGTGGCACGGTGTAATTGTACCCGAGTCCAAAGCGGCTGTTTCCGTGTATCGCAAGGACCAGAAACTTCATGTCAGCAACCTTTTCACATATTGTATATACTTTTTTGTTTATTGCTTCGTTTCATGTGGTCACAAACAGCTCTTTGTCCTAGGACTGCATGCATCTGCACATCATACATAGCTAGAAGCAAAATACAATATAATAAATATACTCAAGCCGGATAAATCAAAGACATGTCATTAGGATGCCAGCAAATGTTTTTAAAAGTTACGAGGGAGCAAAACATGGCTAAGTTATTATTTTCGCGATTATAAAAAAGCTCTGAACGTGGCATCGGAGAAGAGACATTTCCGTTCGGGCGACAAAAAATAAAAGGAGATTTGATGCGCATTTGTGAAGAACAAAGTGAAATGTCATTAATGAGCAAGGGCGTATCAAACCTGCCACTAACAACTTCATCAGAAAAACATATCTCTCATTAGCTTCTCTTTCTGTAATAGTAGGGGACCAAGCAAGTTTAAAAGGTTGTTGATTGACAAAATAATTGCCTTTCCCAATCCATCTGCTACACACGAGGCAACGCTAAACGTTTTCAGGAATACATGATAAAGTAACTAAAGGGAAACTCCAGTTTTGGTAAAAAAAAAACGAAAAAACCGCAAGAAAGATTATTTATGGGCACGTGAGAACTAAACTGAACATCTATAGATGCACAGGGTGTCTTCGAAAAATACTTACAGGGTTCCTTTCACCACAAAAATAAACTACACATGGCCGAATACTCATTCTCTGCTCAAAGGTAGCACTACAGCTCCGAACCAGATGCCAAAGTTTCAGCACGACCCGATGTTTTATTCAAATGATATAAGTGATTTTCTGAAAATTTCATTAAGAAAATGGGGCGTATTTTCGCCCATTTTTGGTTTCTGGCGTCATACAGCCTCATGTAGTCGAAAGCACCGTCGACGAACATTTTCCTATTGAAATTTTCAGAAAATCGCTTATAACGTACGAAACAAATATCGGTTCGCGCTGAAATGTTGGCATCAGGTTCGAACCTCTATCACTACCTTTTGGCAGAAAATGAGCGTTCGGTGTCGCATGGTTTATTTTTTTGCGGTATAAACAACTTAGTTTTTTTTTTTTTTGGGGGGGGGGGGGGCACTTTGTATAATTTTATGCTAAAAGCGTTTGTAGGATTCACGTTATTTCTTTTTCTTGCGCGTTTATGTGAATGCAACTTCCTAGCAACTTCGCAGAGGTTTGGCGAAGGACAATTACTTTCCAGGTTCCGTCATATCGGAACCCATTTAAACATCAAACTTTTCTTGATCATTCTGACAAAACCGGAGACCACAAAATGTGTCACGCGTGCATTATGCATGCGTTATGTTTTGTTGTACTTGGTTACGGCAAGTCCGGGTGGTTTCGGATTCGTTGCAGGTACAACACTCACACGCGCTTCCCGGGTTTATAAGAATGATCGGGGCAAGTTTAATTTTGTTTAAGACCCTTGACGACGCAAGGTCACGTGGAGAGCTACACCTCGTTGTTCCGGAGCCAGAGGAACGCGCCGCGAGCCATCTGCCAGACTATACTCTGTTTCATACTTAGCGTGCCACGCTGTCAAAGCTATTGGCGCGAGCATGGGGCTTGATCTCGGTGATAATTTGCACGCGTTCTCGCGCAAACAAAACCATAAATGAAGCCACGCGCTCGCGCCAGTAGCTTTGACAGCGTTGCACGCTAGGTATGAAACAGAGTATAGGCTGGTGTGAGTCGTACTAAAGGCTGAACTCCATGGGACGAATATGCTGCGAATAACCGACGAATTTTGCCCGGCGGCTTTGTTCTGCGCGTGGAATCAACACAGTGGCTGCTACGTCGCGCGCAAAGCGAGCGTGCCGTCGGGCGGCGTTCGCCAGTTATTCGTCACATAATTCGTTCCATAGGCCCGTAGCTCTCAAGTTTTGAGCAGCGCCCAGACGAGCAAAACAGAATATTTGGCTCGCGTTTCGAACGTGCGTCATGACGCTTCCCCACTACAGTTTTCAATACTCCGTTCTATTCTAAGTGCCAGCGTAGCAGAGGCTGCAAGAGCGAGCTCCGAGTTTGCAGTGTCCCTTCCAAGGAAGCACGCGCGCTCGCGCAGTGCGAGCATCGTTCAGGAGAACATGTTTTGGCAAGTAGCTTCAGCTTCGCTATCACGTAAAGTGAAACATACGGGCTCACGGAAGCTATGAAAGAACGCAATAAAATAATAAAGCTGCACGGGACGCTGAGGCCGCGAGCTGCATAATTCTTTTTTCTTTTATTTTGGTTTTTCTTTTTTAGGCGTTTTGTTATCGTGCGTCTACAAATGCTGACAGATGCTTGCATTCGAACGTCGCACGTGCAAACTTGAACGTTACAGCGCCGCCTGGATAGTGCTGCCAGCATAACATGGTCGCGTCTTGCGGACGCGCTCGCGCCCCCTGCCCGAGAACTACGGGTCTATGGAGTTCAGCCTTAAGTCCAGGTGCTAGCGCTCCCGTTCGCCTCTTCCTCGTGGTGCCGAGAAAAGGTGCAAGCTGCGAATAGCAATGACATGGGTTCGATGCCCGGTGCGCAACTGGGTACATTTTGAGAATTACGAAAAATACCCTTTATTATGAGTGCGTACGAATGAGTATTACAATACCGTTTCGTCTTAAGTCCAGACACAGCCGACGCAACGAACTAATGGGGCCAGTCTAGCAGCGTCAAAAGCGCAAGTCACTGGGCCTATTTTGTGTATGATTGATTCAGCGATAATAAAAACACGTACAGAAACATGGTGAGCTTTTAATATCACTCCAGCAATGCTTTTGATTTGATTTTTGTGCATATGCATTGCCTGCTTTGCGCTATGCATGCTTCATATTACATCGAGCTGTGAGTAACGCCTTTTTGATGCACTCGAGCGTGTCGCTGTACGCATAACAGCTCTTCAAAACATCCTGCGGCAGAAATAGAGCCATTAAGCATATTCCGTGTTAAAATGTTACAACAGCCAGAATGGACCTTTTCACTACCGACGGCACCAGGCGGTGGCACGACTAAAATCGAGAAGGGACTACCTGCGTACCAATCAATAATGGGAGCTACGTACCATTTCTTCGTTCTCTGAGCAGCAGTTCTGCCCAACGCGCCGTCAGTGGGGCATCCGTGGCGTCCCTTAAACGTCGTGTTATTCTTTCCGTCCGCTTTTTTAGCGTAACACAATTATGTATGCTGCAATTCGTTTTCTACTCGCTGATCCACAGCCTCCTTCGAATTTCCTCGATTTTCGTGCACACTTCCGCCGCTTGGCATCGGGCGCTCGCGCGTGCCAGAACGCTTCTCGGAAAAGGTCCATTACAAGTGCACAAATAACTACAAATTATCTGTGTAACGCATCCATCTCCGCAGTTAGTCCCTTTGATAGCTGCCGCGGGCTAGCGATGTCGAAGTGGCGCATTTGCTTTTAGTGAATATTGGTGAATTCTTGCCTCATTAATGATGGTTCAGCATACAGCGTTTTAAACTCATAACATTTTGTACTTTTTTCATCAACTTTATTAATCGTGCAATATGGACGTCGAGATTAGATAGCAGTTTGAGCTTGCTGTTTTCTTATCTTTCAATTCTATTAAAGGTTGCTATATATTTTGTTGTACCCCGGCATTTCAAAGTAAACATAATGTAATTGTGCATATAGGCACTAAAAGACGCGCTCGCGCTTTGTAAAATTTTCTAGATAACATTTCTTTTTTATTTGATTTGATTTGTATATTCGCATCAGGCACTAGATACGTGATACTGCAGGCGTGCGAAAAAGCTGTCACAAGGGCAGCTTGGCGAAGCCGCAGGCCACCACATTGACATTTGTGCAGCGTAAGCATGAAAACAAAATCTGCATGCAATTCAAATCTCAGCGTTAAAAACAAAACTTACAAATAGCATTGGCAAAAAAAGAGCAAAACCCAATCTGCATACAATTTAGTTTTGTTGTGGCTTTGACAGTTTCTCGCACACAATCAACGCTTTGTCCCAGTCTTGGCACTTAAAAACACCAAGTGTTTCGGATGGAAGGAAGAAAAACTGTATTGAAAACCAGTTGTTGCACTTATTCAGTGCATGTGCGGCTGAACCCCGTCCAGGCCTTGCTCGACAAGGGTGTCAGCCGCATACTGGATGGCCCACTTTTGGGCTCGCTCGTCAGGTTGGGCCAAGGCAGCCAGCATCTCCCCTGAGTGGTCAGTGGATATTTTTTCCTAGATTTTATACATTCGAACATTTTATGTTTGTAAGTTCTTACTTTCTCTTTGCATACGTTGCATAAAGGTTCTTTTTGAAACTCTGGTCTAATGATGTTCATCATTTTGGGTGTTGGGATTGTTTTAATCTGTAGCATTCGGAGTAAAACGCCTTCTCTTCTACTGAGATTTTTATGTGGTGGAGCGTAGACTCTCCTATTTAATTCGAAGCCTCTAGTAATTTCTTGCAAAGTTTGAGGAGTTTCGCTTTCTTCTATCTCTTCCTTTGTAGGCACCTGACTTATTCCGCGGCTTAGTTTCCTCGCGGTTCCGTCTGCGCGTACGTCAAGGTTAGGCAGGTCTTCGTCCTCGCTCAGATCATTGTGTGCTGGGAACCAATGGATGGTTATCTGTTCTGAGTTTTCGCTTGTTTTCCTAAGGATTTTAGTCGTTCTTTTGTGTACGTAGTTTTTGATATAGTTGCTGATAGCCGTTTTAGAGTCGCAGAAGATGTGCCTGCAGTTTTTGGAATTCGCTGCTATGGCGATGCTCATCTCCTCTGCTTCTTATATCGAGACGTTTCTAACACTAATGGCACTTATAGCGTTGCCTTCTGTATCTATTGCTACTGCAACTTTGTGTCCGAGCATTTTATTGTCGTAACAAGCAGCATCTACAAACAGCACGTCTTTTCTTTTACCGTAGGTCTTTAGCAGAGCTCTGGCTCTAGCTTTTCTTCTTTCCTCGTCATGATTCGGGTTTATGTTTTTTGGGATTGGTAGTATCTTTATTCTTTCATATGCACTTTTCGGCAGCATCTCTTTCTCGCATTGATCATCTTTGGCTGTTAGTCCTAGTTCTTTTAGAATATCCCTTCCGGTTTTGGTCCATGCTAGTCTGTTATTTTGAGCTTGCTTCTGTGCCTGAATTATTTCCTCAACACGGTTGTGTATTCCTAGTCGGTTCAGTGTTTCGTTACTCGTATTTTTGGGTATTACTTGTGTTGATCTATATATTGCTCGTACTTTGGCATTTAGTCTTTCCAGTTCGTTTTTTTCCTTCTATTTAGCTAATGAAGCCAGGTAGATTAAGTTTGAGATGAGGAATGCATTTACGAGCTTCAACAAATTTTCTTCTTTCATCACTGCGTGTTTGTTTGTGATTCTTCTGATTATTCTATGTGCGTTGCTGATTCTGCTAAGAAGAGTTTCTAGCATGGTCTTGTTTCCTCCGTCGCGCTGGATGTGCATTCCTAGGATTTTGACTTTTTGCACTACAGGTACTTGAGTTCCGTCTTTTGTGTATATTTTAACCTCTTCAGTTTCCTGTTCCTTTTTTTCCGATTCTTGCTGTTTTTAAGAATCAAAAGCTTTGAGTTGTTTGGCGCGCTCTTGAGTCACGATGGTTTGAGGTACCTTTCCGTTGCGATGATAGCGGTTCGTAGTGCTTTCCTTACATCTTCTACGCTCTCTTGATCCGTCCATATACTGATATCTGCGTATATACTGAAACTAATACCTTCCACCTGTTCAAGTCCTCTCGCCAGTTTTATCATAGAAATGTTAAAAAGGACCGGCGAGATTACTGAACCCTGTGGTGTGCCTTTGTTTCCTAGTTTTATGCCGTCGGTTGTAAGTTCGCCTACCTTCAATGTGGCTTCTCTGTTGGAAAGAAAGCTGCCTACAAACTTATGCAGTTTCTCGCCCAGGTAGTGCGCTTATGAAGTCGAGTATGAAATCGTGTGCTATTTTGGCAAAGGCGTCCAGCTAAGTCCAGTTGCCAGTATAGATCTGCATTTTTTGTTTGCTTTTAGAGTCTATTATTTGTTTATTGATTTGTCTTAGGGCATCCATTGTGGAAAGCTTGCTTCTGTATCTGACCATGCTGATGGGATAATATTCTTTTTCTTCCAGATATCTGTTTAGTCTGTTTAGAATAACATGCTCCATAACCTTTCCTAAGCACGAAGTAAGTGATATCGGGCGTAAGTTATTGAGACTTAGCTCCTTGCCTGGTTTGGGTATTAGTATCGTGTTGGAGGTCTTCCATAGTTTTGATATCGTTCCTTCCCTCCATGGTTTGTTAAAGAGCTCCGTAATCGCTTGGACCGAATAGTCGTCTAAGTTATTGAGTGTCTTGTTGGAGATTTTATCGCGCCCCGCTGCTGATCACGTGTTGAGATTCACCAGTACCACTCGCACTTCAAAGGTAGAGAATTCGCTTTCCAAGTCTGAGTTCCCGTTCCCCAAATATCTCCTTTCTTTGCATGTTCCTTCTATTCCTAGATACCTTTTTACGCATTTCAGCATGAGTTCCTCTTCCCCCGTTTCTTTAAGCGCTTCGTTTACTAGTGTTGTGAGCCTGGTGTGTTGTTCTGTTTTGGTCTTCTCCGGGTTTAGCAGATGCTTGAGTAGCCTCCATGCGTTAGTGGTATGCAGATTGCTTTCTACCTGGCTACATGTTTGGTGCCATTTTTGTCTGCTGAGATGCTGGCAGTGAGTTTCTATCTGCCTGTTTAGCCTGGCTATTCTTGCCCTTAGCTTCCTGTTGAGCCTTTTCCCCTTCCATCTGTTTACTGTGGAGTTTTTGGCCATTATTATGTGTGCTAACTTAGAGTCGACGTTCCCTTCAGCTTCAAGTGGTATTCCCTTGATAGTCCTGGTTGAGTTATCCTTGTCCTGCATGAGCTCGGCGGTACAGCTGTCCAAATAATCTATCTTAATGTCCGTAGTTATTCTTGTACTTCTGAACAGATCCCAGTCTGTGTGTCTGAGCGTATTATATAACTCCTTTCCCAGTAAACTTTTTCCTCCACGTGCAGATCCATCGATATGATCATGTGGTCACTCCCCAAGTCATCGCCTGCGTTGTTCCAGAGTATGTTTCTAGTGGCGTGTGTGAGAGTCAAGTCCGGAGTTGTGTCCCCACACACTGACTTTGCTGTTCTTGTTGGCTTCATCGGGTTTGTGTGGAGTGTTAAGTCTAGGTCTATTATCGCTTTCTCCAGTGCCAGCCTTTGATTGTGTTCCTTCTGTAACCCCATGTTTTGTTATTAGCGTTAAAGTCGCCTACTATAGCGAGTGGAAATTTTCCTGCGATACCCTTAACCTCTTCTAGAATATTCTCGAATTTGTCGTCTCTGCCTTTGGGGCTACTGCAAAGGTTTATTATGTGTAGGCTTTGGCCCCTTAGTTTCTTTGGTATGATTTCTACCATCACATTTTCGATACTTCGTTCTTTTGTTTCGTGTCGTCTGACTGCAATTTCCCTCTTGACTAAGATCGCAATCCCTCTTTTTGCATGTACGTTGCAGAATGAGTTGTATTTTGTGAGTTTGGTATCCTCGCATAGCTTTTCTTCAGTGCTATAATTTCTGGCTTATTTCCCCAATTACCAATGTACTCGTTGAGAAGAGCAGTTTTAGGTCGGGTTCACCTGCAGTTCCATTGTAGGATGGTGATCACTCTTCCTTCCGAGTTTTCTTCCTTGTAGTTTCATAAATATACCGGTTCTCGGTTATCTTCTTTCTACATTCCTACTCAAGTTTCCCTTGTGTTTCTTTTCTACCGCTTTGCGTTTAAGCTTAGGAGTTGTTTCGTTCTCGATTCTAACTACCCTGTAATGAAAACGTCCATGTTCTTACTGAGAGTATTAAGCGCGTCCACCACCTTATCAAACTCTGTTTTCTCAATGTAGCTATCTTCCTGAGTCACGTTCTGCTCGGTGTTATTATTCTGCGCGTTAGCTACTCTACCGCACCCGTTCTGATCACCACATGGGCTCTGTTTTCATTCTCTCTGTCTCGTTTTTCCTCCCTTCACTACTGTTTTGTAGGTTGGCTAGCATACGTCTTAGCTCATTTAGTTGTTCTCTCATAAACTGGTTTTCCTTCTTTAGTTTAGCGATTTCCGCATCTCTATCCGTGACCACATTGCTCCGGTTAGTAGTGGAGGAGACCCTGTCTGCCCAGCTCACCCTTTCTCCAGTGACGCTTTCGGATCTCGATCTGGATCTTCATCTAGACTTGGACCCACTTCGTGGGGTTGCGCCGACCCCGGGAAGTCTTCCTCGCGTAGCTTGAAGTCTCCGGTGCCTTCAGTGTCCTTCTTCGTTCTTGCTCTCGCCTGCCTTTGCTTGATGATGCAAGGTGTCTTATTCCTTGCCCAGAATGTTTTGTCCACCGTAATATGTGCACCTTTGCACAGCAGACAGCTCGGTGTGCAGTTGTGATTCGGTGCCGGGTTCCTCGCACCACAGTCCCTGCAAATCTTGTTCTTCGGATCCGGGCAAACGTCCATTCGGTGCCCAAGTCTTCCACATTCAAAACAAATGTCGACTTGCTTTCTATATATCGAGCATTGTAGCAGCGTAGGACCGTATTTCACTGTGAAGGGGACTTTTTCCCCTTCGAAGAGTACGATTACGCTTGTGGTCTTACCCAGTCTTTTTGCCGCTATCGCTCTTGGGTTCCTGTCGTTGACCACCTTTGTGTGTATCGTTCCAGCGTCTTCCTCCAGTGGAATGCCTCTTATGACGCCCTTGGCTGTTCCGCTAGGAGACGCCTCGTAGACATTAACGCTGTGTTCTATGCCCAGGATCTTGATCGTTTTCACGTTTAGCAGAGCTTCGATGTTTCGGTCGCTTGTGGTGTTTGCCACGAGGATATTTTGCTTGATGTTAGGGCATATGGTCAGATCCGACGCGGAGTCGTCCCATATTCCCGCTGCAGCGAGAATGGCGTCCGCTACCGCTGCCGTCGAAGTCCGTCCAAGATTAGGTCCGCCACCGGGTCTAATGATGACTTTGGTGTCCGCCTCGGACAGTCTCGGCATACGGCTTTCTCTAGAAATCTTGTTCATAATTCTCCTTCCTTGTGGTGCCTTTCTCCGCTGCTGCTCGGTGCTTGCATCCAGTTGCTGAATCGCCCGTTTAGCTTTGGCTTTTTGTTCTCCGGCAACTCTCCAGCCCGCCGCTGCATTGATTTCTTTTGGGTTGGCGTACGTCCCCTCGACTTCTATAACGTTTCTTGGCGTAGTAACTACTAAGCTAGCCGCAGTCTCGTTTGTCTTAGCTGCCATTCCGCCGCCGCGAAAATTGCGTCCCGCCTCCCTCATTAGGTCTAACGAGCGGGGCCCACGTGGTCCGTCTTTCTTGGCCTCGTCTTTATAGGAAAGCGAAAAACTCACCTAAATTGCGTTGACCCGATGATCCGCCAATTCTTCGGAGTCCTCAGCTGCCGGCTGTAGGCTCAAAGACCGTGAATATTATAAGAAATCGTCGAAGTCCACGGATCCAGTGCGAGGCACGTCTTCCGCCAGCGGGATCTCGAGCGCTCCTTCCCCCCCCCCCCCAAGAAACAGCTGCCTTTCGGCTTGTGTATAACGAGACTCTAAGATCATCTACGTACTATTTATGAGAAATAGTCGCTTATAACATTGTCAAAATATTTCAAGTCAATGTTGACAAATATACATAAAAAGTATATAAATACATGTATACGAAGGTCCGGAGTTTTCCAAGGCTAACCCAAAGGATAGAGCCAGTGTGCCAGCGGGTGCAAGATACCGTACCACGCTGGGCACACTTGGCAGCCAAACGCAATTCTGTGAGCCAGCCTTTACTGTTTGCGCAGCGCTTGCTGTCCTATCAGTCGTTCTTTATAGAAATGTGCTCCGGTGTGGGGAATCATAAAAAAAGTAGCTCTAATTGAAGTGCTTTCCAATTATTGTGGATGTAAGCACTTAGATTGCAATTAAGCTCATACTAGCATAGGTTTAAACAATATTAAAAACGAAAAATATTGAAATTGTAGAAATTCGATCTTTCTTTTGGATTGAGTACTCATGTATGTTCCAAAACAAATGTTTGACCGTTTCGTTCTCCGCAGAGTACTTAGATACCGTAAGAGCCATTTCAAATGAAGAGCAGAAGGAGTCTGAGTTGCATGGGCGATGTAGCTGTAAGAGCTGTAAGAGTGAGCGTGGCATATCGCGCGTTGAACATCCAGCGCTGTGGCTTGAGAATAGCGTTGGATTTTGTGCGTCAAAGTACCGATGATACTAAAAGTACTAAAATCGGCCCACATTGGGAGCTTCGAAAATTTTTATCAATAACGAGGGCGCAAAAATGTTCCGCTAAATTTAGCGGGGAACTTTTTCCGCTAAATTTAGCGGGGAAATTTTTCCACTAGATTTAGCGGGGAAAATTGTCCGCGAGATTTAGCGGGAAAAATTTTCCTCTAAATTTAGCGGGGAAATTTACCCATAATGCACCGCGCGGTTACGCCGACGGCGACGCCGCTCAAGCCGGAAACGGGCGCCTAAGAGCTGCGCTCTAAAAAGCACTTTTAAAGGTGCAATTTTACAACTGATCTACAGCCAGCTCGGAACTTCGAGGTTGTTTCTCGATGGGACAAAATTTTTGCTTTTCATTAGTATCTCTGTGGAAATCCGTTTGAAGTCATCTCTGTTGGGTTCTTGGGCTTGCTGTTCCTTACGAATCCACCCAAAGAGAGGATCGCCACAAGTATAACGTTGGGCAGTTATGCTAGCAACTTAGAGGTGCAAGCTGGGCTACCTGCCAGGCTCAAGCATTGGAAATGCCGATGCCTTAGGTCGTTTACCCCTACCTATAGACATCCTCCAGGTTCCAAGATCGGATGATATCTTTATAAAAGAATGAGCGTATGCTCCGATTCTCGGTGCTGCGGTCGTTGCCCAACATACTAAAACCGAACCAGTTTTGCCAAGTGTGAGAGATACACTGTGGTCTGTCAGCCATCACCTAGGAGAACCACACTGGTTGACGTTTCAAGCAAAGCCAACTGAACGTAGCATTCAGAAATATTTCTAATATAAATAAACAAAGTGATCGTTTAAAAAAAAGTTGCATAAGCAAGTGCTACATTTAATGTACGAAGGCCATTCAGATGTGGGAAGGATAAAGACATTCGCAAACAGCAATATTTGGTGGGATCGGGTAAATGACAGCATTACGGCTAAATATCAACATCGTCAAGTAAATCAAGAACATAACCGTTCCGGTCGAAAGGTACAGTTGACCTTACAGCCATTCCCAGAGTGACCATAGTCTAGTCTGCATGTTGACGTTGGTGACGGTTTAAAGGGTATCACTCCCTTGTGTTGGTTGACACATTTTTAAGTATGTCGAAGTCATTCTGGTATTATCACTCCCTGTTAACTCTCCAGCCAAGCGTCCTCGCAAAATAATTTTTTTTTCACGTATGTGCAACTCGACTTTGTCGTTTTTAAAAACGGCTAAGCCTTCATAAGTAACAAGTACAAAAATTTTTGGGCGCCATGGAATTTGGCGTACGGCGATTCCGCTCTTACCGCCCAGCATTCAACAGAGCCGCTTAACACATTGTACAAATGGTGAAAGTAATGCTAAAAAGAATCATCTGGAGACTTTCAAACCAAGACTGAACGAATGTACCTCACATACAAAACCACGAAACTTTCACTGGCGACTTACAGTCCGACTGAGGTGCCCATGGGCAGGAAGTTAAGGACAGCCCTGAGTATTATGGAACCGAACATGCCCAGTGAAGTACAGTAATGTCTCGTTAATATGGACGCCTTCGTTCCCTCCAAAAATCGTCCAAAATGTGAGTTGTCCACATTAACGAAACAAAAATGCATATATTTTCCCAGTTTGTCCCCGAAAATGGCGTCCATATAGCGGGGTATCCGTATTAACGGGGTCCATATTAACGAGACATGACTGTACACTTTATGCAGCTGAAACAAAAGTTACTCTGTGAGCTTCTTGATGCAGCCGAAACAAAATTACGCTGCGATTAAAGAGCGTGCAAGGAACTGTTCCTCACTCATGACAGTTTCTTTTTTTTTTCACGAACGTTTGGGAGAGTTGTTTTCTAAACTCCTGGAGTTGTACCACAACTGACAAGTTCGTCATCTGTGGAAGTGAAACACAGTGAAACTCGTAGAATATGTAATTTGGATCATCTTCGAGAGTGTCGCCTTTCACGCGGGGCAGCGAAGAACAATATATACCAATCTGCCAAGTCTTCCGCTGAACGAGTGAAAGCACGTAAAACCAATTACAAAAACTCCTCTAATTTCGCACCCGTCAACGCCTCCAAGACAAAGCCCCGTGCTTTCTACTAGAGTCTCCGCAGCCTTTGCCCGAATGTCGGGAGGGGGGGGGGGGTCCTTTGGTCTGACGGTCAAGTGCGGACCAAAAGTCGGTGGAATATTACAAATCACACATAGTACTTAGTGATTATCCCCAACGTTCCTTTGGGTTTATGGGATAAAAGCTCTACTATAAAGAAGAGGACGAGTGTGGTGATGATGCCAGTTTAGGCAGCTTCATGTAACACTTCCGTTATTGCGTTATAAAGGTCGTGAGCTCTTGACAGGACTATAATAGCTGTATTTGATATAACCTCAAACTGGACGTCGAGCTTTGAAAACACACGCACCTCTTGAAAGCTGCCTATGATATGTACTACAGTTTTGGAGCTGGTGGCGTTCCCGTCTTACAAACTTGTTCAGCCAATTTAGGTCGACACAGACTCTGACGACACGCGAGGACTTTGGTACCAGTATGATTGAAGCACACCACTCCATTGGTTCAGTATTCGATATCTCTTCAAGCTCTTGCTTCTGTCGAAACCATTGAGCGGAAGCGCTGATAATTACAATAAAACACTACTTTAATCACCGGTAACTGCGTTACTCACACTTGCCAGTTCCAAACGAAAATCCCCGATAGAAAATATAGCTCGCGCTCGGGCCCAGTCCCCTAACGTCCTCGTCGTCTTCTCGCTCCGCTGAAGGGTTTCTTCATCACCCCCTCCCCAAAAGGGAACAAAGTTCACTTTAACCACTTTCTAGACCGTACACAAGTTGTATTGGTCGTTTTACAACCGCACCAGCGGGAAGTCAAATCTCGCAGACTCGTTCTCTTCCGTCTCTTCCGGAAAACAATGTTTTCACAACTCCCATCTTCGAGAGCTGGCACGGTTGCTGGCTTTCGTGTAGAATAACCAGGTCCCCAACTTTGAAATGTCGGTTTGACCTCCTTGTCTTGTGCAGTGATCGGAGTTCCGTTGGGTATTCCTTTGACCATCGTTGCCAGAACGCTTTCAGGAAGTCTTTTCTGAGTTTGCACAGTCTTCGCAGCGATTCTGCGTCTCCGTTTTGCAAGTCGGAGCCGGACGGCTTTGGTAACGACGTAAGTCTTTTCGCTGTCGTGAAGTGCGACGGTGATAGTGGCTGAGGTTCTTGCACTTCACTGTACGCGTAGGTCAATGGTCAAAAATTGATGATTGCTTCCACCTCAGTGAGGAGAGTCACTAACTCTTCTTCAGTCAGGACTCGTCGTCCGATGGCTTTCTTCAAAAAGTTCTTGACTGACCTGATCAAATGCTCATAAAATCCGCCCCACCACGGGGCACGTTCTGCAATGAACTTCCATTGTATCCTGCTGTTTGCGAAGTAATTCCGCACTTCTTCATCTCGTAGAATCTTCTAAAGCTCGCTTAAGTCTTTCTTGCTTCTCTTAAATGCCAACGCATTGTCAGAGTAGATCACCCTTGGCACGCCTCTTCTTGACACAAATCGTCGAAACGCACGCAGGAATGTTTCTGCCGTCATGTCCGGTACCATTTCCAAGTGTACTGCCCTGGTAACTGCACACGTGAACAACGTGAGATATGCCTTCCTCTTTGTTTTCCTCGCTGTGACCCATACGGGTCCCGCAAAGTCAACACCCACGACCTCAAAGGGTTCCGCTTCTGTGACACGATCTGCGGGCAAGGGCGCCGTCACTTCTGACATTTTTCTGGCGTTCAGCCGTTGACATGCGATGCATTTCTTGATTTCATTTTCGATCATCTACCGAGCTCTCACGATCCAGTAGCGCTTCCGCGATTGCACGAGTGTGTCACGCACTCCCATGTGCAATGGACCGATCGCACTAAGCGTTCCGCGCATGCGTGACGCCGCCATAACTTTAGTTCACAGGAGGCGTGATGTCCATGCCTGCGAGGGCTCGTACCGTCTCGTGCTCCACACGCGCAAAGCTCTATTGTGGTTTTCGCATGTGCAGAAAGACTAAAGTTCCCTCGATGCATTGCGGCAGCAGTGGCGTAGTCAAGCTGGCTGGTGAGATCGGTCTATAGGGTGTATTCACTGGCGGCCATATATATGTGCGCTAATGCTGAGCACGTGCTGATGGCGAGCTTCCACAGTTATTTTGCAACGTGCGCCCCGCACCATCAAGATTGCTGGTCTTGGAAGCCTATTAATGCGAGCTCGTTCTGAGCATAACTCCCTGAAGAGGCAAGACCAGCTACGTACGAGGACTGGACCCGCCCCAGGCTCGAGCACCCGCACCGCAAACACATTCTCGATTCCCTGATTAGTTTCGTCCGCTCATCGGGGATCGCCTGTTGCATTTAGCCCCCTCCCCCCACCCTTCCCATAATCCCCTTCCCCCGTCATGATTGGATGACTTTATCAAGAGATCGTGACATCACCCTCTCCCGAGCGCGGGAGAGGGTGAGCTAGCGGCCGTGCTCAGCCTCACGAGAGCGGAATGAGCCCTCGTGCATGGAACGCGCGCGCACCGGTAGCTGTGACAGCGTTGTAAAGCGCGTCCTATGGTAAAGATATAAACAACCGTTTAGAGTGCGTCGAATGACTGCCTTCATAGCTCTGTGGTTAGCGCGTCTGCCTGCTGATCAAAGGGTCAACGGTTCGAATCCCAGCCGGCGCCGGTCTTTTTAGTTATTTATCGACCCGCGGCGTAAGAGGTTAGATAGCCAGATAGATAGATACATAGACGAAAAGTGCGTGAAGTAGCCAAAGAATGCTATTCGCATTAAAAGAAGAAATTTCTCTTACAGGAGAATCTGGCGGTAGTTTCTTGGCGTCTTGCAGATTCTTTATCTCCTGTTCGAAGGCTCTACGTTGTACATTCTTTATTATATATCTTTCGGCTCTGTTCAATTCTTCCGCGGTTAGGGGTCCAGTTTGAGCGCTAATTCTTTTAGACTTCATTATAAAGCGGAGTACCCACGCCATTGTTCGCCGAAGTCGCATAGCTGTGCTGAACCGCTCAATTTCTGGAACCATCGTTTGATCTGCTGTTGCCGTGGGCAACGCTGCCACCTTTTTCTTCTCTGTTTCTTCTATATTGAATTCTTGCGGACCAGACTGCCTCTGGCCAGCGCTCTCGTACTGTTAACCAGCTAGGTCCTTTCCACCATACTTCACTGTTGAGCAGCTCCATGGCTGTGATTCCTCTTGTCACCAGGTCAGCTGGGTTCTCTTTGCCTGGGCAGTGTTTCCAAGAGCAAGGATCAGAGTTTCGCTGGATTTCAACGACTCTGTTTCTTACAAACTGTTTCCAGTCGTTTGCTTCTCCGAGGATCCAATGAAGAGCTATCTTCGCATCGGTCCACAAGTGCACTTCGTGGATGTTCTCCTGCAGCTTGGTCTTAATGTAGACGCTTAGTCTGGTTGCCAAAAGGCATCCCAAAAGTTCTAGCCTCGCTACAGAAATTTTCTTTAGAGGAGCCACTCGAGACTTGCAAAGCAGTATCGTGGATGTCCTGGTGCCGGAATCATTCGTCATAGTTACGTATGCTACGGCTCCATACGCCTGAGGACTTGCATCGGCAAAGACGTGCAGGTTTGTCTTGATCGTCGCTCCCTCTATTCCCTGTCTGTAGAAACGTGGCACCATGACGTCACATAGCAATGGAAGATCCGCACACCATCGGTGCCATTCACTGCGCAGGTCAAGAGGCAGGTAGGTCGTCCCACTCCATCTTCTGTTTCCAGATTTGTTGAAATAGGATCTTTGCTCGCACGACAAATTGCGCGATGAATGCTAGGGGATCGTAGAGTCTGGCTGTAGTCTGTAGGACAAACCTGTTTTGTGTCTGAGTGCTTCTCCACGAAGTTCAGAACATCGTCTGGTGCAAATGTTAAGAGGTCTGTGGCAGGGTTCCACGTTAGTCCCAGCACTTTGAAAACTCCTGCAACCTGCCCCAATGGTTGTTCCTCGTGGTGATTCGAGTCGACCTCATTTAAGAGAGTTTTCGAGTTAGACTCCCACTTGTGCAGCTTCATTGACGCTTGCTCAAAAATTGCTGTCGATTCCTTGAAGATCTTAGTGGCTTCTTCTTCGCTGGATGCACCGGTAAGAATGTCATCCACGTAAATGGAATCTTGCAGCAGCACCGCGGTGTCTGGATACTCGTTCTTCATTGTGTCCAGGTGATGTTTTATCGTCGCAGACAATAAAAATGGGCTCGATGTAGTTCCAAAGGGAACTCTCGTCATCCTCCAGATGAGAATTGGAGGAAGTGGTCTTCCGACCTGTGGGGTAGTTTCATACCACAGGAAGCGTAACGCATCGCGATCATCTTCTTGTATACTTATCTGAAGAAACGCCTTCTCGATGTCGGCCACTAGCGCGATACAATGTCTTCTGAAGCTCAGAAGCAACGCGACGATATCCGGGTTCAGGTTGGGGCCGCTTTCCAAACAGTCGTTCAACGACTTCGAGCTTTTGTTATGGGAAGAAGCGTCAAATACCACTCGACAATTTAGTGGTGGTGCTCCTTTCACGACAAACTGATTGGTGCGGCATGTAGAACTTCCGAGATCCAGTCCGCTCATCTGACACTTGTTCTGCAATTCCACCTTCAGTGTACTTCCGGATCGCGGCGTCATAGTCCCTCATCAACTTAGGGTTCTGAGTTAACTTCCTTGTTAGCTGCTGAAGCCTCCTCTCCGCAACTTCTTTGTTATCGTCTAAATTCACTACGGGTTTCCACGGAAGAGCCACCTCGTACCGAAGACCAATCTTCTGTAACTGTTTCTTTGTAGGACGCGATCACGGGTTCTGTCTCTGGATAAGGTTCGTCGGTTACACCAATCGATTCAAGGTTCCAAAACATTTGCATGATTTCAGATGCATCCATGCTGTTTGTCGTTGCGTTGAGAACGACCATCTGTGAGCTCTCGATGACAGATGCGGAAAGTTCTGTTGGACCGTGTACGGTCGAGCCAAGCGACGTCTCGATTGCTCGAAGTTTTCCATTGAGTCTCCTAACTTGGCCCGTGACGAAGTTCCAATAGCAATCGCCTCCAATCAGTATGTCCACGCAGTTTGGTCCATCAGCTTCGCAGAAGTCCGCGGCCGTGTATCCCATTCTTTTTAGTTGGCGACGCGATTCTTCTCTTGGATAGGGCAATCGTTGACCACAAATACGGCTTGTCTCAAGTGCTTCCAGACGGAAAACTTCACCTCTCTGATTTTCAAGAGTCACAAGAACTCTGCGGAAGTTTCGTTCTGTCTTGTGGTCGCCAAATGCTCCTACCGTCAGTCTTTCGTTTCCCAGGTGCTTGCACCTGAGCTTTCGTGACAGTAGTTCTGTGACAAAAGACCTCTGGCTTCCGCCGTCGAATAGCACTCTTACAAGGATGCGCTGTTTCAGTCCCAAGCTCCACACTGTCGCTGTTTGTAGGAGGACGGTTTTGTTGACCCCGTCTTTAATCGTAGATTGCAGGGCCACTGGAGCAGCAGAAGTCAGTTTTTCCTCTTGTCTGCTTTTGTCGTCTCTTGAGCTTGACAAGAACGTTGGGTCACACATGACTGATGCGTGTCGACCTTGGCAGTTGGAGCAAGAAATGTTCTTCCTGCATTGTTTGGCCAGGTGGTTTTTCTTCGTGCACCTGAAGCATCTTCCCGAGCTCGTTAAAATCTTCCTCTTCTCGGGAAGACCTATCGTTGTCGTGCACAGCTCTGTCTCGTGGTCTGCTGACTTGCAGAAAACACAGCTCGGCTTGTCACTCTTCTGTAGAAGTGTCGTGGCCGTTCCTTTTGTCCATGGTTTTGAGTTGTGCTTTGTCGCACGAGATGCTACTCCACTCTCTTTTCCTGCTTTACTTCTTGTGCCTCCTGATTCTGGTTTTATTTGTGACTGTCGTTCTTTCTCTACTTTCAACTTCAATTCTCAGAAATTGCATGAGTGATGGTAGTTGCCTTAGCTGGGACTGTTCTAGAGCGTGTTGGTTTCCTTCGCCAGCCGCGTTTACAGCCACATCTTCCGGGCGACGCTGTTCTTTCTTCCGAACGACATTTCTGTTGAAGGTTAGCACAAGATCTTCTGGAATCAGCCGAAGTACAAGGTGGCAAAGGAGAGTCGAATAAGAATCTTCGTTAACCCCTAGAGACTTGAGTCCTCTTATATGCGCTTGGAGGTCATCGTGTAGTCGTCGTAGTCCTCGGACGTCTTGCGATGTCCGAACTGGCTGCCGTTCTGCTAGTTTCATCATGTGGTCATCTACTAGCAGCGCCTCGTCGCCGTAACGGGACTTCATGATCTCCCGCGCATCTTCATAACAGCTGGCCGTTGGTGGCAATCCGGCAATCGCTGCAGCAGCCTCTCCCGACAACGCTGATCTGAGGTAGTGGAACCAAATACCATATAGCTTCGCCAATACTGGAAACTCTTCCGAAAGCCTATGGGAGCGGCGGCGAACGTGACAGTGGCGCCTCTAGCGGACTCGGAGTCTACGGAAGCAGACGGCGCAATGGAAAAGTATAGGCTCCGCGACGTCCTCGAGCTTTGCGAGCCCCGTTTCTTCACCCCAACAGCTGAAACAATTCATTACGGTCAGTCCACTTGCAAAGCGGAATCCACTGATCGAAACTGCAACGACAATCAAATAACAACGCGCGCATAAACAAAAATAGAGCAGTTTATTTAGCGGTCCCAAACGCCTCTCAGGGGATCACACGCGTTTGAAGCGCGTCTGGGAAGCCGAAAAAGGCGTTTAGCTACTCGAACTACTTCGTAATCATTAAAACGTGCACAAACGACATGTTAATATTACCAGAGCAAGCGCACGAGCTGCTGGAGCATAAAAAGAAAACAAAAAGTAAGGATAAAAATGACCGTGCAAACACTTACCGAATTTTGCGGAAAAGATGGTGTCACCATTCCCGACGAAAATAAAAAAGAAACGCGGAAGAGAAGCGAACAACGTCGAATAAAACAAACAAGTTAGCCGACGATACAAAGATACTCATCAAAAAACTGCTTCAACTAAGACGATCGTTGCGGCGCTTATAGAAAAAAGAAAGAAAAATGGAAAGCAGCAAATGAATAGCTGGTAATCGCCGCCGGTGTTGAGTTCACAATAAACAAAGCGGAAGCAACAGACGCAACTAATAAAAAAAGAAGAAAGCGTCCCTTTTTTTCAGCTGCTTGTTGTACGTTTGTTTATTTACACTTTTAACAGTTTAATTTGAATGCTGCATAACTTAGTTACTCACGTTTGTTCGGCCTTCGGGAAGCGGCAGAAAGATTTTCCACCACATCACAAAAACTTGTTTTTTGCAATAGTAGGCAGCACACGGCATGCCTGCCATTTCTAAGTATGCGCTGGTGTATGCTCGAATGCGGCCGGTTGATCAACAAACGATGACCCGTAGCAGACGTGCCGGCCGGCGTACACAAATAAAATTTGAATAAAAATGCATAACGAGCTTACACTTCTTAATATATTTAATAAATATCAAAAAGCACGTATGACGGTTTCGGATCAGAAACTCAATCGAAGGCGAAAATAGGAGGTCATGGCAGACGACAGTGGAAGAAAACAACAACAACAACAACGAAGTTGCAGACGGCCCTCAAAATGTCCGAGCCTAGCGTAGCAGACCAACAGACGAACCGGGGGTCGAAGCGAAAGAAAGAGAGTAAACACTAAGCCAAACAAAACAAGGATACGCGATGGCGTACGCGTCAAGTAAACAACAAAAACAAAAAAAGAGCAAAAAAAGAGAACACAGAAACACAAAAGCAGGAGGAAGAAAGACGCGGCAGAGTGGCGTCGCCTCAAAAATATAAATGAAAGAAGACTCAAAAATGGAAAGTGTGGAGACGGTTCAACGGGTGTCGGCCTTTATCCCGGAAGTAAAGAAGCCAAAGAAGCAGCAAGCAGAAGATGTTAGTCGTCGCCGCGCTAACAATCGGAATTTGTGCACTGTAAATAACGTTATTGAAATCACCTTTTTTTTTTGCGGGGCTATACGGCGCTCTCCCTTCTTGCTTTGCAAGTAACTCCTCTTTTATTATTCTATAATAGCGTCAAATTTGCATATGCACAACGACTTCTTTCAGAGCATTCTGACATCTACGTACGTGGTTCGAAATTGACTTTTGCTTCTTCATCCGGAGACGATCTTAACGGGATTAGCCAGCTCGCCTATTCGACGAAACGGTTATAAGCAAGACATTCATGAGAAATGGGAATTGCAACAACAAAACGAATTGACTGAAAAGAACAATGAAGTTGAAACGAAGCTATGTTCTGAAATGTTTGTACATTGCCCTTTTTCACGAAACTGCGCGAAGGCATATATTCGTGTTTTGCCTGGCTTACATAAGTTGTGACATAATGTTTTCTTCGGGAGAACTCCAAAATTGCACCCTACAAGCTGTAACATCTTTCCCACGCGAAGAAAATGTCCTTCACTCATGAGCTGGCACCCATTTTTTAACTTTCAAAGCAGCGAATGTCCGTGACAATTTTTTTTCGTTGGTCACCTCGCACGGAGATAGGCAAAACCAATGCATTTTGGAGAATTCGTCTGCTAGCGGAGACTCCGAGCTCGCCAGGGGCGCTGCAATCACTTTTCGCCCGCTTTCCGCGGGAGTTGCCAGTATTGGCTTCCACGGTATTTGGTGGAACTTCTCGTCTTATGACAGTTCTGGTTTACCATGGATGACCTGCCCGAACTGCTCCCAGAAGGGCTGACATTGTTGACGTTGTCCATTGAATTTCAAGAGTTCAAGTTTTGGAAGCTTGACCTTGACTGACAAAGTGGGACTACGGTGGTTTGTTGAGATTTCTTAACCGCTTGTACTCGCTCTATCGTGTAGGGTCCGCAACTTGAAGGTCAGTATTGCCGAGTAGGTGACGATACGGTCGCTGTACTCGACGGTCCGAGCATACTCTTGTTCGATGTCACTCGCTGCCAACAATGGTTCGAGGGCAGAGTCTGTTTCGGTAAGCTGACCGTGTAGCGCGTTGAGACGGGTCAGTAAGCCGTTGAGCTCTTCCTCAATCGGCACTACGGTTTGGGTAGCTGTATCAATTTCCGTCAGCAGCTTTGTTACCTGTGAACGCAGGGCTTTTCGCTTCTGTTTCCAGCCTATCCAAGGCAGCGTCGTTATGGTCCCTTGCGTTATCGAGCTGGATGGTGTCTTGTCCTGTAGCCTCGTTACATCAACGCTTGTTACACCTTCTCATCTGGCCCATCGTAGAGACCCGATCCCGGGGTTCGGCACCAAAATGTTGAAACCATTAAACCGAAACGCTGATGATTAGAAAAAAAAACTACTTTAATTACCGGTAACGGCGTTACTCACACTTCCCATTTCCAAACAAAATCCCCGATAGAAAAAGTAGCTCGCGCTCGGGCCCAGTCCACCAACGTCGTCGTCTTCTCGCTCCGCTGAATGGTTTCTTCAGCTTCTTCAGCTAGTCTCTTTCTTCATCACTTCCTTTATCGGTATAGGAAGTTTGTGATGGGTGGACACCACGTACCGGACAGACTTCGGCACTAAGCGTATTGTGTGCACCCTAGCAAGGAATCCCATACCTTTATACAGTTTGGAATATTAAGCTTTGACGGCTCCAGAAATCGGACTTTTACCAGAACCTTGACCGCGGAGACTCTCAGCAGGGGGCGTGCGCGAATTGTAGATGTAGATGACGTTTACAGTTTGCCGTGAATGCTTTACTTTCCAAGTAACGTTCGCTCGCAACTTTCCGGCAGTACATATTCATGATTCATATATTCGAATCATATTCATTATTCGAAAAAATTTTGCGTCGTCCAGGGGACCCGGGAAGCTAAAAATGTTTAGCCATCTACCGCCAGTCCTTCTTTAGTGTCAAATTTCATCTGAAGCTCTGGTATATTTTTCAGCGCTCTGACAACGTGCGCCGATGATTGGTCAGGCGTCTTCTCGACAGTGCTCAGGAAATGATCATCGCTATCAGGAGCAGCAACACCGTCGGGTTTTCTGCCGTAATCGTTCTTAATGCGGCATGCTTTTTTAAGAGGCCCAACTTTTAACAAAAACGTTAGTTGCTTATTGTGCAAGAAAACTTTTTATGAGGTGTAGTGGTCCGGCACAAGAACTACAGCTCGTTTGGTGATATTTCAAGTACGCCAAGACGTGTAATTTCCGGCGGCCTCATTTTGTGTGACTGCCTTGAGACAGGCTACTAGGCTCACGAATGTTTGCCTCTTTAACTAAGCTTCATTTTATATTCTTTATGTATACCAGGGATCTCCAAGCGTTTCAGCTAATGGTCCGGAAGGAGGATCTGTCACAGTGTCAAATGCCGGATAATAAATAATTTAATATAAATATAAAATTCTAATTAAATAAACCTAAATTATGATTTAAATCCAAACTATTAAACTGCATAGCCACAATTGAAATTGGTAAAATAGATGAATATGTAGCGGGTGACCTAACCAGTCTTAGGAGAAGACAAGGGAGAGGAGGACGGAGATCACGAGGAAATGCTCGAGACCGAGGCAGGATACCGGCGTTCGGACATCTCGGACGTACTTTTATTTACGTAGCCTCTTGTATATAGTTCGTCTCCTGTAAATAAATTGAAGGAACCTTCGGTTTCTTCAATTGGTGACCCGGCTGCACAAGCCTGCATCATGGATACATCCGGAGATCCTCCACCGTCCGACCACCTCTCAGCAATTCACCAGCTCCGCCTTCCAAAATTCTGGTCCGCTGATCCGCAGGTATGGTTCGCCCAAGTGGAAAGTCAGTTTAACTTTAGCAGGATAACTTCGCAAGCACAAAGATTTCACTACGTCGTGGCAGCATTGCCACCCGAGATCTCCATGGAGATTCGGGACATCATTCTTGACCCGCCGGCTGCCTCTCCGTACGATGTGCTAAAAGCAGAGCTGGTGAAACGGACTTCCGAGTCTGAACAACCACGACTCCAACAACTCATAAGCTCAGAAGAGTTGGGAAACCGAAAGCCTTCCCAGTTACTCAGGCGTCTCCAACAACTACTGGGAGAAAAGGCTCGGAACTTCGACGTCGCTCTCTTACGAGAGCTATTTCTTCAGCGACTGCCTGTCAACGTTCGCATGGTCCTCGCATCGGCATCGAGACTCGCATTGCCTGAACTTTCCCCAACTGGCGGACACTGTCATGGACGTCGCCACAGCGACATCCTCCCAGATCTCCGCTCTTACGGATCACGGGCCATCCATCCTCCAAAGACCCGTTTCTGCAGACACCTGCACCCTCGATGACATGCGAGAAGAATTCTGCCGTGAAATGCGAGAACTTTCAGCGCAAGTGGCTGCCATCGCGACCCGTTCGACTTCAAGAGCGAACCAACGATTTTCACAACGTTCTCGCCACAAGTCTCCAGCTGCACCTCGAGCGAGATCACCCAATACCAGCCTCTGCTGGTGCCACCGGACCTTCGGAGACCACGCCCGCAACTGTGTTTCCCCCTGCTCAGCCTCGGGAAATGCGTTGACGCACCACTAGAGGCGGCGAGTGGTGTCGGTAGCCAGGCCAGCCGCTTGTTCTTCGTGACTGATCGCGACTCTGGCTTCCGTTTCCTCGTAGACACCGGCAGTGAGGTAAGTGTTCTACCCACCGTGGCGGTTACACGAAGATCGAAACGAACGCACTCGATGCTACAAGCAGCAAATAAGACAACCATCTCCACTTAAGGCGAAGAGCACATGACCCTTAACATCAGACTAAGAAGGGCATTTCCTTGGATATTTCTTGTAGCAGACGTGTCATATCCAATCCTTGGCGCAGATTTTCTCAGGCACTTTAATCTGATGGTTGATATGCACAAAAAACGCCTTGTAGATGCTACAACACATCTAAAAGTGCAGGGAATTGCGTGCACCACCCCCGTCATAGACTGCGTGGGATGCCTGACCCCTATGTCCCCCTACCAGAAACTCCTTCAAGAGTTCCCAGCCTTAACTCGCCCGAGCAATTTTCAGCGCCCTGTAAAACACAGCATCACTCACCATATCATTACAACCGGACCACCCACTCATGCCCGTGCACGACGGCTGGCTCCAGATCGCCTGAAAATAGCTCGCAAAGAGTTCGAGCACATGCTCAACATGGGAATCATCCGACCATCATCAAGTCCTTGGGCGTCTCCCCTCCACATGGTGCCTAAAAAAGCGCCCGGAGATTGGAGGCCGTGTGGGGACTACCGGGCTCTCAACAACGCCACCGTTCCTCACCGATATCCCCTGCCATACAGAGCTGACTTCACGAATTCTTTACAAGGCGCTACAATTTTCTCAAAAATCGACTTGGTGAAAGCCTATCATCAAATACCGGTCGAGCCATCTGACATCCCAAAGACGGCAATTATCACTCCCTTTGGCTTGTACGAATATCTGCGGATGCCTTTTGGTCTCCGCAACGCGGCTGAGACATTCCAACGTTTTGTCAACAACATTATCCAAGGACTTACATTTTGTTATGCCTATGTAGATGACCTGCTTGTTTCCAGCAGCACTGCAGAGCAACATCTCGAACATCTCCGTCTGCTCTTTGAACGCCTGGATGAATATGGCTTGATAATTAATAAGTCAAAATGTGAGTTCGGGGTTTCTCAGCTCTATTTCCTTGGCCACCGTGTGGATCAACATGGAGTACGACCTCTTCCGGAAAAAGTCGAGGTCGTCCAAAACTTCCCACAACCGTCAACAGTTCGGCAACTTCGGGAGTTTCTGGGATTAATCAACTTTTACCGACGTTTTATTCGAAATTGCGCCTCCGCCCTACTGCCGCTTACTGAGCTTCTCAAGGGCGTTAAGCGCAACTCCGCATCACTCACTTGGACGGACACAGCCTCCCGTGCGTTTTCTTGCATAAAAAGTGACCTGGCCAGCGCAACTCTTCTCACTCACCCACAACAGAATGCGCCCATCAACATCATGGCAGACGCTTCCGACGTCGCAATCGGCGCCGTTCTGCAACAATACATTCACAGTGCATGGCAACCAGTCGCTTTCTTTTCAAGAAAACTCACCCCGACAGAGAGCCGATACAGCACGTTTGGCCGGGAGCTCCTCGCAATCCACCAAGCCATTAAACACTTCCGCCATTTTCTAGATGGTCGACATCTTTTGTACTTACTGACCACAAGCCACTAACCTACGCTATCAGGTCTGCCAGTGACAAATTCACCCCTCGAGAGATACGCCAGATGGCGTACATCTCTGAATACACCACAAATATTAGCCACGTAAAGGGTATACGAGCAACGTTCCCGCTGACACGCTCTCGCGTGTCGTGACATCTTCCTGCTCCTCTATCATACCAGCAAGCATCGATTTCCAAGCAATGGCGTTGGCTCAGCAGGAGACACTGAACTGCTGAAGCTCAGTGCTTCACATCATCGACTTGACTTCAAGTCAATTGTACTCCCGATGTGTGACGTTCCCATCATCTGTGACTGCTCATCGGAAGTGCCACGGCCCTTCGTCCCACTTGCTTTCCGACGTCAGGCCTTCGAATCGCTCCATTCACTGGCACATCCTGGAATTCGAGCAACCCAACGTATATTAACCCAGCGGTTTGTTTGGCCAGGAATCAATAAGGATGTTCGGAATTGGGCGCGAACCTGCATCAAGTGTCGAAAGGCAAAAGTCCATCGGCACACATTTGCACCTACGATGTCATTTCCACTCCCGGCTGCTCGTTTCGATGCTATTCATATAGACATCGTGGGCCCTCTTCCACCATCTGATGGACACAAATACATATTGACCTGCATTGATAGATACACTCGCTGGCCGGAAGCACTCCCTATCCCGGACATCACAGCCCAAACGGTTGCAAAGACGTTTGTGTCTGGTTGGGTAGCCCGCTTTGGAGTCCCGTCATCTATCACAACCGATAGAGGCAGACAATTTGAGTCTTATCTTTTCCGAGAACTTGTGGCACTTCTTGGAACTACCCGGATACGTACGACAGCCTATCATCCCAGCAGCAATGGGATAGTCGAACGTTTTCACCGCACACTCAAAGCGTCGCTCAAAGCTCATGAAGATCGCATCCACTGGAGTACCATACTTCCCATGGTGCTACTCAGTCTCCGTGCCACACACAAGGCGGACATTGACTGTACGCCCGCGGAGCTAGTGTATGGCGGACTCCTTCGTCTCCCGGGAGAGTTCTTCAACTCGAGTCACAACCCTACGAAATATGATCCTGCCAGCTATGCGACCCAACTTCGGGCCTCGATGCGTGCAATTAGGCCGGTGCCCTCACGGTCCCAACAGCCTCATGCCGCTTATGTGCCTAACGACCTCATGACCTCTAGCCACGTATTTGTTCGTCGTGACACAGTTAGGAAACAATTGGAATGCCCGTATGATGGCCCTTTCCGCGTCATAGGCCGTCATGCCAAATACTTTCGTCTAGATATCAATGGACACAATGAAACCGTCTCCGTGGATCGCCTCAAGCCTGCGTTCATCGACAAGAGTCAGCGTACACACATCAATTGTACGAACTGTTTGCCACTGTCAAAAGGACGACATTCTCACCGTGCCACCCAACCTCATCTCCTCAAGCACACTGTTTCATCCCGAACACCCGTAGTTCAACGTTCTCTACGTTTCAACCTGCCAATCAACCCCATCGAAAATGAAATATCCACCACTCTCGCGCCTCGTAAGGTAAAAACCTCACTACAGCCGCCCATCTGTCACATGGCACCCAACCGCAAGCAAATCCTACACCGGACTGCCTTGCTAGGGGGCGAGCCCCTGTAGCGGGTGACCTAACCAGTCTTAGGAGAAGACAAGGAAGAGGAGGACGGAGATCACGAGGAAATGCTCGAGACCGAGGCAGGATACCGGCGTTCGGACATCTCGGACGTACTTTTATTTACGTAGCCTCTTGTATACAGTTCGTCTTCTGTAAATAAATTGAAGGAACCTTCGGTTTCTTCAAATACATACACTTGTTTTTAATTCCATATATTGCTAATGAAGAGATTAAAAATAATTGTGACCTAGAAAACTCACCAGGTTAAAATCATCGCCTATAGGAACTTTGGCATGTTCACAAGGAGCAGAAGATTAATGAGAATGGTTGATATAATAATGACAATATGCAATAGTGACACTGGAGGCTAAGCACAATATACACGAGAAAGCAAAGAAATTTAAACGTAGCTACACAGATATGAAACAAGGGGCTACGAATAAATAAATACTAATGCTGGTGATAAGAATGTACAATGAATAGTCTGGCGAAAGGACCAACGCTTTGATGCAGCTTTTGCATATTTTTTCTAATATTTTTGTTTACGCTTTAAATGCTTGTCGCGACGCCATCTCTTCTTAATGCTAAAGCATTAACTGTCCCGTGGAGAAAAGCCGGCGTTGTCTGTAGCAGCGAAACGAGCAATACATTCCCATTGGCAGCGACGCGTCATATCAGATGCTTCGTCACTGAAGCCGGCGGGGCTGCTCAAGGTCAAAGCGGACGCGCCTCAGAATTAAAACGCAAAGAAAAGCACAGCAGCGCAGATGCATCGTCACGGAAGCCGTGGAGCCGGAGGGGGCGTCGCGCCTGCACAGTGGGGGACCGTGATGTCACCGCCGGAGCGGCGCGTGTAAAAGGAAGACTTTGCGCGCTGCTTGTAAGAATGCACTGCGTGTAGGAATTCCTTTCGCATTCTTACACGTACGCAATCTTAAATGTCTTTAACGAACTTTTTTTTCTTTCTACGCCCTTTATTTTTGCGTTTTGTAGCAGCGGATTGCGGCCAGGCGTCACACTGGAAAGACCACGGCCATTTGCGGGCCGGCAGGAACGCATTCCTCGGGCCGGTGTCTGGAGACGCCTGATGTAGAGGATACTCCGGATCATTTATGACACAATTAGGAAGGTGCAAGAACTAGGACAAAACCTAGTACACAAGAACATCTACGGCAAATTGCTAGGGAATTCGTTGCACACGTGAAACCTTTTAGCATCAGAAACGTTTAGAGATCCTCTGAGTTTCACGTAGGCAGAGCTGATAAACCTGGCGTTCTTGCACAGATTTCCATACCATTGAGCTCTTCTCCCTCAGTGCACAAAGGTGGTCAAGCTCCTCCTCGCCTACCCCTCTGGTCACGTGACCTACCCGGTTATCCAATCAGCATGGAGCTTCGCGGCCACGCTTATCAGACTTCTTCGCGAAATGATGAGCACCTAGCCAAGAGCGTTTCACGTTAAAGTACACGGCTATACAATTTGAACTGAAAGTTTGCGGTTTTGCTAGCTCGAGCTTTCACTATAGTTTGTTTCATACTTAGCGTGCAACGCTGTCAAAGCTACTGGCGCGAGCGCGTGACTTCATTTGTGGTTTTGTTTGCGCGGGAACGCGTGCAAATGATCAACGAGATCAAGCCCCACGCTCGCGCCAGCAGCTTTGACAGCGTTGCACGGTAAGTATGAAACAGACCCCATGCTCGCGCCAGCAGCTTTGACAGCGTTGCACACTTAGTATGAAACAGACTATAGAACCGTGTTCAACGTGCGATTTGGGACCAATTCGAAGTTTATGAAAAATTGTTTGGTTCAAAAGTAAAACTTCAAAGCGATCTCTGATGAGTCATTCTTTTATGTCCTTGAACTCGTAACGTTTTGCTAAGCGCGAAAGGGGTACGAACCTAAGAAGAATGACACAAGTACGTTTCTTGCGAAATTCTCACATTATTGGATTTGCAAGAGTTTTAGATATCACTGACGTTATCAAAGCAATGCGCAATTATCAATAAGTAGATATATTATAGGTATGCTGTGAACTCAAAGACGCAGAATAAAAAAAAATCGACTGCAGTATAGTGAATAAAGCACACATACACCCCATGTTTTGGTTGTTCTTTTATTAATAAAATTAGTATGAAAACATTTTGGCTTATAAATTTCTCAATGTCCTCTTTATGATAACTTATTTTCCTTCTCGTTAACTCTTCGCAACCAGACAACGCTGGCTGCATCGTCTGCTCTCGTGTTCTCAACTTTGTACACATGACGCGTTATATGTATACTATATATGTATTTATACTGTGTACACAAATTTATTTAGGCATGTATTTTGTCTACATCAACAAGAAATAAAAAGGCTAACCAAATACTTTATATCAACTCCTTTTCAGTGGTGAGAGTGAGAAGGACATTACAACTAAAACAATGAACTCGTGACATTAAAACAGCTTACAACTAAAGGCAAATAGTACAAGGACGAACACCGGAGTTACTTGTCCGCGGCAGTAAATGAGCAGGTAAGAAGTGTCGAACTAAAATCACCATACGGTATCTAATCCGGAAGGAAAAGGCACAAAAATGTTAACCATAAAAAAATGTCCAGCACTCCGGTTTTCGGCATCGTCTCGCGTTTCGTTAAACTAAAGATGTAGCTAACCTTAATGTAAGGTTACTTTGCATATACTCGTAGAGCCTACAGTAGTTTACATCGACCATTGAAAGGCAAGAATACATTAAAAAAAATCAGAACATTACACGCTAAGCTGCATACACCTAACCGGACATCTAGCGAGGAAATAACAAGGTGCGTTCGCGTAGAAAACTCCAAACGACTAGCGGCACACTCGTTCGCTGAATTTCCTAGATTTGTTTTTATAGTTCCTCTTAAGATGCTGACCTATACCCTAGCGTATTTTTACAAAGTAGTTATTGTAACACCTACGGTTGGGAATAGCAGCCTTGGATATAAGACAGAATACCCACATGAATCCTGCACCCTAGAAAACAGCTAAACTTATTATAAACGGAATCTATACTGTAATGCTATGAATGAAGAGGCAAACATACAGTGTGTGTGTGTGTGTGTTGTTTTTTGTTAGATCTAGAGTTTTAAATTACATAGACAAATTCAAAGTGAAAAGCGGCGCTAAATTGCGGCACATTTTTTTTTTCAGTTTCTAGAGAGCAGCACCGGGTTTGTTACGCGTGGATCCACTCGAAAGTTTTTAACACCTGCCGATTATAACACTAAAAACTTTTAAAAACAAAATACGCACGCGCTAACAATTCTCCGTAACAATACTAACGAGAAGTGGCCTCAGGTAAGACAGGCATTGAAAAACACACAGTCCGAAGGCAAACTCGATCATTTGCACCTGCTTCACGTTGGCAGTGTAATTTGGCACAATCACTATCTGACTGAAGATTGTCGACGACAAACAAATGCAGCGAAGTGTTTGATATTGCGCCCATTCAAAAAACAAATGCTCGGTTCTTTTTTCTTTCTTTTTTGTTTACCTCTCCAGCATTCGGTCGAATTATTTCGATTCTTCGTCTCCCGAAACTCTCGAACCATCACCGAGGGAAAACGGGGTCGGGTTAACGTCATCCCATCAGCTGTTTTCACAAAGGCCCCTACCGCAAGCCAACGCCACGACCCGACCTAGCCGATCCAGCAGCAGTTCAAGGTGAATCGTCGCGGGCCTTTGTGCTTTCGCTGTCACCGACTAAACCAATATCACTCACACTGAATTTAATTCAATGCAATCCTACGTTTTTTTCTTTTCTTTTCTGAGCGTGATTCCTTTAGCCGGTGATAACAAACTCGTAAAGGAAACAAGCGCCGTGACGAGGCACTTTTTGGTGCTCCGGGATCGACTCCGTCGGATCGGACAATTGCCAACGGGTCCAACTTAATGTGAAACGGAGTATGAGAAGGCCCAGTATCGTTCTTGACGTGCTCCGTCATTCGCGTTTCGTTTTATTCCTCTGGAGGCTTAACGACCTCTCCCGTGACTAGTGAATGGCGACGTATGCTGGCCGTATTAGTCAAGTCAACGAGCTGTGAATGCAAGAGCACAGGTGCCCTACGAACCGCGCCTAACCTGAACGCACGCTTGGTCTTCTTTCGGGCGATTTATTGGCGTACGTATTTTATGGCGGTAATTCCTAACATCACATTTTTTTTACCTAATGAATTAGAAAAAACAAGTCATAAGTTGTTTTTGCATATTACGTTTGCTGAGATAAAGAAGCAATCTCGTGCTTTTGTTGTGTTTAGCGCTGTTCTTACGTGAAAGTTAATGTGAAATTGTATATTGCGCCAATTTTTTTTCATATTTGCTAAATTTGTAGCCGGATATGGAAGTGCCAACCAATATGATATTAACATCCAGTTTCATCCAACAGAGAAGAGTTGTATGCTAAAATAAAACTATGTATATGAAGCCTTGTGCAGAATTTTCGGCTTCATGAGGATAAGAATCCAGACACGTGACTGTTCACCAATTTTTTAAAATTTTGTACTCCGAGCATTTAAATAAGACGAAAGCGCTTTCTGCAATCTAACCTGCTCCAGAATCCTACGCAGCGTTCAGATTTTGAATAACAATGCCATTTTACTTAATAAAATGCGCGTCGTGATTAAGAGATGAAACTACGTCCTTCTACTACCCAACCGGCTCTATTTCAGCGAAGAGATAACTCGAGAGGTTTCTCAACGAGGGCTTCTCAGCAAAATCAGTGTCTGAAATAACCTCTCGTAGCTATCACAAATAAAAAACGCGACATCTCTGTTTTCGACGAATGTATATTTACAAGGATCACCCGAACGAGATACTTTTTTGTCAGAATTGACACCAAACAAGCGACTCAGAAATGATGCCCACGGGTAAAATGCATCACTAGATACACCCATACATGTTCAACACTTCCACGCTGGCGATGATGAACGTTAAGAAATGACGCAACACCACCTACGTGAGGTGTTAGCGCATCGCTCGAGTGAAGATGAATAAATACATGTTTTCATTCGTTTATCTAGTGCTGTGTTTTTATTGTATTTTTCTTTTTGAGCAATGGGAGCAGTTCTAGTTTACCCCTAAAACCTTGGTAAACCTAGCATTTTCAGTCGCTCTCACAGACACCCACACGATCACCCACTCGTAGATAGAAAGAAAAACGAAGAAAAAAACTGAACAGGAAAAATCCGGTTCACGATGGTCGCCATATGACTACATACACCATGTGAGATTGCGACGGTATGGTACGAAAGTATGTACGTCAAATAACCCGATCCAGGGGCTGCGATGCAACGTTCTAGTGAGACGTACGTTGTATCTACTGCCTCAGACAAATATAATAGGTGGGTGATTCTAAACACCGAATGTCCAACAGTCTAAAACAAGTACTGTCAAAGTATGACAAGCAAACTCGCGCGAACCCACGAAGAAACATTTCTGTCGTCCAGTAACATTGACATGTCGGGGGCCGCCGTCTTGGAAGACCCTTGAACAGGCGGCGCCGGGAGTTCATTTTGTTTTTTTCGTAAGGCAGGCTCTGAAAGAGAATTCTCAGAGCGCGTGCAAGACGCTTGGTCTCCGAGCGAAAACCTAAGGCAAGTATACGTGTAATCGCGAGAGAAAGTAACAAGAGCGCTAGGCTAGAGCTAGTCGAGATGTGAGTGAAACAGCGTCGACGTCTGTGCATGCAGAGTGTCCTCCACCGGAACGAGTCCTTGGAAGTGCAATTGAAAAAGCCGCCTATAGAAGCGATCCTCATAAGACGACTTCCATCCGGTTGCCCTTCCGGGAGATCTTGATTTGGCCGGACTGGACGTCGGTCATCACCGACGACCGGAAGCCCAGGACGACGTTCTCCTTGCCGAAATTAACTTCGAACCTGCGGCAAAGCACAGAGAGGATGAGGGGTAAAGACCGAGTTAAGCTATTGAATTGCCGCATATTTTGATCGCCAGACATTGATAAAGGGACACTGACAGATCTCGATACATTCGTAAAAAGACACTTACATTGATAAAGGGGCGTTACTTATATCTCGAGACATTCGTACAAACACATTGACATAGATGTCGAAACAGTGAGTTACCCCATACTCGGATTTCGAGACATTGACAGACAACACCACCAAGACGAAAGAATGGATTCGACTTATGAAATAAGTATCGTCCACCACCCTCGTATCTAATGTACTGTGTAAAACTAGTTTGACAAGCGGAAACTAAACACTATACCGAATATGCTGAAAAACAAACGTCTTGCACAGTAAACGTTGAGCCCGTACAGCATAGACTTTACGGACTACCGTCCGAGGCTGGTGCATAGTCCGCACTAGGGGTCCGTTACTTATTCAACATGTACCACTTCACGCTAATAAAACAACATGAATGTCGATTCGTGTCATTTTCTTAGCTCTCACGGTTTTCATAAATTGGAATAATTATGAAAAAAACCTAAAACGAGTGTGAACGCCCTGTTCCGTTTCGGAGGAATCGCTACCGTGATTCCTACTCCACGGTAAATTATTTACATGTAGTAATAGGGGCTTTTAGGAAACCGTTACCGTGTTCCGCGTACCGCACAAGCGGAGCCTTTGACTCATGCTTTTAAGCGCGCGCCCGGGTGACACTGTGACCGTGGGACGCGCTTAAAGCACGCTTCAAAGGCTTCGCTAGTGCGGTACGCGGAACACGATAACGGTTTCCTAAAATTCCCTAATGATTTTGCAACCGCCAGTATTATTCACATCGCATACGTGTTCGCAGCTACCTCGCGCGTCACCGGCAGGGACATCGAGAGCTAAAACAACGGAGAGGCAATCTCAGGTTTTCTTGCTAATTAATATTCAGGGTGGAACAGCTTGTCTTGACAACGACTCTGGGTGACATTCACAGTGATAACAAGCGATGTTTGAAAACACGTTCTCGTATAGTACGCACCAGTCCGCACAGCGTGGAATGCAAACTCTGAAACGTTGCTACTTATTTTACAAACTATAGTAAATTGCAAGTGTGGCGCCCGGACAGGTGCCTCGTGAGCTCAAGCACGTGCAGCTGCGCGTAAATATAGCTTTGTCAAGCTTTACATTTCACGGGCTTGTCTGCACGAGCAGGGACATGGCGGCGACCAGTGGCCTTACTTGCAGTCGTCTATAGTATTGGAGGAAATGATGTTTTTATCTCCTAAGGAATATCTATTTTCGGATTCAGTCTGATCGGAATCGGAGCATTTTAATGGTCACAATTTTTCTGGAATTTGTTCCCGTATTAAAGGAATCCTCTTCCGAAATGTTGCACGTTAAAAGCCTTTGCCGTTGATCAACCGCTTTTGGAAGTCGTTAACTAAAATGAGTCGTCTTTTAAATGTCTCTGCTGCCGTTGTTTTGCTGATGTTGACGCTTTTCATCATCCGAAGATTAAGAGGTTGTTTTCCTTCCCTCCTTGTTGAAGAAGAGACTTTTTTGTTTTCAACTCAGCACCTTTAAAGGTATCGGCTGCTAAGGCTTTGCTATCTTTGCTTGTAAACGTATGGGACACTGTCGTCCCTCCGTATCCAATAAACATCTGCGGGCCCGTACAGCGTGTTGTACCTGTCTTCATATTTTAGAGAAATGATCGCTAGTGGAATAATTTTTTGCCACGAGCCCCCGAATTAAGGTATACCTGAAAAAAATAATTATAAAAATAATATAAACGGATGGCCGCTTATCTAATTGCTACTAACAACCCTGCCAGATGCTCCTTTTGTTCATCGGGAGCCTCTTCTCAAATCGTCGTATCTATCATAAATATTACCACGATGAAATGCCTGTGACTGTGAAGAACAAGTGAGATCAAAAACCATACCAGCGAAAAAGAAGAATAAAAAAGACGTTTCTATCAAATGGCTTCATAGCTGAGCCTAGGATTATGCTTATCTTGAGGAGGCGTGTAAGCAGAGATCAACGGGACCATCAAGTTATTATGAGATGCGGTCATACACAAAAAAGCAAAGAGAGAGGACAGATAGTTTACTGTAGAAAAACGTGCGCTAAAAGACACCTTATTAGGCCTTTGAAAATATATTGGAACGAGCGCGGATCACGCAGGTGGGGCTAAATGGTACCTCCTCATAAAAGGCCGTCGTAAAAAAAAAAAAGCACGGAAACAAGCAATAGAACCGATGTATGAAAAACATTTTTTTAGATATAATATAAAGAACAACAATAATCGTTTTTTTTATCTATTCAAACTATGGCTACATAGAAAGTGGCGCCACAGTCTTATCTCTGTTTACATTTTTAATGGATGCTCTAAACTGTTGATTGCGCTTGCTTATTGGCTCTCCTATGACACCCTAACACTTCGACGTTTTTATCATGGGAAAGCGCTTTCTGTGATGATACTTTTTCGTTTTATGGAGTGAACCTACCAGGAGTGGCTCTTGCAGGGTAAGTGTTCTACCTTTTATGAAATCTCGCCAATGAAAAACCGTTCTTGTTACAAAGCCTAAAGTAAAAAAGTTGTATGAATATAATGTGTTTCATATCAACTGCCCATCATTATGAAGTGCCATCACTATGGCAAGGTAGTGTCACTAAGTATATCACTGCCGAATTTACTCGATAAATTAATGTCTCCTGAATCTCTTTAATTTGCCGACGGGCGACTTACTCGGTTGCGATGTTAACTTCCGGAGGTTTCCCAGTTGCGTTCTGGATGACCAAGAAAAGCTTTGTGACGATCTCAATCACGTGGCCGGTCTCGAAGAGAAAGTCGCCTTTCTTCCTGGTGGCCTCGGTCTAAGTAAATGAAGCAGCATAAAAGAACAGCCAGAGAGGCAGCACAACGTTAGAACGAGACGATGAGAATGACACAACAAACGGCGAAAAGTAGCTGGCGCGACCTAAGGTTGTGACAAGGGGTTCGAGTTAGTGAAAGGAAGCGCCATGGGATAACTCGCACGCATGACCATCTTTGAACTTGAGAAAGAAGCATCATAACGTGAATAATATCGGTGCCTTACACAAATGAAAAAGAAAAGTGGCATGCAGTTCCATTTTTGTGTATGCGACTTGAATATGTTATGACCGTTTGCTGCAACACTTACAAGTCAAAAACGTAAATTGGGCACAACTAAACAACGCGGAAACTGTAAAACCACATTGCACATTTGTGTAAAATTCCCATTCTTTGCAAGTCTCGTAATTGTTTCTTTTATCGCTCGTAATTGTTTCTTTTAGCGATTAGGCGACCATTTAAACCTTTATATTACGGCCGATTTGGCATTTTCTTTTTATTTGTCGAAAAGTGTGTAGAATATGTTACTAAAGGAAAATACTGTAACACGGCCGCAAACTCAATAATCTGAGAACAACATTATCTTTTCTCTTTATCACCAGTTTAGATTCAGTTGGGAGCATATTCTATTTCTCTCATATTTCTTTTAATATTGAATTCAAAGTAGTTTTTGGTTCGTGCTCTTTGCAAACACTAGATACTGATGACTCTTAGCAGTAACAAAGTATATCGAAAAAAATGGTAATTCGAGGTTTCAGACTAACTAGAAGCAGTCAAAATATGCTGCCGGGTTAGTTTGTTGCGCACATTGAAAACAAGTTTAAAACTGACGTTTTAATAGGCCAGACTACAAACTGACGTTTTAATAGGAAAGACGAAGGAAGTGAAGAAAGAGGAATCTATAAATGATACTATATATGAAACAGGATTTTTTTCCATTTATATTAGTTCCAATTCTTCATTATACCCAGATCTTTCCTTGTTTTCTCTAGTATTGTTTGTAAGCTACTTATTTCGTATCTTTCTTATTTTTGTCGATTAAAACATCTGTTGTTTCGAAGCTCGTCCTGTCCCTACAATTCCATGTCCATGTCCTTTTGTATCGTTCTTCTAATAAAAAAACTCAGTACGTCGTCGCGATTCCGGGGCCGACCCCAAGGCGTCGTGATGTACGCGTCGGGCAAAGTGCTGAACACACCGTGCGAACGTGGAACACGGCGATGTCATCCAAGAACGGGCTGAGGGATATCCTGAAGATGTCCCCCACGGGAATGCGGTACTTGATCTGCAGCGTTCGCTGGTCCATGATCAGCATGGCATTGGTGCTAACGACAAATAGCGCCTGGACGCACTGCAAGACACAAGAGAGATATGGTCGAGTATGTGCATCATATAACACGTGTCTAGCAAGAGCTCGTTTTTAAAGCGAGGAAAACATTTAGAGTAAAAAGTTGTCAAAATGTCCCCGGTATATCTAGACGGTTTTATATTTATATGAAATCGGTTTTCTGAAGCCGCGAAGCTCGTCTTGGAGGCATAACTGTATCACCAGCTCTGAGAGGACTTCGCTATATGATATCCCCCATGAACTGCAAAAACGAATTTCGCTTTTGTGACCCCTTAAAGAACCTCTGAAAAAAAATTTTTTTAACAGTCTACTTTGAACACGCGTGTAAAAAAATAAATGTTAAGCGAAAAAAAAAGTTTTAGACCAATAATGATTGCGATAGACGCGATTTAGTCGGTAGTCATCTCCTTTCCACTTTTTTTCGCTCAGCATTTCGTGCGCGTGGAGGAGAGGTGGATCGGCTTCGCCTTCACGTTGAGGTGGAAAGAGCGAATGACCATTTCGTGACGTCATGGACTTTGCGCCCAGAATTTCAAATAAATCTCTCGCCATCAATATTGCTATAATTCTTTTTATTTTCGTAAAATTTATTTTTTGACACGCGTGCCCCAACCAGATTGTTTAAAAAAAACATGTCTTTTTTTCAGGGGCCCTTTAAGGAAATTACAAATTCGTTGAAAGAAAAGTAGCTGAAGCAATTAGGTGTCACTAATACTATAAATTATACCAGTAACGGCTACAACCCCGCTTAAGGCATCTCCGTTGTTGTTGTTTTCTTAGAAAAAAATATATTCACAATAATAAGTTACTGTGTCGCTGTACAATTCTGGAGACTGCGATGACCATTAGACACGAAACAACTTGGAAAAACCTACGCCTTCTCTCTGGTATCTCTGGCTGCTGCCAAAGGAGATTCAGTGTGCCTTTTGTCTCTTTCGACACCGTCACGTGGCCACAAGACATTGTTATTTTGGTCGGTGTCATATGACCACATCCTGCTGGTGACAACAGGTGACTACCAGGAAAGGGGCGAGTTTTCGATGACGAACGAAAATTAACGGAATCAATCTTAATCACAATTTTAACTCTTATTCGTGGCACAGGTAAGTTTTAGAGTCTAAATGCATGCACAACAAAATAATCTATTCACATTCTAGACAAATTCCTGACCTCACTCGACCGTGCAACGTGATACGTCCTCTAAAGCATGACATTACTCATCACATTGTCACAACCGGACCACCGATCTACGCTCGCGCTCGTCGACTAGCTTCAGAACGACTAAAAATCGTGAGGCAGGAGTTTGACCATATGCTGGAGCTGGGAATTATACCACGGCCATCGAAAAGCTCTAGGTCCTCACCACTACACATGGTGCCTAAAGCCACACCCGGCGATTGGCGCCCATGCGGGGATTATCGAGCTTTGAATAATGTCACAACGGCCGATAGATGTCCCATACCTCAAATCCAAGATTTTTCCCCCAATCTACATGGCACAACTATTTTCTCAAAATTCGATTTGATCAAGGCATATCATCAAATACCTGCGAAGCTCAATGACATCCCAAAGACGGCAATGATCACACCTTTCGGCTTGTATGAGTTCGTCAGAATGCCGTTTGGACTCCGAAATGCAGCACAGACATTTCAGCGCTTTATTGACCAAGTCACATGGAGGTTAGATTTTTGCTTTGCGTACTTAGACGACCTCCTAGTAGCAAGGAAGACGCAAGAACACATCGAGCACCTTCGCCTTCTTCTCACACGCTTAACAGACAAAGGTCTCGTATTAACCCTGCAAAATGCTCATTCGGCGTCTCCGAATTGACATTTTTGGGGCACCACCTAAGTAGTTCCAGAGTAAAACCACTGCCTGACAAGGTTGAGGCGATTGTCAATTTCCCGAGACCAACCACCATCAAACATCTGCGAGAATGTCTCGGCCTGATCAACTTCTTTAGACGGTTCCTCCCTCAATGCGCCACAACAACCCAACCGCTTGCCGATATCTTGTCTACAAAGCACAATCCGAAACAATAGATACTTTGAAAAGAGGACAAATCGCATGCATTTGAGAAAATCAAAACTGATCTATCCAATGCTACAATGCTCCACCACCCATTGCCCAACGCCCCAACACGCATCATGATTGATGCGTCCGAGGAAGGGGTCGGAGCGGTCCTACAGCAACGGGTTGAGCAACACTAACAACCCCTCTCGTTTTTCTCAAACAAATTACGTCCAATCGAACAGAAATACAGCGCGTTTTGGCAAGAGCTCTTAGCTATTTACCTAGCCATCAAGCATTTTAGGTACTTTCTTGAGTATTGCATTTTTCACATATTAACCGACCACAAACCACTGACTTTTGCTTTAACATCTGGCAGAGATGGTTATTCACCACGTGAAATTAGACAAATGGCTTTCATCGTAGAATTTACGGGGATGTGCGACACGTGAAGGGATCCAACAACCCAGCGGCCGACGCTTTATCCCGTGTCAGTATACAGTCCGCTGAAACAAACCTCTTGCATCACATTGATTTTCGTCGTCTCGCCGAATCACAAAAACACGATGAAGAACTTCGACATCTACGCTCCGGAAGTACAGCCCTTAAACTCGAAGACGTCCGAATTCCCGGATGTAACGAAGTATTGAACCGTGACGTCTCCATAGGCAAGCCTCGACCATTCCTCACTAACGAATTCCGTCGTCCTGTTTAGGACTCACTGCATTCGCTGGCTCATTCAGGTATTCGTGCAACTCAACGATTGGTCACATCGCGTTTTGTCGGACCGAATATGAACACCGACGTACGCGAATGGGCAAGAACGTGCCACAAGTGCCAGAAAACTAAAATCCAGAGACATACAATAGATCCAGTCTCCCGTTTCAAACCTCCGGATGCCAGATTCTCCCATGTCCACATCGACATTGTTGGTCCCTACCTCCATCACATAGATTTGCATATATTCTAACCTGTATAGACCGATTCACCATTAGCAAGGGCTGCGGGCGTTTTCCTTTGACCAACTGCAAGGAGGGGAGCAGTGGTGCGCTTGGGCTCCAAACATTTTATGGTACCAGCAGAGTTGCTGTTGCCTCAATGGACAAGGTGAAGGAAGGCGTTTTGCTCAGTGTCGTTGAGGCACACGTAAGTAACGCTGTTTTATGGCAGCCACCTGGTCCACCAGCATCGCGACGTTTTCTTGTAGGTGCCTGAATTCTTCGGGAGTCGGACCCGAGGTGGAGAGCCGCGGCTGCTGCCAGTCGCTGGTGGACTGCACGACAGCTGGGATGTTGTGGGGCGCTGCATCAAGGAGCTTGTCTGCTAGTTCGGCAAGGTCGTCGATGCAAATATTGCCAGAAGTGGTTAAAACCATGCGCACATTGGACGGCAACCGCTGCAGAAAAAGTCGACGTAAGATCGAAGTGTCCATGGCCGAGGCCTTGCTTCCCAGAAGTTGTTTCATACGACGAAAGAGTTGAGTAGGTCTTCTGTCCCCGAGTTCCTCAATCGTGAGTAGCTGCTGCAGCCGACGCTGCTCTGAAGCGATTGTTCGACGGATCAACTGATCCTTTAGGTGATCATAGGGATCTTGGGCGGGGGGAAAAATAACTTTGTCACGTACCTCCGAGGCCTCGGTTGAAGACAGTGACGTGACAGCTTCTCGGAATTTCGTCGTCTGAGAAGTGATGTTCCGGCGAGCGAACTCTTGTTCGATCTGAGCAAACCAAAGTTCCGGGTCCGCCGGCCAGAACGCCGGGAGCCGTCGGGTGACTGAAGCGAGTTGTTGAGTTAAGCGACGGGTTAACTCGTCCTGGTGTTGGTCTTCATCGGCTTCAGCCATGTCGTACGGTGTGGTCTCCAAGGCCTCAGGCGCCCATGGAGTTCTGAGACATCATAAGTGGAGGTCAGGATACTGGAGCGGGGCGGTCTGACGGTGGAGGCGAAGTAGATCACGTCCGGGTCACCACATAAGGGGTAAGCCTTTACCCCTCATTTTATTTACATATATACGATCTACCCAAGGCTACCGAGGGTCCACGGTGAATCGATCGAAAAGGCTCTTCCACGAGCTGTGTCTCTTCAAGCTTCTGCTTCTTTTTTCTCGGTGTCCGATGTTCCTACAACATGCTTCATTTGACACAGTTCAGCTAGTAATCAAGCTTTGCGGGATGTTCACTAGACCAACCATTCATACGGATGTCTAGAAAATATTATACTGTATCCAATATATATGAGCCCATACACATAGAGCAATTGACTATATTATGAACTTTGACGCATCACGCTATGACTTCGATCAAATACGCAGTACAGATATTTTATCTGATATGAGAAAAAGTGTGAGTATAGCGCCGTCACAAGAGCATCCCTAACAAAACTACACACACAAACTCTTTTAGAAGCAGGAACACGGTGAAATATCCGTGATGTCGGGCAGTACCCCATTAATTTCACAAATCATCTCGTTGCTCTTGCACCGCTCCACCAAATGTGTGCCCTTGCTTAAAAAATAGTGTTTCAAATAGTCCGTTTTCTTATTACCAAGGCAGCATAAATAAATAAAATATTGCACTCTATTGAATAAAAAAATTGTTTCAAAAGAAAGGCCTACCTTGCCGCTTGATCTCGTGATCTTGCTGATGATGTCCGCGAAGACAACGTACTGGTCGCCAGTTTCGCTGGCCAGTCTTTTCCATTTGACGTTCTGGCGCAGGCGCACGTAGTCCCCTCGAAAAGGGTGGGATACACTGCAGGGCACAATGAGGATACCGGGAGTGAATAATATTATATTGCAAACAAATGCAGCTATTCTCGGGAACCACTGTTCACCTTTTCGCGTAGGAAGCCTTCCGATCCCTGAAGATGATGCTCGCGGTGACCTTTTCTCGCATTCGATTTCGAGCTGTTTGGTCAAACCTCATTCTGTACTTGGAACACTGCGAGAGAAAAAACAGACACATAAGTGATAATTTGGCGAGGGCACAGGTGAGCTGGTAAAAATCCCAAACCTTGAAGAAGCTCAAAGCTGTTTTTGTCTGCCTCCCGGGTGAATGATTTAAGGCTGAGGCTCAAACTTCTAGCATTAGAATATTGTTTGAGTTAGTACAACCGTCGATGTACGAATTTCGCGCTTCCTCCTCCCTTTTTTTCTTGGTAGTTTAATTCCCTCCCATACTCAGTTCTCTTTTTGTTTTCCCTTTGTTACGCTGGCTGTCTGGGAGAGTATGATGCCAAGATAAAATCGAGTTCGGAGTCGGCCCTGGGGTGTGTAGTTAAATAATTGGTCCTTTATCCAAGACATCTACTGTCCCTCATTTACAAGACTGAAAGTACTATCCCGATCAATAGGAGTGTGAACACCGCTCCCTGTGGACCGCAGTACTATCAGCGTTCCCTATAGAATGCCCCGTAAAGTTTAGATGCAAGGGAGATCGAGACAAGTAGATTCTTTGGCTCGTTCTGCCGCCCTTCACTTCCGGGTTGTCTGCTTGCACCGATGGTGTCATCCGCAACTTGTAATACGCGCGTAATCTGGCGGTCGCGCGGGTGTGTGCGCGACGGGGCAAACAATTGTAATACGCCTTTCGCGACTGATTTCCCTCGCGTGGATTATGCATAAACTGCTGAAAGGGGTGCACTGATAATCGCATGATAAAGGCTCGGAGTGACGCTGAAGTCGCTTCGGGAAGTTTGCGCTTGATTTATGTTCTGTCACGTTGCTTTTACTGCTCCAGGGAGCGGAATTCACGTACGCCTGCACTGCGCCGACTCCTTGCGTGCGCGGATTTCGGGGAGTTTTGCTCTCGCAGACTTCACGTGAAGTGAATAATAGGCAGCTTTATTAGATTGTTCGGACACTTCCGATAACAGTCTGATGCATGCTCAAAGCCGTCGGCGGAGTATCAGATATTGTTATCGGAGTCATAGGAACAATTTACTAAAATTCTTAAGAAAAAAGTTACACTGCATAAATATTTATATAAGGTATATTTGCTAGCGCACATAGCAAGCCGAAATGCTCTTGGTTACTGGTCGTCAGTTTCGCGGTTGTGCCAATCGTTCTTCGCTAGCAGACGATCCGGAAGCGCAGAATGGTGAAACGATTGCTGTAGGCGAGGTGGCTCGTCCGCTAAGCACCTTTATACTTCATGGTGCAATCGATGGGTGGCTCTGATAGCACCGCGCGCCACGCGGAGCGGTGTTCACACTCATATTGATCGTGATAGTACATATAGTTTTTGCATATATCTTATTTTTGCTTCTGGCAGCTACTACTACATTGAATAGTTTACTCGTTACACAAACTCCCTACAAAATAAGGGGTGGTTGATGCTTGAAATATTATTAGCATCAATGTTTTCCAGGAGGCTCAATGTCCTTGGCTGTGCCTTCAGGCAAAAGTGAAGTTTAGGTCAACAACGGATGATACACGATGCATAGAAGGAAATATGCACACAGGTCCAGAAAGAGCAATTCTTTACCAAAGAATCGTTGCCTCTTAGACGGCTGACTAATTAAACTAGAACAATATCAACTTTTGCCCGAAATCGAAACTTGAAGGAAAGAATCGGTGACGCAAGGACGACTTATCCTAAAGTTGGAGCCGAGAGACAGAAAAATACAAAACAATTGTTCTAACAATGAGCTGCAAGATGATAAATAAGATGAGAGAAGGTTTAAGGTTCTGGTAAAGCAGAGAGAATATCTTAGATTATTTTGACCCAGAGATTGGGGGGGGGAGGGTGGTGAATTTCTTAGTCGTCTACTGTTGGTTTATTAAATTACAAGGTAAACTGCAGGAGCATGCCAATGTGGTGAAAAACAACTTTTTAAAACGCCACACGTGGGTTTTCTTAGTCCAATCTAATTTTCACGAGAGGCCTATTACACCGGTGGTACATCTACCCACCCTCCACTTGTGGTACATCTTTTTCAGGATGTGACTGGTTGTATGGAGGAAGCGTGGGGCCGGCGGCCACGACCGGTCCAGGGGTGACTCGGAGGGTAGGTTGTGTGCCAGCCACAGCAGGTACCGCCGACGCTGAAAGGCACCCTCAGCTGCTTGAAGGGTCTCCGAATCGCGGCGCTTTCATGCTCATTGCTTTATAACTGTATCATGCTTCAAAACAGGTCCAGCGCTTCTGACGAAGGCGCAACTAACTTTGGGCGCGGTACCCTGACGTTGTCAGAGCTAACGGTATATTAACAGAAAGTACAGAAATAAAATAAACCACTAAGCAATTGACTTCACTTTTTTAGATCTCTAGATAAAAACCTAACGTGGGCAAAGCTTATTCTTTAACATTGAAAGAAAATAAGACGCTGAATATTGGCGTAAGCAAATATCCCTCCCAGTGTCCTGTCTTTTTGCTTCAAGTTCAAGAGCGCGTCAATTTCATTGTAGGTCATTCACTACGTATTTTACTTTACTTATGACCATTTAAGACATCTTTGTCAAAAGATGTCTTAAATGCGTGATGAATATAACAAGGTATACAACTACGTGATAGACAAGAACAAATGTATCAAGAAGAATTACATGATCTACAGAAACAGAAAATAATGAGGGGATTCCAGAAAGGCAGTTACAATAAAAGTAGCTTATTGGAAGTGTAGATAGACCACACTGCTTTCTAAGTAACTATGACGCTTCATGTAAAGTGCAGTTGTGTATGTGTGTAGAAAGCTCAAATGCTCAGAATTTTCAGCCTCTTAATAATGCAGACGTCTAAAGACTCGTCGAAACTTCCGCTAAAGATTTTTTCTTTAGATAAACACAACAGAAAGTCATTATTTGAGCAATTTTTGGCCAGGTCACACATAAAATATGTTCACATTAAGTGAGGCCGTCACTTAGAGTCTGGGGATGGGAATTGTTTAAATCGAGATGTCATTTAGAAAGCGCGCAAAGTACCAGTATTTTGCCCCCGAGCAAGAGCAACAAATATATAAAAATAATTAAAGCAGTTATGATCTAAAGTATACTGGGTTTTGTACAATACGTTTTCTTTAAATATTTCATGACGTTTAAATCTTTATTTGAATATAAGCAAAATAAACAGGTAAAATTATGCAAGCGGTTAAATATCTAGTGTATTATTTCAGCATCAAAAGAGGTCAGTTGTTTAAACCACATGCGAGCACAATTTTGCATGCTTTTCTTCTTTATTTTTTGTGGCATGCCTCGATTTTATTGTTTGTTTAAATGTGTTAGGTCTTCGATGCTTGTTTAAAGAAAGCTGTAATAATAAACATACGTAAGTATGGTATCCGCTTCAAATGACCTGCTCCGGGAAAACAGTGTGTTAATCATTCTTAAGCGGAGGGAAAATATTTTCTGTAAATGAAGATAAGGGTTTAATCGTCAACAAGAAAGAATGGTCATCAAAAGCTTTACGTGGGAATAGTAAACCTGCTTACTTACAATTCAATAAACATTTCACCGGCTTCTCTGTGGCCATTATTTCTATTCTGTCTGTTTAGCATTATAATGTTTGTGGGATAGGTTCTCAGAATAAAAGGGATTTTCATACGTGCACAAAAAATATTATTTTAAGCCTAATCTACAAAAAAAGTAGATAGTTTGTAACAATAGGCAGGCTTGCACCATAGTGATTTATGCGTAAAAACACACATGCATGAAAACTATTTCTACCTAAGCACATGATTATGGAGTATTTACGAGACAAAACAAGCGAATATTGCATAACACGAAAATGCACAGGCCTAAGGACACGGCATGCTTAAGCGTAAATCAGAAAATTGTATCACGTATTTAACAATCTTTTGATGAGAGAAGCCCAAAGCAATAAAGGGAATGCAATGTGTCTTAACTTAAAATGGCAGAAATCGGCACATTCCTGTCGTATCAAATGAATCAGAGGAAAATATCCGGTAGTGCCTTTCTCTCGCAACAGGCACTGCTAGCAATGCGAAAACCTGGATGATATTCTGATTATCCCTGTTTTCGTATTGCCAACCTTGTACCTGTTGCACGAGTGCTAACTTCGACACACTCCGGCGCTTCACACGTACTTCGCGTGCGCTTAATGATTCAGTGGCATTCGATGACGCTCAGCAAGTCTCTGATTGAAACGATATAATTATTTTCACAACTTAAAAAGTGAGTTTGTAATTTTTTGTTAAATATTTAGCTGATTAGTATGTTTTTCGCAGTCCCCGACATCCGCCATGGCCCTGCAGATTGTTCTCAAAAAATTTCTTTTCCTCAACCCGCCCTATGGTAGGAAGTTTTTAAAGTCTTCGCTGAAACACCTGATATATGGAAACCAATAAGTCTTGTCAACAATTTTAAATAACCGGTGAGAGTGAAGTATACCTTTCAGTACACTTGGCCACACTTTTGAAGAAACTACAAGAATGTAAGTAACGCCCAAACACATATGAGACACCTTAACTGAAAGTCGGTGTCAATGAAACTTTTAACAAGTAGTTAGTTTGGGTATATAAAAACAAAAAAACATGTTTTACGTATCTAGAAGTACAACACGCAAAAAATAATAAAGCTACGCTTCTTTAGCCAAAACTCCCACAACATTCGATTTATTTACAAAAAAGTGACACGTGACCAAATTGATAACGCAACGAAGGCCCCAATATTCGCGCTACTTTCATAAATTCGCCTTGTACTTTCAGAAGCCTTCTAGCAGTATACTATGAATCCTTTATCTAGTGCCTGAACTTCAGGTTGTTATAGTGTAATGTTAGAGGAGACAGCAAAGTTTCCTTAAAACTATCAACATCTCGGGGAGTTTTCCGCCTCGCCTGACGGCCCAAACAGTCCCCGGATAGACCCATCACATCCGTCACAAAAATTGATTGGCCAAGGTAAACCTATCAAGTATAGTTCTAAATTTTATAATTTATTTGTTCCGCGTATTTCTTCAAAACTTCTTAACTAATTTGAAGGTTAAAATATTCAATGAAGACGGCAGGGTGTGCTCTTGCAAAGTTGCACTTATTGTGGGGACAAAAGTAGCAATAGTATTTGGACCAGTCTGCCAGAATTTACTTATTTTGATACGTATTGATGTACAACAAGTTATCTTCTGAGCATACAAGTTGACGAAAGCGGGAAGTAAAATTAGCATTGATCTAGAAACTTATTTGATTTGTGATATGCTTTAGCAGAGTTTCTTGAACATTTTATACCTAGATAGGTCTGCAAATCATTAATTTTTCGTTTTCACAAAAAAACCTTGTGAATTTACACTTGATACAAATGTTTTCGAGATAAACAGAGTGACTCGTCGGATTCTGTATCGCAAACGTTAACATAAATTTTTGCACATCGAGAAATATACGTTTTGACCAGCTTTGGATAAAAAATGAAGAAGCTCAATATATAGCTGCAAATCATTTACTTTCTTGATCGAGCAAAAAAACCAACACAAAAAAAGAATAAGAAACAGGCATTGTTCCCGTCTTGCATAAATGCAAATGGATGTGGCAAAAAGGCAATACAAATCGAAAGAATTTACTGGTCTCGATTCTAACTGTCGTCGTCGTTTAGTGCATACATTGTGCAGGAGGTTAGTGGCACCCCACTGAAAAGGAAACGTTTAATGTTATACGATTTCCACTTGTTGTGTGTCCATTTTGCATGCTCGCTGTTGATTAGCGTTCAGCAGCAGCCGACGCAACGATGGTGGCCAGTGAATGCCACTTACAAATTGATCAAAGCCTGCCTTTTGAAGCTCTACTTTTTCTTAGTCGTCATATGCCACCATGGTGACCTAGCATATAAAGGATTTTTAAGGAATGATAGCTCAAAAGGTTAGCTGCTGCTTTCGGAAAAGCTTCCGTGTGCGCCAAATGTTCTCGACATGTAAAGTCATCTGATTCCATGTTCTAGCGTGGTGGTAAGATGCAGTGCAATACCTTTCTCAGTCGCAATGAGTTTAATCTCAAAGTTAAGTTCTCTCGTGCAGTGCGAAATAATGTTTAACTTACAAATCACTGTGGTGCATACTTATTAGTGCTGTTAACATCCGATCCAAAAACAGGAAAATTTGAAATTGTGAATAATGATGCGCCAAATACAAATCTTACACAGTTCGCCTTTTGCGAGTTTAATAAACCATTCCACTAACAGACCATCTGCTAAATTCCACGACCACCCCGGTCCGCACTCGAGGAATCATGGAGAACTCCCTAGTGATGGGTAATTTCGACCAATTCTATGGTTACACAGTTTTGGGTGTGATTCGGAGTCACCCTGAGCCAGCGTCGTATAGTGCCCAAGGACCTGTCATATAATATCAAAATTTGTCGTCAATGTCAGCGTTTTCGATTCTGTGCATGCTGTCCACCCTTCAGCCTGGCTGAGCTGCAGAAATCTCAGACATTATTATCATTCTCGTACAGCTTCAAAGGCGCTGAAATTAAGTTAGAAACGCTAAAAATGCTATAAACAGCCGCGCTAACTCCGAGCTAAATCCTGGTTTTTGTTGCTGTGAATTCTCAACTTTTTAAGTAATTCCTGCGAAAAACAACAATTACGAAAATGATAATATCGTAAGATATTTCTGCAGCTCGGCCAGGTTGAAAGGTGGATCGCATTCACAGTATAAAAAAATGCTGACATCGACGAGAAATTTTACAAGTGGTAGGACAGGTCCTTGGGCTCAATGAGGCGCTTGTTCAGGGTGACACCAAATTACGCTCAAAGCTGCGTAACATAGAATTGGTCGGAATTACCGATCACTACATGAAGCTGAAGGAACACCGTTCCAATGATCCCTCGAGTGCGGGCCGGGACGCTTGGGAATAAAGCAAGTGGTCTATTACAGGGGTGACCAGGATGACCTGGCCTAAGAGCCGCAAACGAAACCGCGAAACTTCCAAGAGCCGCGGGGCGGGGGGGGGGGGGCGAGGGAAAACTTTTGTTTGGAGCAATCAACGAAACTCAAACTACTTTCAATCAATTCAAGTCGAAAGCAGTCCAACTGTACGTAAGGTAGCAGTAGCACAAAACTACCAAACCGCAACCTGTCTTTCGATTTAAAACGCATTTTATATGTCTCTTTTGGTGAAGTGCTTGTGTGAACTGCAGGGAGGGAGGGGGGGGCAGACATGGGGAGGGAGTCGCAAGCCGCACTTTAACACGCGAAGAGCCGCATTCGGCTCGCGAGCCGCAACTTGGCCACCCCTGGTCTATTACCTTCGCGTGCCGTCGTATTTGTTTACTGGGATTGTGGAACCTGTTCTAAGCATGTGCAGCAGCTTTTCGCAAAATACCAGACGCCACGCATACGTCTACAGCCCAGCGACTCGGCATTGTTTGTCAGGAGCAGTGGAAACGTGAATGTTTACTTATCTTTTCGAAAGAGACTCAAGGACATATTTACTTTATTGGTACCGGCGTTAATGCAACAAAGTCAATGACACTTTAGCATCATTCATGTAATACTGTGAGTGAAATCAATATTCACATTTATGTTATAGTTTCCCAGTGTTTGAACCATTATTAACTCATAACTAATATTGGCCTACATCTTAGGTAAGGCATTGGCTGTTCATAAGCCTCGCACGAACGAATGGATTGAAATAAATGTGTAAAAGAAGGGGGTGTCTTCTTCCTGCGGGCTTGATGTTGCGAAATTCATGGACTTGAGGGACCACACACATTTGTATCCACAGGGGTCGCAGGAGTACTTGAGGTAGCACGGATGTCGATGGTAACATTCCATGAGAACGAACACCCGAAAAGAAAACAGTACACGTTCTATTGAGATACTTAATGCACAATGTTTAAAGTAGTAAATGCATCAACCTGCAACATAGGTGAGAGTATAGTTGGTCGCGGTTTGAGGTCTGACTAGCGGAAGTTGCGTAGCATGTGTACGTAGCGGGACGCTTACTGTTGATCACTCAATATATGGCAACAATGTTTCTCCAACCAGTTTGCCATGCGCGGTAGCTGGTAGCCAGATCACGGAAGCGATGAAGAAGGTCGGAACGGAACTAAGTTGTCAATACAGGCCTGAGGAGATGACACAAACTCCGTACAAATCTTATTTGTGAACAGCTTAATCGTTGTTATTTTGCACTTCTTGATGAGGATGTATGCCAAAAAAATTGCAGACGCGAGTTGATAACTCAATTAAGGTACACCATTTGAAGCTTGCGTTGACGCCACGAGGGTCATGGTAACTGTGCTATTTTCAGGCGGATGTCTGGGTGTTTCCGTATTAATTTAATTCCGTCAAACTCAGTTTTCTTGGTGACTTGAACTACTGGATGTGCCAAGCCAAGATTATGTTGAGCTATATGACATTTCGCACTAGGGACCTAGTCCCAAACCGACTGCATAGCGGAAGCATGCCCACTTTCAGTATGATATATAGCTTCGCGTTTTTGAGTGAACATGCATCGGAGTGCAATCGCGCATGCACTGGTGCATCGCAGACCATGCCTGAGGAAGCGAGCGTCCGTGCTCACCTTCGAGAAGCGGTAGCACCGGGCGAGGACGCGGGCGGCCCACTCCCTTCGCCTCGACTGCCCGACGTCGTGGAACTGCTCCCTCGTCTTGCACATGTCCATGCACACACACATATACACGGCCACGTCACGCGCTTCGGCATAGGAGCCGCCAACGGTATAGTGCGAGACGCAAAGCGGTGGGACGGGGAGGAACGCATGCTGGGCTCGTGCACACTGGCGGGACTCGGCAGGCACACGCGGTGCGTTTGTGTGTCGGAGAGGGCAAGCAGTGCTTCTCGCGGGGCTAGTGCCGGTAGGTTAACGCAACGTCGATTGTGCAAGCAAGAGCTCTCTGTTCAAAGAAGAATTAGAAGATGGACGCAGCTTAGAGCCAGTCCAATTGACCGACGCCTGTCACAAAACTCCTGGCGCACGCTCTGAAAAAAAAGAAGAGCTAACAGAACCCGTAGGTATCTTTGTTACAGCCAATGAGAGAGCGAGAATGGCGGGGAATGACTTTCGAACGCCTGGAATCTAACACGCGCTCCATGCCTACCACAGTTGCACGGTTTGACGTGCACGAGGCGTCGAACCGTTGTGGAAAGTATGAAGCTCGCGCTGGAGGCGGGACAACTCAAGCTCCTCTCTGCCTTTCTCACCTTGTCAGTGACTACAGCTATCTTATCACCCAACCAACGTTACTAGATTACTTCAGCTGTGGAACTCCCGCGAAAGGGGGAGTTCCACAACTCCCTCGTTTCCGCTCAAGCCGGAAACAAGCGCCTAAGAACTGCGCTCAAAAAAATAATCATTTCTCACAGTTTTATAGTAGCCATCAAGTTAAGGCTGGTTCACTGGCGCCTGGAAATTGACATATTATAACTCCCGAAGCAGGGGCGTGTTAAAGAGAGACATAGTTCAGGTTAAATCACTTTAGAATTCAGTTTTCTCTCCGAATTAGTTTTCGTCGTTTTCAGCACAGAGCTTTATACGTCTTGCGATGTTTATTATTTGCATTTATTGATCACGTTCATATTGTTTAAGCTCATTTTTAAAAGAAAACCAAGTAAAATCTGGATTGTGTATTGTACCTTAGGGGAAGACGAAAGCGTGTCGCTGCTACCGTTATAATTTCCCACTCTGTCGTCGCGTCGTTAAATAAAGATGCTATTATTTAACCAAGACACACTGAAAAGCAAATGAAAAAGCACCGCATATGTTGAGGACCAAAGTCGGAAAAAGATAGTCTTGCGATTACTTTTCTTCTTAAAGGCATATCTTGCCAGAAAAAAGAACTTTTTGACATCTTGTCAAGAAGTTTTTAAACTTCGCATTTTATTAGGTGACGACAACAACAATGTTATTTCTCTTTATATGAACATTATATGAAAGCTGTTGTCCAGCAGAAACTTTTCTCTTGATCCTGGGGGACACCATTTGCCACGATTTACAGAAGGACCATATAACCTTTAACGAGAAAATGCTTTTCTTCGCCTATCATCCTAACCATGTGAAAACGCGTGCGCCAAGCTCAATATTTAGTCAGTCAACTCTCTTCAGCAGGACTCTCACCTCTCTGCAACTAATCTATCTTCTCCAAATAGAAACGCATTGAAAGGAAAGGTGAAACATTTTAGTTTCTATTTTTGATAGATTCGCTTTGACATATCAAAGTGACCTTTACAGGCCATTTTAACAGGAAGCAAGTACAATCTTGGTCTTTTAACTGCGTGACGTCACCAATAGGCAGACACAGGACGAGTAGTCAATAGATGTTCGGGTAATCGATGGCTGATCCCCTTAATTAAGACTGGTGGAACACTCGTCGCCGGTATACTCTCTGCCCCATGTATGTTTGTAATGTCTTAATAATAATAATAATAATAATAATAATAATAATAATAATAATAATAATAATAATAATAATAATAATAATAATAATAATAATAATAATAATAATAATAATAATAATAATAATAATAATAATAATAATAATAATAATAATAATAATAATAATAATAATAATAATAATAATAATAATAATAATAATAATAATAATGGAAGATATGAGATCCGAGGTGTGGTTATGCAGAATCCTCTTTTGAATACGTGTCATTTAAACCGCAAAGGTAATTCACTAGTACGACGTCAGATCTCTGGATAGGGAAGCTAGAGCGAGGCTTTCAACGACTAATGGTAGAATAGTCCACAAAAGAACACACAAAAATTTTTAGTTTGGTAGATTCAGATCAACCACATACCAAGAGGCGGAAGGGTCTTGCCCTTAAACATGGCGCTTCCAAAATATACTTATACTGCAAGTAATATGTATCATTGTGGAAGGAAACATATCACCTCAAATAAACCAAAATGTGGGACAAAGTGTCTGACGTAAGCAAGTATTAAGAGGGTTCTGACCAATGAGGAGCCACAAGCACTTTTTCTAATGCTTGTCTTCCTTACTTCATTTCAATTAGGATTGCCAGGCTAGCGTAGCGCAATATGGAAGGGACTTTTAAGGTGCTTTAAATACAAGCTTCTTACCGAAGTGCTTAAGATTTTGAGTCTCACGCTGTTGTCATAGCTTACGTAGTGGAAACACGGAAACAACTATACACGCCTTGGGCGCCAGCTGCTCATAAATGCAGCGTATTCCCATATCTGATGCGCCTGTAATCTTACTAAATATTGATTATGTTTTATAATAAAATGTTTACATACTATTTTATCTGTTAGCATGGATGCCCGAAGGATTACAGCAAGCAGGTCATTGCAATTGTCTAGCTAGTGTCGACCACTTGGTGCTTGGAACGCGTCTCCTAACTGGTGTGGTTACCGGGCTTCCTAAAATGTGGCTTCTCGAATTTCTGCCTGGATGACGTCGGTAGACGTGTCACGTTGTCGCCGTGCCGCCATCACCTGGTGGTGTAACGGCAGCGGTAGTGGATGTGGCAGATGCCTGTTGTGAGCCAGGCTGCTTGCTCTCTAGCTTAATTGGCAGACCGCGGAAACTTCGGCAGTCAGGAGTTGGGATACTGCGACGACAGCGACCCTCCTGACGTTCGCATCGTACTCTTCAGTTGGGACTTCTTGCCATAAACCGAAAGGATCACGACATCCGACACCATGACGCTCCTGCTTTTGTGACGCCATTTCTTGCCACGACGGGGTCCCCTTCTTGATGTAGGCGCGTCGCGGGACAGGATGCTAAACATGCCACCCGAAGATGCGCTCTCCAGGCATCATATACCACCGCTGTAACACAGCCCAAACATTCTACGGGGTATTCTCAAACGATATTCGGCACGTACAAAAAATAATCATATAAAGAAAATATTAGGCGGAGCGCATTCAAACTTTTCGCAAAGGTGTCCTTAGGCGGTGCATTTATCATAGTCCAATCTTATTAGCGTAGGTTTCAGGTTAAAAAAATATTTAAAACTGAAAAAAAAACTTTTTTTTTTTGTTCTGCCATCTGTGAGAGCAGCGTCCACTGAAACTTTTTTGCCGTTTTCCTTCCTCTGCATAGGAAAAAAGTTATTTTTGTCCACTTTGTTTTTTTTTTAAACCTACGCTCATAAAACTTGAGTATGATAAACGCACCACCTAAAAGACACCATTCTCAAAAATTTAATGGCACTCAGTTCATTGGTTTGTGTGTACATTATTTGTTTACGGCCGAATAACCCTCGTTGTAAAAAGGCCTGCATCTTTTTTCTTTTTTGATAGAAAGAGCAACAGCGGCGGAATTCCTACGAAGGAATATAAATTAATAAAGACAGATAATTTGAATCTTTTTTCAAACAGAAAGCGTCACCGCCGTCGGAGATTATTTAATTTTGAAAGGAAAGGCGTCTTTAATTGGGCATCGATATCAACACGCCTTTAGTTGTTAACTGAGTGCAGAGTTCCTGCGTCTTCAATATAGCAAAAAGCACGCCCAGAGCTGACGCACCTCAGTAGTTAGCATAAATTGTCGTGGATATGTAGTCATTGTTCAAAACTAAATGAGGGATATAATATATCTGGAAAGTATTTTGACCGATCAGTCGTTTTAATTTAGCCTAAACTATGTGACTTGATGGCGGCATTCACATATCTTACTTGAACCGTGAACTTGTCTAAGGTTTTATAGGTATTTCACACGCAGCTTACCTGGTGCTGATACAACAGCCTGAGTCATAGAATCAGGTGAAAAACCAGAAAACCATAAACAAAAAAACTGAAATACCCAATGTTTGAAGTTTGTCTTTTTCTTTTTTTTTCAACGACAGCATGGAGTTTGAAATTTAAATCGTTTCGGGTTTTCAAATGAATACACCAATGTAATTTTTCTTCCTTTACTTCTTCCATTTGATGTAGTTATGCTTCATGGTTCCGTTAAAATAGGATGGAAGTCGCCGATAACTTTTACTCGTCGCTTTTTCTAACCATCCTAAAACCCACAAACTCATGTCAGGAACCTTCGGTCAATAACTGCCGTTTTGTTTGCCCAAACAGTGAACAGGAACAAATAATAAACTCGTCGAAGTCCGTTAAGCGGTGCCTAACGTAACCGGTGTGTGTTACCCACCAAATATATTACCCACATGTGCACAGGGCTCCCCAAACTTAACGCTACAGCATGAGCGCCAAACATTGGTGGATATGGGCGCTGTGCTTTCGGCTACGAACTTTCTGCACTAATGTTTCAAGTTACAAGCAGCACCGTGTTCCCCTCAATTTAGCGACCGACACAATAATAAAACAAAATGTCCAGAGGTGGCCCTAGCTGGCATGCAACGAAACGCCGTTGTGGTCTGAAGCTTTCGCGACACCGGTGGCGCTATGAGACGCGGGTTCGTAACCGTACCAAGAGCTCCAAAACCGTAGGCGGAAGCGGTGCTGTCTAATGACGAGCGGCGGAACCGCCTGGTTTATGACGGACTCCTTTTTTTTCAACTACCTGTCACGTGACATAAATAACCTATCCTCCGCACTTGGATTTGGGAAGGTAGTCGAACATTTGAGACGCCCGACTGATTGCTGAACCTGTTGTGGCCGCACATGACCGCCGACAACGAGAGAAACGCAGGTTGCGGTTATCGTATATTCGCACATTTGCTTCGTGTTTCGTTCTTCGACATTTTTATCGGCGAATACTGCAGTAAAATTGGCCTCGGCGCAATAATAAGATGCTCGGCGGTCGTCACGCCCCGCTTTTCTTCAGCTGTCATTGATTGTACCAGTATTATAGACCAAGCTGGAAATCACCAAATCGTTTCCTCTAAGGCACGGGCTGGGTATTATCAAATTACAATAAAGACATTAAAGTGCTGTTGTTTTGTTTTTTCGGCATAAACCGGCTTTAGAAAAAACGTGACTCATCTATTGCTTCACTGCAAAAAGCAATAGCATTTTTTGCAAACTTCGATCACGTAATCTCTGAAGTGTGGTTGACGGGCAAACACGGCGCAATATGTAGCTAAGGTAATTTGCTGCTAGCTCCTTGGTAGTGGTAGATACCAGATAGAAAAAGCATGCCGGGAAGTTAGTCGGTCGCCCCAGGGGTCCGTGTAGTCACCCAAGTGGAAAGTTGAGTATGTTGTGCCGCGTACTAAATATGCGACATGTACCTGAGGATCGCGCTCCTCCATTCAAGTCGGACGCTCGCGCGAAAACGTTAAGACGTGGCAGCTCTGACCAATCTCTAGGGTAGTTTTTAATCCTCGAGTGAAGGCGCGAAACGTCCGCTGAAGATTAAGTCATAGTAGAACTTAAACACAATAAACTTAAAAAAAGCATAAACATGCTTTAAGTACCTGGTACGTATGTCCCAGAATGAAGTTCAAAAAATATATATATTTAAGCACTCTATTTACGTTTTGATATGTATTGTGAGTTCAAAGCCATTCCAAAATATGTCTTTATTTCAAAACGTCAGCCTATGGAATTGGCGGCTGAATATGTTAGCATAGCGCAGCTCGGAGAACGTGCAGCGAAAGCTCGCGATGCAGAACCGAGGGATCCTGGGTTCAAACTTTCATACCCAACCCCTGCCCGTTTCGATCTAAATGAACATCGTACTGGCGTACGTTCGTGTTTCGCTACTGCACTATGTACGTTAAAGACCCCGGGCTAGCAGAGGTACTGAACGGGTTAAATTTCTCATCTACAGCGTGAATTATACTGTCACCATACCTCGGGTGTATGGCGACATACCTTAAGCTGTGAAAAGAAGAACGTCTAATTTGTTTAATGTTTCTTCATTTTCTGTTTTTGTTTTCGTTTTTATTTTGTCAGGGAAAGTTTACTTTCTGGCGTACGTGTTTTATTTGAGGATTTAGAAGTTTTTCAATTTAGTGCTTTTTGTTTTGTTTTAAAGATGAAAGAAGCACGTTTTACTAATTCAAAATAGAGCCGTATAAATCTACAAAACCGCCTGAAAACATCAGATCGTGAAAGTAAAACTCGTACGCTATGCTTCAACCTAAAAAAAATGCTATAAAAAAAGGAAGTTTTTTTTTTGCGCATTGTCAGTTTGTTGTGTTTATACGACGGGAGGAATCAATTGTTGCGTGAACCTTGCCTCAACGTCAAGAAGGGTGCTCATCTTCGTAAGCACTTTACTAAAGTTAGTACGAAGAAAAATATATTCTTTCCTGAGGATTAAATACTCAATTTCTAAATTAACTTAAAACTTCAGATTGAGCTAGTTGGTTTTCTACGACAATGGTAACAAAAAAGAAAGAAACCTAAACGAATAAGACACGAACAACATGGATGGGCGCTAACATTCGGCTGATTTGATCAAAACTTTATCAGCAGTCCAGACGCCTATGATACCACCACCGCCACATAAGGACGTAAACATGTTAGGATGATGTGACGGTAATGGCACTGCAGGCGGTTGAATTGCTCGATGGAGAGTTTATTAAATCAGTTGAAAGTAAGCGCCAGTCCGTGTCATTTGTGTTTTCTTTTTTTCGTCCCTGTCATTTTTGCGCTTTTTAAAACCACCTAAGTCGATTTATACCTTAGTGCTCTCACTCAGTGTGTAGACTGAGTGCAAAGATAAACAACGTTTACATTTTGGCATCAAGATTTTTTTATGAAAGCGAACCATATTGTTTTAACTTTACCTCCCATATTAGGGCGTTCATCCTATTAAAGTGTGTTGTTAAGGAATAACAATTATGTTTAATATCATATTTACTGCCATTCACTTTGATTCAATTTAATAATTACCGGTTACGCCAAATTCAGCCGTTTCGTGTTGATTATTACAAGTATTTGCTGCAAAGCTTATATTACAACTAACCAAAAACTTTATGATTTTTCTAAGATATTTTTAGCTGTACATGCATTTATTGTATTTCCGTGCGGCTACCACATTTGTGGTGAGGTATGCAGGAATGTTAAAGGACGCTTAATAAATGCAGCGAGATGCAGAAATTTAACGTTTGTGTTAGAATGAGGAGCAAAAGCCACGTGGACATCGTGCGTTAGTGTGAAGACAGACAATTACCAAAAATCGTTTCCGTTTCTCGAATTCTCCTCTTGCCTATAACAAAGAAAACAATGTCAGGGATTTGTCTCGAAGATCTGTTTCTCTCAGCCATAAATTTCTAAAAGAACAACGATAAAACGAACTTGCTAAAATAAATATCCTTCTAGATTTACTGGATTTTGTTGAAGAAATTAACGCGAAAGAACGCTTTGCTTTGTGAAGAAAAAATACTGCAACAAAAGGCGAACAAGCAATAAAAAAGGCTTAAGTATTTAAGAACAAACAGAAAAAAAATGTTGTAATAAAATATCTTTATAATTTACGTGCACCACCAGAATTGGGTTTTCATGACGATCATGACGAATAGGGCAGTAACTGCGACATGTGGAGAACGCCACGTAAACAACTAAAGCGATAAAAAAACGGGCTCACACGAAAATGTGTTTTGCGTATGAAGAACGAGAAGGCTAAGCGTCATGATCATTAGCCCTGCCCAAATCTGTCCGAGAAAAGTCAAACCTTTTATAATCACGGACAGTTTAAGAAACGCAGGGTGAGGCGAGTCCCGGACATTTTAATATCGCTCCGCGGAAATGAGATGCCTGGGTTTGACGACAAGAAACGCCAAAAACTGATTAATGAATTAAGAAACATGCACATATGAACACTTAGCCTTGCGTTTCTTAAAGGGATGGTGAACCGAACATCTCAGTGTCTACAATAAGCGGCGCACTATCTATTTTCATGAGTTAGCAGCCCCTGGTGTGCGCGAGCACACGCGACGAAAATTGAGGTCATCATATCCCCCATTCACGCTTAATAAGCTCGAAATGGATATGATCAGGTCAATTTCGTTGCGTGTGCTCAGGCACACTACAAAGGCTGCTGACTCATGAAAAGATAGTGCGCCGCTTATTGTAGACACTGAGATGTTCGGTTCACCATCCCTTTAATCTATCGTTGACAATATTGAACTTCATATTCTGCTGGATGTGCGATGTACTTTGCCGATCATAGGGAACGGTCCATCGTGTGATCTGCGGGAACTTAAACGAAGTAAAATAGTTATTTTATATCTTTCAAAGTTATGGTGAAATTCGGTTTTGCGCTAATCGTCACTAGCTAGGGTACCAAAAAAAGAAGTAATTACTGGATTGACATCTAGGTATGACGCAATATCTGGGCGCTCGAACAAATGACACTTAACAAAGAGGCAACAAATCCATTTAACTCTCCTCCTGAAGAGAGTGAGGAGAACACAAAAAGGCAACCATACACGAAAGGGAAACAGCCAAATCAAAGGAAAGAACGGAAAAGAATGTTGTATACAACCTTCCATCCTCTAAAAAAGGCAGCGATTGTGGACGCCGCTTGTCGCTTATGCAAGAACTCGCGGCGAGCCTATCGAAGCAAACAGAAAGAAAACACGAGTCAATAATTAAATAAACAATCATGCCTAACAATATGAAAAACAAATTGCCATGTGTGGATAGAAACGGTGCTTTAAATTGGTAGGCCACTATTTGCCTCTCCTCGAGTGCGTGAAATCTACATGGAGGCATGAGACCTTGAAGAAACATTTGTTTCGCTTTATACCAAGTTGGGCAAATATAACTCGCTCAGTTGTAGCCACATATGATACATCAAACTCCAAACTATATATAAAATTCTAGTAATAAAATGACGATTCACACAATTCTATAATCAAGTGCTTACTGACCAAATAACCTTTTTTCTGACATTTGAACATTTTCTGCACCGCTCCTTAAAGTCCAAAAAGTTCATTTTATATACAATAAAAAAGGACAACAAAAAAAATCCAACAGAGCCAACTTCTGTGTCCTACAGAAATATACTTTTAAAATCCCCCCCCCGCAAAAAAAAAAAAATATGGGCAGCACAACACAGTGTAGTGTCTTTTTATTTTTCTTGGGTTTTTTTTTCTTGTCTCGGTGTTTCTTCAGTATAACTGTCTACCAGGTAGCCTGCGCTATTACCCCTACTTCAGTACTCCGATATAGATTATGCGGGAAAACGAAATACAGCCGATTACAAGTTGAGGTGTTCGCCTCGCGCCGGTGTTACGCAGATGCCAATATCACAATTCCTCGAAACATTGGTGAATACACAGCGTTATCAGTCAGATATAAAATCATGCAGTTATCTGTCGTCTTAGTGTATGTGTCCCAAACTGGAAATGCGATTTAAGATACTTTGAAGTAAATTCAACAGGTAAGTAGCGGTCGCAACATGTTCTGGGAGACTAGCTCCCGCAGTATAACATGGGGCGACATTCTAACCTCGTTAGATTGTCAAGGTAACACAAGAATCAGACCTGCAGCCTCCTTAATTCACTCAGGAGAAACCCAGCAATATTCAGTAGAATACCTTTGGATGACGAGAAGCACAGTTCAGTGCCCAAAGCTAATAATTTTCTCAATAGCTATTCGAAGAGATTGAAGAATAAAATGATTGCCAACAAAGTTACCAAAAGTTTGAAACAAACATTACAAGAAAGGTGAAATGACAAACTGGGATTCTTCCTTTGGGTTCACATGAACGGTGTCTATAGTCAGTGAAAACTTAAAAATAGAAGGGGTGGCCTTTTATGTTGAAGCGTCTTGCGTCGTGATTGGCACTTCGGCATCTTTCTCTGATAATTCCGTAATCAGGGTAATCACGTGGTCTAGTTGGTCATACACTGTGACGGTTAAAAGCGCTAAAAAAAACGAGTACCAGTAAACAAAAACGCACACCAAGAGCGTACCTCCAACTGAAGTTTAATTTGAATAGATCAAGCAGGCGAAAACATATATGCCTTATCAACAAAGCACCCATATCATGCACGCACATTGACCTACTAATCTACATTTATTCTTACCAGCTTGGCCTATCAAAGGACTGTAAATACGCCACTTCCGAATCATAAAGAGCAGTCGATGGGGCGCTATACTTTGTCTCATCCTACGATGGACTAAAGGCCAAAGCCACGGGCCGTTAGGTCCAATCACGTTCCAAGGCTATATTATGACACGCTTAACATTGATTAGGGGTGGACGAATAATGCTCAAATCCAAAAGCGCCGCATCATTTCCATAGCTTCGACGCTGCAAAGAGCCTATATGTCGTCGCTTTCTTTGCGATGTAAAATTGTTGAGTCACTCAGTGCCCTTCGATTCGAACCACTATCCACCCGTCCCCTCATCAGTGATCCAAGACGCGGGCACCGATACGTGCATCGAAGCGAAATATCGCACAATTTCTAAGTGGCTCGTGATTGGATCTGGTGGTCCGTAGCTTTTGCCTTTAGTCCATCATAGGGTGAGACGAAGTATATACTTGGTTTCAGCTTAGACCCGAGCGTGACCGTTGTTATGAGCTGAAGGTCCAATCAAACAGAGCAAAAAGCGAACGTCATGGCGTTCTTCGCTCTTGATAGGACGAGCCGGCGGAGGCGTACACACAGAAAGACAGCGAACACCGCTGGTCCTATCAACTGCGGAGGCACGCTATGACGGTCTGCCTTTTTCGCCGTTAGATTGGCCTTTCGGCTCATAACGTTAATCACGCTCGAACATAAAGTGAAAAAAGTATAGCGCATGTATCGCGACCGCAATTCTTTATAATATGTTTTTTTAATATATTTCCCTCCTCCTTTTGGTTTGTTTCCGGCTCAAGATAATTGTTTCCTGATGGTTTGGGAAACAGGCGCATCGATTGCAGTGCACCGACAGATTAGCCGTGGGCGACGAACTCATTACCAGTGCGTGCTCTCTTAGTCGATCATTTATGGAGCGTCCGGACTGTCCTACGTAAATCCTTTCACAAATTAAAGGTCTTCTACATGCCACCCTTCCCTTGCCCTCTACAAATCTTGTCCCATGCCTTAACAAAGGGGTGGTATATAGAATACCATTAACTTGTGAGAGGGTTTACGTGGATAGTCCGGACGCTGCATAAATGATCGACTAAAGAGCACGCACCGGTCAATGAGATCGTCGCCCGCCGGTATTCTGGTGGTGCACTGCAATCCATGCGATTGTGTCCCAAAGCCTCAGGAAACAATCACCTGAGCCGGAACCGAACTAAATTGACGAAAAAATTTCAAACACGTATATTATAAAAACAAAAAAGTGCGGTCACGATATATGCGTTAGCACCCCATTGATTGCCCTCTATGATCCGGAAGTGACGTACTTACAGTCTTTTGATAGGTATATCTAGTAAGAATAAATATAGATGAGTAGGACGATGTGCGTACATGCATAGCCTCCGGAAAGCTATGGTACATGACATGGGCGTTTTGCTGATAAGGCATGTATGTTGTCTTTTTTCAATTTGATCACTTCAGATCAAACTTCAGTTGCTAGTGCGCTCTTGGTATGAGTGTGTGTCTTCTTTTACTAGTCATCGTCTTTTTAGCGCTTTTAACCGTCACAATTCCGTAGTCTCATTGACTGCGAAGCGATATTGAGATACTCAGATCTCACCAAACCCTGTGCTTCTAGAACTGTGAATGACATTAACAGGATACTCCTTCTTGTGTGGCGTGGATGCTCGACCCAATCAGTACACAATCAATCAGTGATCTAGATTTAAAAAAAAAACATTCGCCTATTCGTCTACAGTTTTACACGCCATTTGTTGAGCCAATGACTTTAATTTACAAATTGAGCTCATTGAACCAAGAGGCTGAAAAAGAAAGTCTCGATTCAAAATTGTCACCTTCACTCTAAAATGTACAACAAATACCTGGTACGCTCAATAAATATTATTGGAAGTACAAAAAATACTGTCAAAAACCTCCATATGTAGGAATGGCCTTATAGTTTGCTCTTTTTCTCAATTGTTTCAATTTTTTGTGGACTATTATTACAGTGAAGAATGTGTCCATACAAAGTCCAAAATGGCGCCCGCGTAGTCAATTTTAGAGATTGCCAAAATTTAGCGCCCAGAATTAACAACTCCCTTTCGCGGGACAATTTTAATTTTCTAGTACGTTAGTGATTTTTGTCAGGTTGGAATATTATAAAACAAATATATGCAAAAGCATTTTTGTATGGATTAATAGAGGCGATAGCCAACAAGATATACAATCTTGTTTAAATGCTTAAACGTACATTCAGTCTTCTGTGAAATCATAATTCAACGTAATGATGTTCGCGCTTTCGAAATTTTCCCGACGCAACTGCCACGTACAGATCGGCGCTATTGCTGGCAGATGCTCTTTAGACCACTTTAAAATCACTGTAATCAACTTTTTGATTAACGCATCTTCAATAAAAGTACAGCTCCTCCCTAAACACGTGCAACAAAATCTTGCCGAAGGAACGTCACCTTATCAAACAAACTACTGAGTTAAAAAAATCTTGCGAAAGAATCACACATAGAAGGACGAAACACGGACAGCACATGTTTCATGCTGTGTGTGTTCTAGCACGGACAACACGCAGTCGCCTCCAATGCAATACTGTGGTCGACTTTCTTGTAAACATGAAGGGTCACTCCAGCCAAGAATATCCATCCAAATTTACATCCTGCTTTTATTTTTGCGCAAATTTATTCTTGTATATATGTCTGCACAATTTTATTCGTGTAGCCGAATGTAGAAAAGAGAACAGTCATGAATCACATGCATAGGCGTCGATAAGTGACCGTCGCGTGACACCTTTTCAGACGTTTTTTTTTCGTCGCTTAAAGAATAGGAAAGCACGTTGCATCTACGCACATGACAAAGACGATAGCACAAAGGTCCCTAACACCCATGAAAGCATAAGTTCGTGGGTAGTAGTGACGCAACAAAGCGTTCCTAGAGAATATCACGGGCGCTTTATTCTAAAGGAAAGTTTTATGTTTTAGACGCACGATAATGAGCTGAAAATTCCTGAAAAGGGCCTCTTTGTGTTGTTCAAAATGTAATTACCGATTCTCCGGGCGAACAAACCACACTAATTGCTGGCTAGAGTGGCAATCTAAAAACTGCCTGAACCTCGCGACCTCTCGGCAAACCAGTACAGAAGTCTCACCCAGAACGCCTCACCTTCCAGCATTTGAAGTTGCTTGAGATGGTCACTTGACCCTCGCGCATGCGCAAGAACTTGTTCCGCATGACGAAGCCCCTCCAGGTCTTCTGAATCAGGGTGGCCAGCTCATGCAGCCGTTCATGCCGAAATTCTTCGAGCTCGTAAACCTAAAGCACGTACGGGTTACTTAGCAAACTCGCACGGAAAGCAAAAGCAGTTCTACAGGGTGATATCTAGAAAATGAAACCGGATTTTGCGGTCGCATAAATAAACTATGCATCGCAGAAAGGTGAAACTCCGTGAGAACGTGACGCTGGAGGTGATGACAAAATGGTAAAGTTTGAGCACATGACATTATTTGGTTCAAAAGATACAAAAGTAAAACAAACATTTTCTATGAGCCGATGTCCACCGAAGCCTAATATCCATCAAATTGAAACTTGACATTATGGGCGCATCTAGCAATTATGTCCGTGAAAAGAGTTGTCAGCAAGAAAAAAAACAATATCGTCGCGGATGAAAAGGATCGACAACCATAAAACTGAAAATAAACGTTTAATCGACGAACTTGTGCCAGAAACAACAGAAAGAATGAGCGTCAAGAAAGCAGCAGTGAGCGTCGCTGTGTCGGCGTGACAGCTGACTGGCGCGGAAGTGCCTCACTGTGTCGTCGTCCGGAGAGTGACTCGGCAAGGTTACGCTAGGCTCCTTATATACCACACTCAGTATCCCGAACACTCCGCCTAGAATGCTCGAACGTCGATCGAACACTCGGGAGACTGACTCGGCAAGGACACATTGGCCTCCTTATATATTAAACTCGGGGTTAGAGTAAACACGAACCTTCTAGAAATAAGCAGAACTGTTTCCTCTCGGCCATGCGCGGGTCAATATTGCCTTAAAATCTACAGACGCCCATAACCTCAAATAGAGGTGTGATGCAAATTAGGCTCAGATGGACTCGGCCCATACATCATTATTGTTTTTCTTTTGTGTATTTCGATCCAGCTAACGTCATGTGCTCAAACGTTCGCATTTTATCACCACCACTAGCGCAACTTTCTCACGGAGTTTCGGCTCTCTGCGATGCGGGTTTATTTATGCCGGCCCAAACACCGGGCTTCGATTTCTCGATCTCACTCTGCAGTATGTTCCAATGGTGCTACGAATTCAGTGACAATTTGATAGCCTGGTATTCTGCGTAAATGCCGACTACTGGGGCCCTAGAGTAGTCCGACACAAGGATCGAACCGAAAGTTCGCGCAGTGCGCAGATTGGACATCTGTGACAAAAGCGCGGCGTGACCGACGCGAGAATCCAATCGGCGCGCGCCATGAGCTTCGACCTCAATCGTGTTTGACGAGTCGAGGGTCCCTTAAATGCCAGTGTTACTCAGTGACCCAATTATGGCGACTCCGCGCTTTCTCAGCGTACCAGTCCACTGATAAGTTGAGGTACGCAGTGCGTGGCAAGTATTGTGCACCTCATTCTCGGCTCGCCCATAAGAACGCCAAAGAGCGAATAAGGAAAAAAGAAGCATGTGCATTATAAGCCACTTCCATACGTTTCTTAGGCTATCGGTGGTATAGTTTGTTGATTGAGAAACGAGTACTCCAGTGCAAAATTGCAAGAACCTTTATGGAGTGGTCACTGATAGTTCCCTTACAATAGAAAAAACATGACAAAAGCAAGAGTAAGGTTTTCTCATAAAAAGTTTATGGGCGCATCAGAAGCAGAGTTAGGAAGAACGCGGTTGACATGTTCTTCGGGGGATCGCGGTAAAGAATGCTTGATCCCAAAATACATAACAACCGATAACCCTTTTGGTGGACTATAAATAAGACGACATGCTGCTCGCACACACAACAATTTATTGCGCGTGGACTTTCGAGGCTGCGAAAAAATATCAAATTTACTTATTCACGCACTCCATTTAAGAAAACTGCTCCTTCAAATTAGTGAGTCTATATAAAATTGAAAAAAAATACACGAAAATGTCTACCTATAGAGTGATGAAGTAAAATCCGAGCCGATTGAGCTGATTCAGATGCTACGCCGCGTCAGCCACGGCTCGTATCCTCCATTTCGCTTTACAATAGACAGCAGTGGACGCTTCGAGTCATTGGAGCAAATTGAATGGTGTGTAAAAGCCGCTCTATGTCCGGGAGGGGCACAGTAAGTGCGTGATATGGTCACAGCGTTGGATTGGTAGAGATGGCTTCGTAACGTACTCTGCGCTCCACCGTGATGTAACAGAACACAATAACAAATCAGGAAAAACAGGAGCTCAGAAAACAAATGCGAAACATGTGTTCGAAAAGACACGCATCCTCAAGACTCCTTCAAAGTGTACTTCTCCAGTGCCGGTTTGCTCGTTAACGCTGGTATTTCTCCTGGCAGGTAAAATATCCACGAGGGAATATTCAGGTCACCTGACCTGCTTCGTGGTGAGAAAGCACCTAGCGTTCCAGCCAATTTCGCTCAAAAGATCGAAGCCTCGCCTGTAATGTTTTTATTCCTTTCTTCTTACAACCTCTACAAGTAAGATACTTTATATACCGCTCCTAATGTGCACACATTCGATTCATTTCATTCACATTTTAAAACCGTTCACCCTGCTTCTTCACGCAATATCGGACTTGAATATTCGTAGCGACGACGGATTCATGGCAGCCTTTCGCCTGGAACGTAAAGTTCCTTTAGTTTTTTGTCCGCACGAAGCCGCTCTCCTGACCCCAAGATTCCCCTTACGGCTATTTCAACCACCGGGAGAGACATCCGCATTCAGCAGCAAACCAGCCTAGGCGTTCGCCTTCACCGGTCGGTAGAGAAGAAGCGTACCGTGCGTGGGTTTTTGACGAAGATCTTGGTCCTGCCGAATGCGTACTCGGAGGGTGGACGGGCAAGTCCCTGAGCAGGAGCGTGACGCCCTCGACGGGGAGGCCCGACCAGTGAGGCCACGTGTGCGGACTGAGCAGCTTGTAGCGCTCCAGGAAGGCCTCGTACTCCTGCCGGAAGGCGAACCCGGCGCGCCGCACCTTCAGGTTCTCCACCAGCCTGTGCCGGAGGAAAAGGAACCGCAAAACAGGACGTTTCAGGATGACTAGACTAAGGATCCAAACTAAAATGCATATGTTTTCTTCGTACGATGCACGACTTATAGACTACCGTAAAATCGCAAACAAACGCCCACCCCCGAAAGATCGCCCACCTCCCCACTCCCCTCCACCCCTCTTTTATTCATTTTATCGCTATAGCGTAGTTCAAGACTCATTCCGAATTTTACGGTAATATTAATTACGTTTTCGGGGTGCTGAGTGGCCTTTTGTTGTTGTTTACGGTACATAAAGGCAAACATAGGCACGGGATTTCATATAGTAGGTGGCCGGTTGGGTACCGATTTTTGAGGAGGAACAAACACTCGAACACTGCTTGTTTTCCTCGGGCATAATCAGAGCTTCTCAGTTGGCTCCTGTTTAGTTGGTGGACCGTGTCGTTGTGTTGGTACCTTTGGTTGTCAAAGTTATTTTGTTGGTAGTTCCTAGTTTTACAAAGATTGTTTGTTGTGTTGACATTAAGTGTGCCGAACGGCTCTCCGTGGGCCTATTTAGAGGGCCCTTAAAAGGAAAAGAAAACATGTTTTTTAAACAGTCTGGTTGGGACACGCGTGTCAAAAATTAATTTTACGCGAAAACATTCTTTTAGAGCAGTATTGACCGCGTCAGACGGGATTTAGTCGGTAGTCACCTCCTTTCCACCTGTTCTCTCTCTCGGCATTTCGGGCGCGTGGAGCAGAGGTGGATCGGCTTCGCCTTCACGTTGAGGTGGAGAGACCGAATGACCATCTCGTTGAGCGAATGAGCGTTCCACGACGTCGAGGACTTTGCGCGCAGAATTTCAAAAAAAATCTCTTGCCGTCAATATTGCTCTAATTTTTTTTCGCGTAAAATTTATTTTTGACACTTGTGTCTTTATCAAACTGATCAGAAAAAACAGTATGTATTTTCAGGGGCCCTTTAATGACGTTTTTACGCTGACTTTGGAGTGTTGTGTTTCTCGTCCCTTCTTTCCTTCGCGCCAGTGTTTACTATGACAGTTGAATAAATGTGGGAAAATGGGGGACATCTTGTCACAAATTGTTTTATAGATTTCTTGAAAAATAAAACGATGTAAACCTCCGGTAGATATACGATCATAATAAAAGCCAATGCATGCATGATTTAAAGGGACACTGACAGGGTATTGATGCTCCCCAAGCTTTTCATTTGTACATGAAATATGAAAGCCCAACTACCCAGAACACAATTTGCGGCTCGAAATTCGTTTTCTTTCCGCCCGAAAACAGCCGATCGAGAACTGGCCGCTTTGAGTGGCGTTCACTCCCTTCTCCGTGGTCACGTGCCGTTTTCTGTGGTTTAGGCACAATCACGAAAAATAATCAAAGTCGTTGGTCATCGAAAGCAAACAGTCAATACTAAAGATAGACAAAAAATATGGTGCCCATTTGTTGTGGCTTCTAGGAAGCTGTAAATACGTTGATTTAGGGAAAAAAGTAGCACAGCAACGTCACTTTTGGTAACTTAATCCTCCTCTATATTTCTTCTTACGCCCTAGTCCAGTTTCAGTTTCGGTTTCAACAGTTGCGCTGTTTTTAGTTTTTTTTTTACTTTATTAAAAATATACGTGAAGCTGCAGCAAGGTATTGCTTAAGTAGTTTTCTCACACACTAATAAATCGCCTGGTAAAATGTAAACAAAATTTTTTTGGGAAGTATCAGTGTCCCTTTAATAACAATGACTTACATCCAACCGAGTGCTTACAAAATATTTTTGCCATGAACAGCGAAAGAACTAGAAAGTTGCAGGCCCATATAGTAAAAACATGAGATAATATTCTTAACATTATTGTTCTTTATAAAAATGCAATCACATACCTGAGTGAAAAAAAAATACATTAAGCAAGTATGACACCAGTAGCTCCCCGAAAGACAAGCGCCGTGGTTTTGTATCTTCATTCAGTCTCAGAATCAGCAATGGACCGGTTAAACTTTCTTTCTTTTTTAATTTTTCAGAAGGTTCAAAATTTACAAATTATTCCTGAATATCCCTGCATAATCCTATCTGGTTTAATCATTAATTGTTGATATGCGCCATGGTGTAGCATCCTCTCTAAAATGAGGTAACAAAGTATATTTAAAAAATAGCTCACTTTAGTACTCTTTTGTTCGTTTCTTGACTTTCATTTTGAACATAGTTAAAGCTCACAAGCGTGAGACACCGAAGACCCCCAAGAGAATTTCACTTCTAAGACGAAATGTAACAATACATTTTGTCAAGTGGAATGTATCCCTTAAAATTTTTGCTGCAAGATACAAAAATCCTTGAAGGAAATGCATGCCCTTTTGCTAAATCAGTTGTTCTCAACCATCGATATTACGTGGACCTCTTGTGGATAAGCAGAGATAATGAGGGACGCCATTCGTGGTGAGGAGAGAGAGAAGGTATAGGTTAAATATGATAATGATATTAAAAAATGGATATAACTAAGGGCTAGTGTGAAGTATGCTTCTCTTACTGACAAAAACACAAGAAAACTCGCCCGAAAATTGAAAAATTTCTTATCTATCTGAAAAAAGGCGACATTTATTGCCGGGCTTGACTGTTGAAGCGACGCTTCGCGGACCCCTAGAATGTCTTCGCGGACCCCACAAGGCTCCGCGACCCCCATTTGAGAACCACTGGGCTAAATGATTAAAACATATTTTTAAGAATATGAAAAGTAAGTTACATACACACCAAAACATCAGCTGCTTTTTTTGTTTTTTGTTTACTCACATAAGTGTAATTTTCGGGCGAAAAGCCCTTTTTTTGCCCTTTTTAAACGACTGAACACATTACTTTTGACACCCTTGGCTCTGAACAACAGAAAGGCACGCATAAGATCTTTGAAAAGAAGCACCTTAATATTATCAGGACAGTTATGCTTCCTTCAGTGTGACACGGTCAAAAGTTAGCTGTGCCAGATCAGGTGTTCGTGAGCTTTCCAAACATGCAACCAAACCTGCAACTTCTTGGTATAAATAAAGAGCGAAACAGGTAGTATAATAACTATATAAATTATATTTTTATTGGAACTATAATGCTGTTATAAATAACATTACGCATGTATTATTGTTAAATCACGAAACAAATGTTTTCAGCAAAACCTGATATTTTGTAAGCCAAGATATCATTATCGATGATCAAAGTAAATTGTAAATTCATTGAATTATACAGAACTAATGACCACTGCAGATTTATTACAAGGGTGAGTTATTTAAGTTATCACACACTTATTATCTTAACTGTCGCACAAAATTACGCCAGAAAGCACAAAAACCAGAAAAGACTGCTCTTGTGCTAATTTTGTACAGGAGTCAGTGCAGGGTTAAAATGTGTTATTTCTGGTAAATCAAATTAATGGCCCAGGGTACGCTTTGCCTCAGAGTATGTACAATGCCCTCAAGATTTAACGCCATCACCAGGTCGCCTGCTCTTCGTGGTTGAAGTATATTACGTGACTTAAGTCGCGATCATCCGTGTCCCATGATGAAACAGTTTAACTCCCGACCTGGTGGAACTGGCGAGAAACGTCCTGCGACTGAACATTTGCGTACCGTAAAATCCCTAACGAATTACCATCTATGGTGTAGGGATTAAATAGAAAAAAAAATGAAAGGATGATCTTTCAACGCTGGGCGTTTGTTTGGGACTTTTCTGTTAGACACCCTCGATTGCGTGGCAGCGTTACCTTTTGCGTACTGCATATGCCAACATAAAAATCTCGATCGGCGCATTTTCTTCATGCCTACCCTGCTTTCTACAGCTAGAGAAAAATAGACAAGTGCATATTATGCCACCGTACTCACCCGAGGTATCGGACCTGATGTTGGACCAGCGCCATCTCAAAGATCATAGGCTGCTTGAGTTCATTTGGCTAGTGAAGTGAAAAAAGCAGAAAAGAGAGGCATTATCCCAGTGAAGCAGGACGCATGCTTGTTGCCATATTTCAGTCGCATTTTGTTACCTCTAAAATTCAAACGTTCGCGTGAATGGGTAGTTTTAATTTAGTGCTGATATCCTAGAATGCCACTTGTGCCATACTAATACACATTTGCAAGCATTCACGCTTTAAAAATCAGTCCGACCACCTAGGCTGTAAAACGCTTTCTTGTGCCACCATTATGGCAGCCTCGGTGACCCCTCAGCGAGGTCGGACTATCGCACAATTTACACACACTAGCGACAAGATGACGGCACCAAGAAGCCATGGTTGCAAACGCGTACAATATGACCTAGCAAGATTCTCCTAAAGTTTCGTGTAAAAGGCTCCAGGGCAAAATAAGTATGAAACAAGAATCGTCAGAATTGAACGCGCAAAGCTCACCTTAATGCAGCGAACGTAATTTGGCGTTTTCGCTTGAAGATTTTTTACAAGGGCCCCAATGGAAATTTTAAATTGCGTGGCAGTCGTAGTAGGACGTTTTAGAGTCGTACGCTTTGGGTTTCCTGAAATCCAACAGTCACCGTAATTAAAACACGTGAAACGATTTGCATATATGTTTTTTACTGCACTCCAAAGACGTGGAAAAAAATCGCATTCGAAAGATGCATAAATTTCTTCTTTTCTCAAGGGGACCTTATATAGACATTCCCGCAGTTCTTGCGATCTCCGAAGAGGCATCAACCAATTAAAGTAGGTCTGATAAATCCTTACGAATCCCCGATATTCAACACGTGCCACAAAAAATGCGACCCACTGCATGTTTGCTGCAAATGTTGGACCAAAGGTGCGTATAAAGATGACTTAGCCAGTGTTTCATATAAACCCCACTAGCCGACACGCGACTTCCTTCGACGGCCGCTGTGGCCAATAAAGAGAATTCGCTGACCACAAACGGGATCTGTTTATCACCGAGCAGACAACGCGCAATTCCTTTAAACAATGATGTCACTTGTGGACTGAATTTGATACATTTGTGGACTAAAACTGAAATCTAGCTTTAATTGTTTCAATTAATCTTTTTCTATCTCTTTTTGTTGCATATTTTAATGCATGCTTTCTGTCTGAAGTGTGCTTTCAAGTCTTTTTGTATATAAACATTTATTGTGCTTTATCATTGACGCAAGGAGGGGCGGGGCTGGGGGGTGCAGACTCACTCAAACCGGATTTTGGGGGCTTTTTGCCTGTACCCCCCCCCCCATCTTCTAGAAATAAATGTCAAAGTAAATATTATTTAAAACTTCAGACTGTTTTAGTTTGAAACTACCATATTTTCTCGGCTTAGAGTTATGTGTGGTCACCGTCGCGCTCAGATATCAAACGGCGCTTAGAGCATTGATGAGATGTTCATGACACTATCAACGCTAAACATTATTAATATAGAGGACACAGTGCTTGTCGTTTGGACATTCAGAGAATTCTGCTTCTCTTGGCCCGTCGCTGTCGCAGAGCGTCTCGTTCAGACTGAGTTTCTTTTAATAAGTCAATATTTTAGTCGTGTTGGCCATTTTACTGTTCGCCGTCTATTTATTTTTCCATGTGTTGTATTTTTGTTTGTTGCAGTTATCTTTGTATGTACATATTTAGCATGTTTGCGTGTAGATTTTTTTTCCCCAAAGCAGATATTTGTGGGTGTTGCGAGTATTTTTATCCTTCGACACTGCCTTAAGACACGCCAAAACCTAAACTTCAAGTTTCGCCGAGATTCGCGACAATTTGGTTTATACGATAAAATTAACCAGATAATTTGTAACGCACAAATTAAGCAATGAAACAACGCGTCTACGCTATACTGCTGTGTGCTCATTATCTGCGGAACAATAACAAAAGCGAATTGTTGTGCATGTAGAGCTTTCGACATCAAGAGCATTCTAGAAAGTGAAATGTGTCTCGGGTGTTATACAATAAGTATGCATGGGCATTCAGCAATTACACAAAAAATACAGCATAAACAAAGAGCAAGAACGAGCATGTTCAAAACACCCGGCTTACCTTCCGGAAACAATATCTTCATCAGCGGATGATCGCAGCTGTACATGGCTTGAGACAGGTCACGGTAGAGATGATCGTTATTTTTATCAATAAAACCAACAACAGAGTAGGTAACCTGAAAACAACAAACACCACAAAAATATATTAAAAATATCATTAGATGACACGAAAAGCGTAGATATAAACTTGTTTATGACGCACGCGAATTCTGTTATAAAGTCGTCACAAGTGTAAGCAGCGCAGAAAGTTCAAGCACCTTGCAAATTATCTGGGAACAGAACAGAAAAGACTCCACATGACAGTCACCAAGTTCGTGGCACGTACAGGACCTTAGACCACGACTAAATGTTTACCTTAGGACTCACCGCACCCTGCGTTCCTTATGCTGTAAGTGGCTATGTCAAAACGATTAATAAAAACTCGCTCAATTAAATGAATATTGGTTCCGTCTGATCGCTCACTCGCTCGATCGAAACATCAAAATGCCACGCTGGCGCGCCACATATGACGGTGATAGTTTAAAAAGGAAGTTTAGCTGGTCACAGTTTTTTCGCAAGTGGACTTTCCAGACAGCTCCCAGTTTAGTTTAGATCATGAAAGCCGCGTCAAACCGTGAAAGTCACCCCAAAACTAGTGCGCCCAGCGTTTTCAACACGAGTCTCGACATCTGTGATATCGGCTACCAACAAGAAGGATCTTCGCTCGACCGTGATATCTCACAGGCCACGTCAGGCATTCAACTGAGTCTGCTGAGCCTGGAAAGGACCGCTGCGAGGTTTCTGGGTACAAAGCCTATAAGCTGCTTAAGACCTCTTTATATTTCTAATACACGTTTTCATTTTTAAAGTTTGAATGAATCATATTATTTTTAATGATGAGTTCAAAATAATATTTCAAACGCCGAAAGCGGATCATCTGCTTCACGGCGTAAAGTTAAGTAGTCAAAGGAACTTGGACAGACCACCGAAAACGCAAAAATAGCCGCTTGCATGTTACCCCATAGCACGAAGCTCTTTCAGTATACGCAAAGAAACTGAGGGAGAGGAGGAAATGAAAGCGAGAAGGAACGAAAGAGTGTCAAGCTATCATTGAAAGAATAGGGGGTAGAGGCAAAGGCAAGCAGCCTTCGTCTCTACTCACTGCTCGAACGCGCCCGAACGCCGAATGCCAGTGCCCGGCGTACGCTGCGCGAAGAGAAGACAAAGCTCTTGTTTTGCTCTGATTGGAGGGATGCAGGGGGTAGAGAGAAAGGCGGCTAGCCTACGCTTCTACCCCTGACCCTTCCAAACAAAGCTCTGCGCTTTGACGTCCTCGCGCGCTCTCAATCTCCTCCTCTCTCTCAGATTCTTCCTGTATAGCATCGCCACCGCATGTTCTGTAATTGGCTGAGAAACTTTTGTATTCCAACCTTTTAAACAATAGATATAAAAAAGACTGCTCGCCGAAAAGGTTTACTGGTATATGGTTTCATTCAAAACAGAAGAAAATAAATCACTGCAATAAAAGCTGCCGGATACCTCGGAATAATGTATGTTTATATTTATCGTTGACTCAAGGTTCGAAGGCATCAGAAAGAAAAAAGAAACAAGAAAAAAAAGAACGAATGTATTTATAAATAAAACAAAATAGAGTTAAGACACGCTCATCAGAGAAATGATTGCTTATAGGAGATCTCAAAAGCTCAGTGTGTGCATTGAATTCGATCGATCCGGGAGGGTGGTTCCAATCCCGGAATGTTTGACGAAGAAAACATGAATGGAACATAATCGCGAAAGAGCTTGAAAAGCACCTTGCTAGATAATGATCAAGACGAGAGGAAGCACCAATGGGGAGAGTGATTAATATGCCACATTGTATAAAATCATAAAAAATCGACATAAAGAAATTAGTACAAGTTTCTGGCACGAGAATAAGCGGGAAAAAAGAGGAGGGACCAGTGATTAAGTTGATTTTATAATAGGTATGCTAGATGTGAGGCGGTAAGTATTAAGATTAAAAGGTGGGGATGTGCGTTGGATGACTTCTAACGTAAATGAAAGCGTGGCTTGTCGGCTCACAATGTCGCCATGTCTATACCTTTTCTTATGTCGTTGAAAATGACTTCGGAAGTAGAGTCGAGTGCCTACTTACTCATGTGGCGTGAGTTTCGCACTCAAGTGCGCGTTCCTTGCACGTTCGTCATATAAAGAATTAAAAAATAAAACGCACAGCATGCAGCGTTTTTACGAGTTTTCCAGGAGCTTTCAGTGCTGTCCGAATAGCTACATTTTGATCATGTGGCCCTGCGTTTCAGTGGTTGCATTCTTTTCTTGCAACAGCGATGGCTTTAAGTGAGTATGTCTTTCATAACAGAGCAGTAATCAACCCTAACCTCTGAACAAGCACGTGGCCAGGATTTTTTTTTTGGGGGGGGGGAGGCGGGGGGGGGGGGGGGAGGGCCGCCCATGACAAAATGCTGTATGAGGGGGAGGGGGAGAGGAGGCCCTAACAAAATGGAAGAGTTCGGGGAAGCCCGGCCCCCCCCCCCCCCCTGGCTGCGTGCCTGCCTCTGAATCTGGTTGAGAGTAGGACACTCCCGATTGTAATATTCGGGCGCAAGGAAGGATTCAGTAAACACTGACAACTGTCTTTTTTTATAGATCAATAACTCTTCATTTGTGCTGCTGTATTTAAGAAGAAAAAAAAACGTTTCCAACTCAAACTATGTTACAAAAGTGTTGGTGGAATACGCAAAAAGCCAAACATTAAAGTATTAACTTTATTATTGAATGCGCACGTGCGACACCTTCATCACTATGCGACGTGTGGAGTCTACGCTCGGCTCAATTCGAATCGAACATTTTTTGACGTCGCATAGGCGCCTCCGATGCCGTTGTCGGATAGCTCTAGCGTCGCTATCTCTCAAGTTAGCTTGTAGTTTTATGCAGTTTCACCCTCTCCAGGGAGCTTATGTGGAGCGCAAGTTCGCCCGCTTCTTTTACAGGGGTTGTGATGACATCAGAACGCCGAGCTTTGATTGGCTGATTGAAGGATAGTATGTAAACCTCTAAGCAAGCTGCCTTGAGGTCTACCCACTATCCTTCTTTCAGAGCCAATCAGAGCTCGGCGTTCCGACATCAGCACAACCGCTGCAAAAGAGGCAGATGAACTTGCGGTCTGCATAGTTCTTTACAGTCTCGCTGCCAACTTCCAAGATGTTTAAGGCTAGATGTCGAAAACACATTATGCATAGCACACACAAAAAAATTTTTTTTTAAGTCATGGTTTTAGAGATTTGTTTTATAGTGAAATTGTTCGTTGAAATACAGTTCTGTTGAATCTGGGACGTATGTAGTTCCCCCATGTAGCACAATGGTATAGGCAGTAAGATATTTAAAAAAAAAAGCGCCCGGAGTGGCTTATTGTTTTCGTTCTTTTTTTTACTGTTCCCCATCTCAGGGTCTACGAGATGCCGAAATAGGACTAATGCTTATCGGCCCGTCGACAGTGAAAGCCGGAAAAAGAGTCACACATCGCGACAAAAGACGCTTGCTGCACGCCGTCAGCTCCTTGAACAATGAACCATTTTAGAAATAACTGGCGCCACCTGGCGGAATAGTGCGTTCAAGGATTTCCATTATAAAACAATGTGCACCATCAGAAAAGGGAGAGAAACAACACTAATTTTAATCAGCTTGGGGGCAGAAAATAAGCAACTATAGGAACAGAAGGAACATGAGGGGAGCTCAATTTAGATTAAGTAGGTTCATTCAATTTAGCGGCACCTCCTGCACCAGCTGCCTTTAGTGCACATCGCTGCACCTGCTTTACGAGTGCAACCTATCTGAAAACACAACCGGAAGTACATTACGATGCACTTCCCTACACCGCGCTACACTTTCTTGCAGCGGTACGTACAGGCTGCTGCGAGTATAGGCCCGTTCACACACTCCCGTTCGGAGCGACCATTACGCTTACGAACGAATGCAACCGGTTGGAACGACGCGTTACCGTGGTAACGAAGCGCTAAACGGCCCGTTTGTTCGTGTCTGTTCGCAATGCAAGGAGTTGAGCTGGACTGAACTTTTTCGCTACGTTCGGGAACGAACGGAGCGACCGTACCGACAGACCAATCACAGGGCGAGGAGAGCTAAACCGCACGCGTTTCATGCCGGTCGCGGTTTATTCTACTGCTTCAATCTGCTGAAAAACATGGCGTCAGCGGTGATCGTCGACGTGGTCAGCGTTGTGGCAGCTCGTCGTTCTACATAGAGCGCTATATTCTTGACTGAACTGTCGTCGTGTGTCGTGTTGACAACGCAGCACGTCCTAGAAGAGATCATTCTACTCGTGTGGCCATGTCGTGGCAGCACCCTAAAGAGAGCAGAAACGCTCGTGCCGTCGTGTTTATTTAACTCGACTACAGTGAGTACTTTTTTCAGCATTTGTATCCTTGAATATCGCCCGGATTTTTATTCTGCGCACTCCATGCATGTGCCCAAGTTCAAGGTATTTCTGGTGCGTACTGTACTTAAAGGCGTGTATGAAAGATGCTAATCTTCAAGCGTTTTCATCACCCGGGAAAAGTGATTAATGTTAGCATTCCTGAACGCTCACAACGTCTATATGATCACGATATCATATTTCCACGTTGTTATATCACTACTAAGATTACATCTTATTTTTTAATCGTAGAAAAAGGCTTGGCGAGATTTATACTATTGGTAGAAGTCGTGTGTTAAAGTCGTGATCATCCAAGACGGCGTACCGCATGTTTTTCTTTTCTTTTTTTGTTTTCATCCATTGCGCCCTGCGAGCTTCTCCTAAAAAAACAATAACAAAATTAATAAAGCTTGAGGTTATAAAGTACTGTCTATCCATTTTTCGTTACGCCAGTGAGTGGCAGCGCTCTTCTTCTTCTAGAAGCACCACGGAAACAGCTGACGGCGGCGGAGAAGCGGCCGCTGCGCTGAAGACCTGCTGCGCGTGTTGCAGTGTTTTGTTGCAGGAATGTGTACGCGCGACGCAGAGCGGTCGTTCCGGTCGCTCCGGTCACAACGGACGCAGTCATAGCTAACGCGCTGGTTGCAGATATCTTAACCAGCCTTATATCGAATGAGATCCCAGTGACAGGTTGAGAGTTCAAAGGAATCCCCTCCCACCCCTTTCTACTACCGCGGAGAAAACGCTAGAGGAGGTCGCCTATTCTTAAGCATTTGCTCTGCTAAATGGAAAAAAGGTGGGAGGAGCTTCCCCTGAATTCTTAACTGAAGCTAGCAAGGTCTAGCTTGTTCAGTCGAGGGAGTCCCCGCGCTCGTGTAAGCACGTGCTCACACGTTTGCACACCAGAACGTACTGAACCGACGCTTTTTGAAAACGGCGGAGTGTGTACAGTTGTGTGGCCCCACTTACAGCACCGGCGTAATGCCTGAGACGGAAGCACTGAGATGGCAGGGAGGCGTCCGCCATGAAGTTCTTGCATCCTTTGCTCTCGAAGTAGGGGCTCTCCTGGCACACCTTGGTCAGCTTGTACAAAAACGTGTCGTCACTGACGGGCTCCGGCCGAAGGCACTCTTCATCCAGCATCGCCAGGATGCCGTGATTATTCTGCCAGGGGCACAAGATTCGCGACGTTTACTAAAAGGCCACCGCATATACTCACTTTGCATTGCAACTACAAGATCTTGCAACGTGCACTGGTCTCTACTCTGTATCACGCTACGATGAAACGCAGAGGACTCAAAGGGTCATACAAGCCAATCCAATGTTGTGCGAGTGTCGCTTGACGTTCGGGAAGGGAGGAGCGACGCGCGCGAAGCGTAGTCACGTGATTTTTTCACAGGGCTGGATTGGCTGGGAGAAATTGGAGCGGCCACTTCCGTGCATCGTAAGGTGAAACGAAGTATCGTATCCCACTGTTTTTTTTGTGTCTGTACTTTTTTTCTCCACTTTGATTATGCACGCAGCACACAGTCGACGAGAGTGATAAGTACGGAATACTATCCTTGCATTAGAAACCGATCGGTAACAAATGATGTTCAATGGCATGCAGGCTTGCAAATGAACTCAAAAGAGGCATAACGAAATACAAATTTGAAGGCACGTTGAGGATCACTAAAATAGATCTAGGTTAAAGCCTAAAATAAAAAAGAGAGGAGCTAGAATCCCTGACCCTCAATCCGCAGGTACCAATAACTGCAGCTACCTTATGTCCCACTACTATATTAGTTGATGATACCTGGTTGTTCAATAACAATTTCATGATTTTTGCGATGCACTTAGTTTACGAGAGAGGCCTGGCATATCAAAATTCCATGGGCCAATGCGTGCGTGCAACTTTTAAACTGAATATATATAGAAAGCGGTAAATGATAGGAATACTTTTTCATGTTGAGTATTCCTTTGTAATTCCTTTTGAACTTGAAGCACTCACCTTTTCAATGAGGTCACAGATTATTGCATTATTGAAGTAGTCTATGTGCTCCCATTGAATACCCTGAAAATGCCATAAATGGTTGAACAACGTCACCTTCAAATCTACGGTCGTCGGTTTCAGGCCTTACCTCATGTATATACTCCTCTTGCTCCTGCTTGAGCGTAAGTACTATGAAGAGCTGTTGAAGCTTCTCGTTGCAATAATTTATAACAAACTGTTCAAAACAGTTTTTCTGGAATGCAAAATTTGATAATAAAACGGTACACTGACGAATACCTAAATCTGCAACTTCTAAAAAACCGTTTCAAAATAGTCCTTGCATAGCCATAATTAGGAATAGGACGCTTACTCACCTCTAGTACTTCGAATCCGTAAATGTCCAGTACACCTAGACATCTTCTTTTCCCAACTCGTTTTGCCTAAAATGGGAACGAAAGACTTCGATGATTTTTTTCGACCGTAACGCCAGAGCGATTTTAGTAAGTTTGATTGCACATTCCAATTAAAACAACGTCCACTTGAAGTGCCGCAATTCAACTTTATTTGATGAAACATCACTTTAAATTGTTTAGTTTTATTATAATTGTGTTTCTTTTTATTGCGCGCATTTGTGTCATGTGCCTCACACAGTACAAAGTAGCCAGAAAGGGACATGTGTCCGTTTATTGACCTCTAAGCAAAACGCTCTGTTTCGGTTGAAGAAACCTGTACACATTAACAAAGGTTTAGGCAAAATAGCTGAACTCTGCCAGATGTTTTATCTTCACAACTACTCTCCACAAAAAAAAGCAATGTTGAAATTAAATGTACTAAAGTTCTAGTTTGTCAAACAATTTATGCTTTCAGAAAGGAATTCAAACGAACCTCCTTGAAGATTACAACGAAAAGCTAAAGGAAGTGGCAGCGGATATTGGCAGCATGTTGATAAGCAAAAGATATGGTACAAATCCTCTTAAATAATTACTACGATGCAAAAAAGATCATGCCTTGCTCCTTAGCGTTTTCACTTTTCTCTTTATATAAAAGCCCCGTTAATTTTTTTTTTAAGCTGTTTCAGTCTCGACAGATTGAATACTTGTTACGGCCTGAAGCTTCGAATCCCGGTACCTCACATAATACTTTTATGTCTAGCCAAAGCTGAGTGCAACGGTAGGAACAAAAGTAACGCGACAATACAACGGAACACACGCCGTTCATGAATTGAAACTTGCGGCGTGGGCCTCATGAGTCGTTGACCCACTAAAAGAAGCACAAGAAGTATCTATAGATGCCGAGGTTTTAAGCTATGCTTTCCACTGAAACGTATAGCGAGAAGGCATACTACGTTTTCGGGTGCGTGTTTATATCGAGAACAGCCTTATGTCAGGAAAACAAATGATGTTTTTAGGAATTGCCAGGAATTACTGGTACGTGGTTAGAGCACCAAGCTCATTGTAGGCAATTACGTTTTATATTAAAGAAAAATCACGATATATCTTACTCCGTCTCGAACAAGTGCAAATCCAAACTTTAATGGCTCCGTTTTTGTGATTGAGTATGTTCAATACTATTAAAACTTATTACCGTCTCGCGGTAATTAAAAAAAAAAAAAGGTAAGCCCTACCAGCCAGCAACAAGAGGACAAATACGCTTTAATCTCACTGTTTTATCCTCAGTCGGTTGAGTTTCTGTTGAAAGTATCAGAGAGGAAGCTACTCTGGAAATGTATCTACGTGTGCCGGATTTTAGATTCGTGACTTGAGCGAATATTTGAACTTGCTGAAATGCATAGCCGGTCGCAACTTAAGAAACGGAGGGCGTGGCTTTAGGTGTTCGTGCTTCGTTATTTGTTCTTTTGCATTTTAATTAGCTAATTCCGCCATATCATTGGCTGCGAAGCGATAATGAGATGCTCGTGACTCGCCACACCGTTCGTACTATGCGGAGCGCAAGTTCGTCTGCTTCTTGCACAGGGGTTGCGATGATGATGAAACGACGAGCTCTTATTGGCTGATTGAAAAGAAAATAATGGGTACACCTGAAGGCATCTAGCATTCAGGTCTACCCACTATCTTCTCAATCAAAGCCAATCAGAGCTCGGCGTCGCTCTGACGTCACAACTGCTGCGCAAGAAGCAGACGGACTTGATCAACGCATAGAACGCTCTCTGCGGCCCACGCTGCACAACGAAGAGACGGGTATAACGAAATGGTGCCTTACCCGTATGCTATCATTTATTCGGCTTACTAACCATGTGAATAAGCGGCTGTACAGAGCTTTGCATAAGGCATTCTTGGAATATGTGGCCTGCGAGGAAGAAAGAAGGCGGGCAAATGTTAAAAACAGAGCAGTTCTCAGTGCATGGAATGAGCTTTGAATGACACCCACTAATCCCAGAAACGTGTCCGTCCGTCCGTCCCCTCGAAATACCGAGAGTTTCGAAAGCGTGTGCTTGCCTGACGTCATGTGACGTCAGGTCATGTGACATACTAGCATGATGTCACGTGACGTAAAGTCACGTGTCATAAAATTAACAGCTACATTTAACGGACAAATTAATAAACAATTCCCTCTAACTACCGTTTAATGTCTTCAATTCCTCGGAACGAGTGGTTAATGTCTGGAAAAAGATCTAAACAATCGCTCCTTAAATACTGTAGCTTTGTAGAACTTTAAAGATAAATAGCCATTTCGTAATTTTGTTCGAGGTTACTCTCTAATGGCTGTGGGTGGGGAGTCGGCCCTCTTACTTCCATGGCTGAGAGGTCCGTGATGATAACTTCGTGCCTGGCATCCACCATCTTCTGTGTCAAGGCAGAATGGAGAGACGCAAAATCCACCCGAAGCAATTCGCAAATGTCGTACACCTCTGCGAAAGAAAGCATAAGCATGGAGTTACTTTCTGAGCTCGTACCGGCTTTCGAACTTCAGTTCTAGAACGTGTAATGCTTTGATCTCATTTTGGACGATTCCGGTTATCAATATGCAGTTTCCCGGTTGGCCATATAAACTGAAAAATAAATAAGAATAATTTTCGAGCCAACATGCACACGATCAGACGCTAGATCGACAAGTCCTCGCAAAATGAATTAGTAGAGAACTTCTTCAGAAGGTAGTAAACGAAAACCAAATGTGCATCTTTAAATTTCGTTTGAGAGGTAAATGCGTTCTCACGTTTGATATTCAATGCCATTTATTGTGATTTACAAGTAATAAAGCCACAGGGCGATAAAAATATTAATTGGGAAGGGTGATTATGATTACATCATTGAATGGTCAAGGATCGACACCGCCTGTTTGAAAGATGCGCGTGGTAGCTGTATGGGATTTGGAGAAGCATTACTATAATGAATTATCTTGTTCAATTTATATTTTTTTACTGATTACTGTAACGTCGAAAGCCCAGCAACCTACAAGAAACAAATAAATCAAGTAAATGTACGAATGGATGAATCAATGAATGAATTAACGAAAAGTAAGAGCTACACGGCATGTAGTTGGGTTAGTTGGTGGTGCATACTTGATTTTTATTTTTGCATAGCAATCAACCTTCAGTTTTAAGTCAGCGCCTTGTCTGTGTGTTTCTTCGTCCTGGTCCTACGTCTTTTAGCGCTGTTTCCACCAAACAAGAGTAAGAGACGGCCTGCGATAAAATCAATATAACGAACAGATGACACTCTACATTTCCCTAAAATAATTTTTCAATGGTAAACTCAAGCGGTGATTTTCAAAGGAGGGTGACGATCAGTGAATAATAGTTGGAGGTGTATGCACGTGTAAATTCTTTCGGTGTCAAAATGCCGAGGGTTTTGAAAACGTGCGCGGAACTTTCAATAACCGGCAGACTTCGATCCTTGGACGCGGCATCGCTCATTATCTTTAAGATAATATACCATATGTTTGTCACACAAGTGCCTAAATTCCGTAGTCATTCATTAAATGCAAAAAGAGATATTGCGAAACAATAATTTCGGAACTTGGGTTTTGCATTACGACCTATAGACCTTTGCAAAAGGAGCTCTCTGGCCGCCAGCATTTTGCGAATCGAGTGAGACCTATTGACCAGAAAATTCTGACACCCACCTGAGCTCTGGAAACCCAATCAGCGCGACTCTCCACTTGTATTGTGCTTTGCGAGTTCGCCGGGTTTTCTTAAATTTGTTTACTTTACTTGCCTGTTCAGGATGCTTACATTTTTGTACATGATGATTGAAACCTGAGACTATGGTTTGAAAAACGGTTGGGTGTATTGTGGTTCTGGTGAATTGTTTGTGGTTCGGTGATAATCCGTTGTGGTGGTGGTAACGTTCGAGGGTAGGGTTCAAAAGGCGCAGAGGCAATTAAAGTTTTTAGCTGAGTTTAAGACGTCGTCAGTCCCTTTTCCTTCCTCCTTCACGAGTTCCCGTTTTTCAAACCACAGTCTCATGTTTCAATCATCATGTATAACTTACACCAGCTTGCCTGCACTTTATCCGTTTTTTTTCATTTACTTTTTTGTGTTATTTTTAACTGTGAGAACCAGGGAATACAAGGGCTCGTAGCCTGGTCGGACCTTCGCAGGAAACGAACGAAGAAAGAGAACGTCAAGCATCCCGTGACGCTGGCCGCTCGACGTTCTTGGTGGATTATTTCCGTCGAGAAAATCTTCGAAAAGCCTTCCCGGCTATGTTGCCGGTCTTCGCGAAAAATAGCTGATAGGGTCGGGTCTGGGGCACGGGGACGGAATAGACACGTTCGTTCATTTGCTTAGGTGCTGTGCAAAAAAGCAGCTCCCTTCAAAACGTGCCCCAAAACAAGCCGGATTCCGTCCGATCGTCGTGAAGTGACTGTCGTCGACACTGTATATTGGATATGCAGTGTTATTTGATACCTTTCTCAAATCATGTTCGGATAACGTGGCGCCGTTGGGTACGTTCAATATAGGTTGTTCGATTGATCAGACACTAGTTGAATTCCATATCGTGGGCGGGGAGTACCCAAGCATTTCGGCTATCTTGTGTGGTCAAATATTTTCGACAGTTAAAACCTTTTCAGAACGACACGACTGAGTGTGTGGTGTCGTAAAAAAAATCAAAACAAACATTCCAGTTTCTTTTGTTCTGTCGCACACGGACTCAGCAAAATTATCTATCATTTGTTTGTTTTTGTTCCCGAAAATTGTGCGATGCTTTCTTCGTCTTGTCCGTCCCTGTGTTTTGTGTTTTTCCCATTATTTATATTATTCTTCCCAGCACACTCTTCATTCCAGGCTTTCCTAAAAGTCTCGAGAAAATATCTTCGCCATACAACACAATAGACAAAACAAAAAGCGGCAATTTAGACGGCACCAGTGCCCGGAATCGCTCCTACGCAGGCTGCCACAGCCCACCGACGAGAAAATCCACAGCCAAGCGCAGTCGGGCAAAACTGACGTACACTCTCAAAACCAGGGACGCGCGCTCTAAATCGGTTCGTTCGAGACTTCCGCTAGAAAGGTCTCTATAGAACCTTTCAAAAATCGACTTCTGGGCGCCAGCTGCCATCATTGTCAACTTGGCTGTGCAAAGCGTGCTGAGCATGCGCGAAAGCTTTTTTCTTCAGCAGTAATATGATATCAGACGCCGCGAATGCGTGCATAGCCCAGTGACTCAGCATTTTTTTCTAGGGGTGATAAACCCTCCAAACGTGGATGGCACCTCAAGCAAACAGACGATTATCGAATTCTGTTCTCAGATATCGAGATTACCGTAATATGCCGAGAGATAGCCCACCTAAAAGCGAGAGCAAATTGTGTGAAAATGAGGACTGGGCTAACTTTCGGTGTGCAAACAAGAAACCTTTTTAAGGAGTGCTACTTTTATATTAAGTGACCTGCCAAGCTTGTTTTCATATTGAGGGGCAATGAAACATAAAAACTGTCCTTCCCAGTTAGTAAAGTTCACTTATCTACCGCTGCACTCTACAATAATCCCGTGCGTCTACTTTCCCGCACAACACTCGGAGAGCCAATCACCGCAACTTACAGAGGCAGCTCAACGAATGACGATGCCGAAACATATGTTTAGACCAAAAACGCAGTCTGAGATGTGACATTAAGCAATGGAAAACGTAACGCTCGCATTGCTTAATGTCACAACTCAGACTGCGTGTTTTTTGTCTAAACATAAGTTACAGCATCGTCATTCGCTGAGCTATCTCCGTAAGTTGCGGTGATTGGCTCTCCGAGTGTTGTGCGGGAAAGTAGACGCATGGGCTTTTTTAGAGTCTGAATGGCAGAGTAACACCAATTCTGCCGAGGTCACTATGGGCCAGAGCCCCGCAATTAGTAGAGGTGGGCTATCTTTCGGTGTTTTTGAAAGAATAGTAAGTCGTGCCAGAGCTAAGGGTGAGTTATCTTATCAGGGCTGGGATATATCTCTCGGGTTATTACGAGCATGCTTAGGGCGGCGACCCAGCTAAATGTAAGAAAGTGATCAGGAATGATGCTATTGTATTCCGTTTCCCATCGAGTCCGACAGCGCAGCCAACCCTACGATTGGACTGAGTCTATCACGCACCGCCAAACGTTCATCGTCGCTGCGCTCTTCATTTTTGAACATTTCTTTACTATCGACTAAACCAGTTTCCCTCAAGAACCACTGTGCCTTATTGGTTAGGCTGGTGATAGCGAACACACAAAAAGGCTCGAGATACACCTAGGAACTTCTTATGAGTTGTGAATTCGAAAGCATCAATGTCGTTCTTGCGCGCGTTCTCGTGAAGTTACGGTGCCTCGCTGACATCGGCCGTGCCGCCGCTCTGTCACGGAATCGGCTGCAGGAATTGGCTGGCGCGCTCGGGCAGCCGTGCCGCCGCGGGTGCGTATTTTCGGCACTGATTTGATGCCCAGGGGGGCGTGGCGAGTGACGTCACGGGCGTCAAAATAATATTTTTTTTATTTTAGCGTAAACACGTTTTATTTTGGATGCCGCCGACTACGTTTTGAAACGTCGGTCGGTCGGCGAGTGTATGCGTGTTCGGGTGCTCGGCGGTGTCCTCGCTGGTGTGTGTTGTCCACGTGCCGCCTGTGCTGGTTGCGTTCTGTTGCGTATCAATTGCCGACATCCAGAGACACCAACGTAAGCGTTTTCCGATTTCGTCCGCCCGGTGCCGTCCGTCACTCCTGTTGCAAATTAAGATTCGTAGTGTCTAGAGTACCGTCCAACGGCACTTTTGCAGAGCGTTCAAGTGCCGTCCGACGGTACTCCACTCACGTATTAAGTGCCGTCCGAAAGTCTCGTATAAAACGAATTGTCAAAACGATATTTCCGTAGTTGAGCATAGCTTAGTGGTTAGATGTCTACCTCATGCGTCAGCGGTCGCGGGTTCGATCCGCAGTGCAGACTAACATTTTTTTTTTCATACATTTTGTTTGGTTGGGGCGTTTGGCAGATATATACATTTCTTTTTTTACAATTAACACTGGAAAAAGAAAACGTGTGTTGTCGACGACAGTGCTAAATGCGCGAGATAGTTGCTTTAGATCAAGCGGCACGAGCAGCTCCTGCAGCGGGTGCTCCATTCATGACAGTCAAGGCTACTCGCTCGCCGCTTGCACGGCCTTTGCAGCTGTTCTATGCAAGGGTGATAATCCGTTGTATTACACTCAAGTACAGCTTCAGAAAAATGCGTCCAAAATTACTGCGGCTGGGCTCTGTCGCCTCCGGTACACGTATTCTTCATTTGCAACAGGAGTGACGGACGGCACCGGGCGAAGTTTGAGAATGGAGAACGTTTACCTTCGATGTTCCTGAGAACGCGACGAGTACAGGCGGCACGTCGACAACACGCACCAGCGCGGACACCGCCCAGCCACCGAGCACCCGACCACACACACGCCGAGCGACCGACATTTCAAAATGGAGTCAGCGGCATCCAAAATAAAACGTGTCGTTGACGTCAAAATAACATAGACGTCAAAATAAAAACCCGTTATTTTGACGTCCGTGGCGTCATTGGCCACGTTTCCTGGACATTAAATCGGTGCGCAAAATACGCAGCCTGCCGCCGCCCGAGCGCGCCAGCCGATTCCTTCGGCCGGCGCGCTGGCGGCGCTAGAATTCCTGTATAGGCTCCCTACGGGAGCCAGAGTTGCGCGTTCATCTTCGTAGCGTCGTCTTTCCTGCACGGCATGTTGATCCAGTTTCTCACGTGACTGAATTCGGCAAATAGTGGTGGCGCGCATTCGAGGCGCGCGGCGCGCTCCAAAGCAGGGGAACGCTTCATACGGCGGGGCGCGGGCAACGTCTACTTTCCCGCACAACTTTTGATCCGGCTCCTCATGTGATCGGATGTCGGCGAATAGCGGCGCGGCGGCACGCGGAAAACAGACCCGCAACTCTGGCTCCCGTAGGTAGCCTATACAGGAACTCTAGGCTGCGCTGTAGGCGGCGCTAGGGCACGCAGCGCCATGGGGCTAGGCGCTGATTGAAACTGACCCGTGGCGGCCTCCTTGGGCTTCCTTTACTTGCCGTTTTGCGTGGCTTTTCGCGTGCCTTCAAAGCTGGGAGGCCCCAGATCGCGGCTTCACCAATTTATCTACCGTTTGGCGCGGCTGATGACGTCGGCTCGAGCCATGGGACAGTTAATGCTTTCGCATTAAAACGACGAGCGACGTGATGATGCACTTTTCGCGATCCTTGATTGGCTCCCGAGGATCGAAGCGGCGTCGGCTGCTGACAAACTCGATTTGAGACGGAGTATATTTCTTTATTGCGAGCCGGAGGCTCAGCATCACCGGGCTATCAAAGCGAGATTGGAGGTAAAACATACGAGCTCCCGACACGCGCATGGAGAACACTGTGGCATTTATTGCTCTACAAGCCGTATCACTACTTTCTATATTAGGTGTACGGCCTTCAAAAGATACAACTCTTTGATGGTATATAGCTAAACTATTCGGCGAACGTCTCTGCTATATAGGGTTCATAGATTGTATACCATAAGGCCGAGGAGGAGTGATAAAGATGTTTGAAAGATGGAGGGGTTTGCCTGGACCCGTTGTTCTAGAAGACTACTTCGTACCGCGTGGCGGAGCTGCGCGATGTTCTTCCACTCTTCGTTTCTCGGACAAAACAGTTAGCATTTTACGCGGGTTAAATGTTCGTGATATGGCATTCCTCTCGCTCTATCGATTTTCCGGCCGAAGAATAGATGCTTTGTAAGTTTTCTTTCAGAAAGAATTTTTTGCAGTTTCAATGAATGTATTAGTAAAATAAGTCGGGCCGCGGCTCGAAGTGACGGTGTAATTAATTTGATACCTCAATATCTTTTTTTAGGTAAAGCTTTTATCCGTCGCTAATATTCAATATTTATACGTTGCTAATATTCAATCAACTGAAATGGTTTGCTTGCCAATAATTTCCTTTAGAGTCAAGTAAGTGCTCTATGTTTATTGAAAAGAAAAACTCAATTCAAACTTTTTAAGGTTTAAACTTTCACCATTTTTTTCCCCAAAACTAAATTTTATTTTAGAAACTAGGCGGAAAGCGCTCTTATTAGAAAGCGCGATCATATAGAAAGAATTATATTTACATCTTTAAGCTCCTAGAAGATTATCTTTTTTTATTAAAATATTTTTCATTAAAATAAGTGTTTTACGAAACCTCAATAAGCTCACTGTATACTTCAATTGTCTTCATTTCCCTCAAGCTCTGCACGATTGCGCTTTTAGCTTGTATTCTACATTATTGAAAATAGATTTGGACGTCCGCCAAAAACTGATTAAAAAAACAATAGGCAGTGGAATATTTGTTAGCCGAACAAAACCCATAAAAACGTTTCTACGTCAATGGATCTCATTTTCGCATAAATATAGCTATTACACAAATTCCTTGGGCCATTTTATGACCGTACAATTTTGTTCATTCATTAGAGAGGAATTTATTTGTCACATATTTCTTTTTCGACGGTTGAACGTTTCTGTACTTTACATGTCGCGCGTAACTATCCACGTTCTCGGTTCAGAATGCGAAGCCAGTATAAAAAGTACGGCTGACCTCTTTCCGTCTAAAGAAGCTTCCGTTTCTCCTATACCGAGATGCTTTAAAATACCAGGACAAGCTGACTTGTACAGCGGCCAAGTGTCATTAGCTCTGGCGCCTCGCGCGACAATAGAATAAAACCATCAACTGCATTTTTGTTTATCTGAAAACTTGGTACGATTATATTCTTACTCGTTTTGTTACCCAAAACGGGAAAAGTGGGGCAGTTCAAAGCTTCGAGGTCACTGTTATTATTTGAACCATATGCGCACACGCTTTCTAAGAAATATTGTAAAACAGAAAAAACAATACCTAGATGCAATTAGGGAAAATGTTTGTTGTCACTGAGATGGGAACCCATGTGACATCAATATCATCTCGATCCACGAATAAAAAGGGAAAATCAGGTAACCGGAAATATATAGGTTCAGTAAACTGCGCCTTTTATTTTCAATTGCCAGTGACAATGGGCACCTGCCATATTAAATCGATATCAATTCCCCAGAAAAGCTCTCTCATTGGACGTCGACTGATTCCCGATCGCAGCTAAAGCATAAGGCTTTGAACAGGTACGAATCATGAATAGTTCGCCAACAGGCGCTACGACTATCAACCAGACTTGTGAACATATCAAATACGCTACACAGAACACTCTGTTTAGATTACTTTTGGTAGAAATTTGCTATCTCGCAAGAGAGATTTGATCGAGAGTATTTTACTACTTTATCTTAGTTACATTTCTCACTCCTTGTACAAATTATTTAAAATACATTTTTGAACGTTTGAATACTTTGCGAGAATAGGGATCGGCATATCCTGGTGCAAAGCTGAACTGATTGCAAACTTGTAGCGGAAACGGTCGGAAACTAAGCAGGAAACAAGCTAACCTCCAGGACCAAAAATGCAGACCCGAAATGGCAAAACAAAAAGAAAAAATAGAATAAAATAAGAAAGCGACACAAAAAGAGAGAAAGACACGAGATTTTGTTTTCTTACTTCGACTGCGCTTACAAAATGTGGACGTACTTCGAAAGTAATTGAATTACATTTCAAAGCATTTGTGCTCAACTCATGATATATTACCGATTAAGTAACTTGAGTAGTACGGTAAATGCTTTCTGAAGCTGGTATTTGAGTAACTTATCTTGAATACCGATGTCGAATATGTTGGCTAACACTTTGGCGCGTTTTCATGGACGTCACATCGTCTGATTTACGGGGGAAGAAAGGAAATGGCGGCCGAGTCTATGTAAACACGGCTCAGTGATTGAGCAGCTAGCCTTTAGCCAGCTCCCAGATGTGCTTACCTCATAAGCATGAGCAAATCAGGGAGGCGGCTAAGGGCCAGTGTGTGAATAACGGAGGCATGTTTACCAAAGCCTCAGCACCAACCTTCTATCCCCCCTTTCCCGTCCGTAAAGCAGTTGATTTGACGTCCATGAAAACACGCCAATCAAAGCTCAGAAATTGGCCTGTTGTCTTACTGCACAAGCCTTTCCCAATACGCGACCGGCCTACTGGTAGACCCTACCGCGACAGCATTAAAGCATTTGGAGAGTTGAGGAACTCTCAACCGATAGCCGGCCAACAGACAAGCTCCCCCCCCCCCTCCAGCAGGAGCAGCGGCGTACCGTATTCATTGAGTAGGGAGCAGCCCTCGGTGTCGTCGATGTTGGCCCGCGGCTGGAACTGCAGGTTGCCCATCTTGAGCACCGAGGCCACCACCTGGAAGGCAGCGTGGATCTCGTCCGGGCCCATGCCGAGGGCCTCCATGGACCGCTGCGACCAGGGAAAGCGATCGAGTGGTAGCAAAATGAACATGCCAATTAGACGTTCGTGTTTCTTGCGAGACTTTACTCGCATCTTACAATTAATGAAGTAATAACCGAGCGATAAAGCAATAGCAGTAAAGCAATACCTGACACCCATGCTCAACGTCACAATGCGGACTCCTTTTTTTTTTTTGACTAATCATATTTTTATTGTCGTCGCTCGTCCGAGTATCCTTAGATTGCAGCGTGTGGCTACCCCGAGTGCTCTGCGGAAAATCGGACGCTTCGGGTTTTTTCTAGAAAGGAGTATGACCGCTAGCTTGGGAGATCTTCAGCGTTCATTGTGCAGTAGTGATACACAACCGTACGCCGTTTCGATTCTAACGCAGATCGAAGCAAGCAGGGGTGAAAAATGAACCCTAAATCCCGAAGGGCCGCAACTAAAGCTTTGGCTCCACGTGCTGCTCCGAGCTGCGGGGCGCTAATACACTCGGCTACCGATTCCCTCGGAGGTTATAGACACCGTGTCACAGACCAGCGTCCATGTACGCCTTTTAGGACTCTTTAACCAGGCGAAAAATGCCGAGTCACTGTACTGTGGGTCACATGCGCAGCGTGTGACGTCCCATAGCAGAGAACTACTGAGCTGGCTAAAAGGAACGTGGTGGCGCGCAGAATTCGCTTAGTGGAATGGACCTATTTTGAAACCTTAAAAAAAAACACTAGAAAGGGAAAACAAATGTTTTTAAAGGCTGTAGCTAGAACACGCATATTTAAAAACAATTTTTCCACACAAAAAAGATATTTCGCGAAACATTTACGCCGTTAGACACTATTTAGGTGCAGAAGGGGAGGTCGCAGCCCGCTAAGCCCCGCCCCGTGTTTACAAGGCGCTTACATCTTTCATTGGATCGAGAGATGATTGACATGTGAAAGGTTGGCTGTTAATTTGTATATCCGTGCCGTAAGGCTATTAAAGTCGACTATTTTGTTTGTTGTTTTTTTGTTTGAGAAGCGAATAATGAAGATAGAACCATTATTGTTTTCAAATGTATTCTGAGATTGCTTTTCCCGCTTTGGTTTGAAACGTTAACAAACATGTCTGCCGGCGCCGGCGAAGTGCTGAATGAGCGAAGCACGCTTTGAGCTCGTCGACTTTTATGAGCGCGAGTGAGTTTGACTTCACAAAGGTGTTTAGAAGAAAATCTCCTACAACCAACGTAGTTTGCGACAGATAACCGCCACGAGTACGCGCCTTCGAAAGCGCTGTGCGGATGCTTGTTCCCGTAGAGGGACTGGCCTAAGCCTAGCGTCCCACATCAACTGCGTTGCTTGATCTGGCTTGATTTCTTTCTTTGCACGTGTTGATGCTGAATAAAGATGCTGGTTCCCGTAAAAGCGGCTCGCGCTGCTCTGTGCATTATTCAACCGTCGTCATTGCGACCATGGTTTCAATACAGAGAAGATACATCGGAGGAGATACCGAGAACGTACCTTTAAATACCGACAGGATACCTTTCAAAACATAGAAGATACCTTTCAATACCGAGAAGATGCCGTGGAAATATTATTCTAAAATACGCGTCCCATTTATGCCCCTAAAAATTTTTTTCTTGCATTGCTAAGCAACAATGACGGCATCATCTCGAGCACGAAACGTGTGACCGGATCCGAGTCCTCGGCAAAGGCTGACGTAATGAGTCGTTTTCGATACAAACTGTGCCGAGTCATCACCGCATTCATAACGCAGCCTTCGTCTCCAATACAGGCTCATGGTGATGTCATCATACTATATGGTGGTCTGGGATGGTTGACGTAGTAGCTATTAGTGGTCGCGCGTTTCTCAGAGGGGTCTATTATAACCACTAAACAAGCTACGTTTCACAGTAGCAACACTTGAGCCATATCTTTAACGCTAAAAATTTATCTCGGGAACAAACAAAACAAAAGGGGGGGGTGGAGAACGTTGTTTCTCTGTTTGTTTTTGTCCCCCAGAAATGTTTTAACAGTTCACGACAAAGCAAAGCAATATCGCCTGTGCTATCTGGCACGGTATCTGAGGCTAAGGAAGTCACATTTTCGAACCGTGACGATCGCCAGTTGTTCCCGGTCTGCACAGAGCGCCAAACTCTGCGGCTCCCGCAAGAAAATCGGGGAACGGTGTGACGGTACTCTGAGCATGGCATACTTAGTGGCTCTAGTGCCAGTACAGAAACTATCATGTTCTACTTGCAGCTGCTGTACAGCGCCACCAACGGCGGTGTCCGCATGACGCCGTGTAGAGACGCGTCGCCCGCATCGTCCTCAGCCCGTGCACAAATTTTTGTTTGACGCGCGATGCGTTCAGTTGCGGCCGACAGGGCGTTGTGCAGAGCGTTGCGCAAAGCTTGTACACAGTTGCGTTGACACGCAGTCGACCGCAGTCAAGAGCCAAAAAGAACGCACTATCGTCACTTGCGGCTCACCAATAGTAAGGGAAATTCACGGCAACATGGCGGCGTCTCAGCCGGCTGTACTTTTGGTGCCCGAACGCGGAACCGTATGTAGGTCCTTGACGGGCGCAGGCGAGCACGTAACCCTCCCCCCCCCTCCCTTTGTTTCTTCTCGGCATCTGATTGGTTTATTGCAACCCGACACTTCGAAAAGTTGGGCCAGGTTCTACTCTCTTGCGTCACGCTACGGGCTGCTGCCCGACCGCATGCTCCGTCCCGCAAGGACGCCGTTTCGCACTCAAACGCGTTCAATCGGAAATGTGTGTATGGGCCTTAATGCATTCGCTGTGCCCCCGTCCTCGTGCGGCCATGTTTCTCGATCTCGCCCCGGAGCCGTGCCCCGGAGTAACGGCCTCCTCTTTCGACATTCAAAAAGCTATTCACATCCAGCGTTTTTCTGTATGTTTTTTCACTTGATTTGACCCTCGGGACTGGCTGGAAGCTCGGATTTTATTCTGCCCCCACAGGGCAAGAGGCAACGACGGCAACACACCGCCATGTTCTTTTGTGCGTCCGCGCTAGAATACGCTTCAACGAAGTGCTTGCGGGTTCGGCATTCCGGTAGCTATACTATCGGCACGACATTCACAAGGGCCAGTGATAGATAAGTCTACATTATATATATATATATATATATTTCTGGGAGACTATGGAGGCCAATGGAAATTAGATGATCGCGGCTGTTTTGGCCAGCGCATGGAGGAGATTTGCTTTTTCAGTTTCTGTCTCTAGTAAAAAGTTAGCGCCGACTGTCTCCCCGAACGTTTTGTGTAGCGCGGTGTTCAGGTATGTTGACAGGGATTAGAAGCTACGGTCGGCTGTAAACGTACGATGTTTATGCGAAATGCTTCTGCTAGGAGCCGCACCATGGCGCCACTGTCTCGTCGCACGCTTTCAGCAGGTTATGAATTAGCTGTTTGTTAACTTCTGTCTGCCATACGCCGAATGAAAGCATCCGCATGACAGAGCTATGTCCTACGTTTGTTCAAACATGGAGTACAAAAACAACATCATGAACACCTGAGACTTGGTACAAAAGAATAGCCAAAACACAAGGGTCTAAATTTTTTTTGGACCTGTGTGTGTGATGTTTTTTTAATATATCTAAGGGTCCAGTGTTCAAGATCTTGCAAGTTCACCAGCTCGCCTGCATGTTCTTTGTTATTTTCAACAAAAACAATCCACGCGAAAGAAAAGAAAAACACGAAGGATCGATTACCTTCGTTAATCCAAAGTAACTTTTGTCGTCGATATTTTCCGCTTGAGAGCCCTTGCTGTGCTTGAGTATTGCGTAATTGTCGATGTTCCGCTGCAATTTTAAGCTTTCTGAAAAAAAGGAGAAAAAAGAAACGAGGGGTGATGAAAGCGGGTCACTTCATTACACATAAATAAGTATGCATGTTAGTACAAAAAACGTGCGAATTAACAGCATCGACGCCACGCGAATGATTAGCTTGCAATAATCTACGAAATTAGGGGAACTTTTTATATACTCCATGGCAACTCAAAGATATATAGCGCCGCGGACCCTAGAGACATCTCAGCCGATCTAGGGTTGTAAGCGTGCCACGTAATTGACGCGCCCGCGCGTCGCTGCGCCCCTTTGGGGGTCACGTGACACTTCGATGGATCGTAGAATCATAGCCTCCTCTATACTGACCAAGGCCTGGCAGATCGTCACGTGACGCGGCCGCCGAAAGTGAAAAGGTAGAGCGGCAAACAAGAGTCCTGTAACGGGCGCCCCGCTGCGGTGAGACGCCGAAACACACTTGTCCCGAGCGATGGAATGTCCGCTCGTGCTTCTCGCGTCCCTCATGCTACCGCTTCTCTTCTCGTCAGGTTTCAAAAAACCATGTTTCGGGTCCTCGCCGCTGCAAAAGCTGTGCGCTGAATACCAGACTTGGCGAGAAATGCTCTGTGCTACCAGATTCTCGCGCTCCAAATCTGCGACCGGGGACTATATGGCTCCGTCATCGAACTGCCAGGCTTTGTGAGTGTGGAGGAGGCTATGGTACAATCCTTCGCGGTCCATCGCGTGTAATTTGAAAGAAGAGTGTAGGGTTGCCATGCTGCAACAATTGCAGTTCGAGGGAACAGGGAAGAACAATCGAAGCCGCTATTCGTGGAGCGAATATCAAGGCACGTGAGAAATTAATTTGGTTGGCGAGATTTTGTAGAACTGCGCTTCCATGTCGGAGTCTACGTAGCCATGTTGTAACTTTACAAGTTAATAAAACCGCGGCTTCGTCAACAGAGGCACGCTGCACGGAGGATAGCGTGAAGATCTTGCATCGTTTTGTAACGCTTTTAATCTTACTGCCAAGGTTTCTTTATATAGTCGTTTTTTTAACATTGTAATGTATATAAACATGATTAAGACCTTCTTATTTTGCCGGTATTGTAATTACCATCCATGTTGCCGCTAAAACTCGCTTCGCAAGTCTTGTATTTTATTAAAAGAGTTCTCTTTCCCACTGCGATTGTCAAATATCAATACTGCGTAACAATATACTTTTTGAAGTCGGCCTTCGTGATTTAAATGTTTGAAAAATTAGAACAGTTTTCGGCATGCAAACCTAAAATTTGATCAGAGCGGCTTTATGCAAAAATGCACATCCTCCATTTAGTAACTCTCGAATAAAAATAGTTGGGAATTATAGAATATTAAATTCCATCGGCAGGCTATAGTTAATTATATTAAATTTTTTTCTTATTTAATGATACCCTTAATATCCCAAAACGGATCCTCAATGTGTTTATTACGGAGACAATAATAGATCCGAGGGTACTTATATATAACGTTTTCAGACCAAATGTCAATTCACGATTGATAGGCGTCGCGTCCGCGGGACCAGAGCCTTCAAATATATTACGCAATGAACACGGTTAAAGTTATTGGAGACCGGAGGCAGTTAAATAGAAGACCCAATTCGTCTTCGGTCGTCGAGATAACAATCAGGCGAAAAATTGGATCAAATGCCGCAATCCGAAAAGGATAGCCCGCTCATGCACCCCTACCTAGAACAGCCAATGTTTGTGAGCAGCCTCCCATACCTCCACGGAACGTCGTCACACTAGAATGACGCCTACTCAGCAAATAATCCCGAGTACGACGACGTTCGCCCTTCGACGTTTTAATTGAACACAAGGTCAAGCAATCCTGTTCAATTTGTATCGATATCACTGTGATGTCCTCAAACTTATAGTACACGGGCTTTGATCATTCTAGGGGTGTTGTCCCACGCCTCTTGATTTGTTCAGGTTGCGGTAAGAAATGCACGCCTTCAAGCTGTTAAATATCCTCGTTGATTAGTTCGCATAACGTAAACCGTTCCAGGTGATGTTCAAACAACAAACTCACTTAATAGGTGGATGTCGGCGCCGCTGAGTAGCTGATAAAAAAAGTGGAAGTTGCGCTCTCCCTGCGTCTGAGAAATGACTCTGGACTGTGCGAAGAGAGAGAAAAAGAGACAAGAAACAAGAGCTTAACGAAAATAGTATCAGTAAACATACTTCGAACAAGGCTAACGTATCTAGTCACAGTATTGGGTTACATGAACGGGCAATTTGTAGAAAGATGTGATGAACGCCAAGCGCCACGTGCGCACAGAAGCGCACAAATTTTATACGGTGAAAAGCGGAGGCAGAGGAGGAAACAACAGCGCGTGAGGGCATCAGAGCGCCGAGCTCTGATTGGACAGATTAGGGGGTCGACGCAAAGGCTAGCTGCCTCGTGTCTCTACCCATCGTCTCCCTCCAGTCGTGCGAACAATAGCGTCCTCTGTTCCTCGCGCAGTGTCTCATGTTCGAATGCCGAACGACGGTGTTCAGCGGTTCGAACGCGTTCGAGCAGTGAGCACAGGCAAAGGTGGCTATCCTTTGCGTTCATCCACTAATCATTCCAATCAGAGGTCGGCGCTGAGACATCCCCGCACACTGCCATCTTCTGCTCTCCCTCAGTTTCTCTACCATAAGCTTGATTAGACGTATTGGCACTTTTAAAACATGTCCCACTTGTTAGACTCCACGAGCAAAAAGAAATGTAGAGTGCTCCAAAGCCTTAGCGCTGTTTCGCGAGCGCTCGACTTTCACAAAGGAGAGCTATTCAATTAAAACAAATGTTTTCATGCACCCAACTTTTTTTATAAAGGCTATGGTGTTAATCTTGTATCTAATAAGATACACGTGTGTCGTAGTTTCAGATTTTTTTTCTCGCTAGCTTTCGTATATTATCGTTTATTTGAAACGACGAATCGCTGGCTAATCGACGTGGCACTCGTAAAATTGTTTTCGCACATTTTTGTGAATTCGAGCGAGCTAATGGTAGGTACTGCTGCATATATCTATTTTTATTATTTCACGACATAGAAAGCGTACGAAGTAATTATTTGTACCTTACAAAAAAAAAAAAGGTTTTACTGCCCGTGTAAAATATTTTTTCATTGGTTTACCGCACGCGCTAGTTGTAATATTAACCTAATCGTTTAACACGAATTGCAAGATATCTGAGGCACATTGTGTTTGTATGCGAGCCTTCAAGTTTCATGGTATAGAACAACATTTATTTGATACCGATGAGTTGGACAGATCTTGAAAACAGTGTCATCGTAGATAATAATTGGAAGTTGAAAGCTTACCTTTTCGAGAAGATCTGAAAAAACAAATAGAGAAAACAAAAAACAACATCGTAAGATAGTAAAAGGAGCAAAATATCATACTCCGTGTCATTATGAAAAAGATAGCCTGTCTCAAACTGTGTGGCACGGCGCAATTGATCACCGCCGATATTGCGAACGTCCGCGAGGCGTGACGCCCTCTTCTGCTTACACTGGCAGCGGGTATCCGAACTTAAGGTCAGCAAACGCGCGATATTATTCCCGTCCCGAACAATAGATGGTAAACCGATATGCCCTTTCAAAGTAACTTGGAGCGATCTATCAATTACTGATCAATGTGTACACCCCATGGCGGCACTGCAAGGCGCAGCAAGAAAAGCTTCCTGCCTCCACCGAAGCAGGTACTCACAGTTTGTAATGATGCCGCCAATCGGATCCCCTTTGAAGTCGAACTCAATGTCTATATATTTGCCCTGCAAACAAAAGTTCAGTATTATCTGGCTTCGCAGTTGAGGCGCAAATGACAAGTGAGACACGACAAAAAGTATAGGCGGTACGAGCTAAGGTGCCAACCGAAACGGCACGGCGATCGCCGTCTCTGTGCGTGCTCACGAAGTATAGACAATACTCTAGGATTATGGCCAACTGTTTCTAATTTTCCAGTGACTAGAAACAGAGACTTATTGGAACCATTTCGGACGGTGATATTCCTGTTTGTAAGCACTATGACTTTGAGCCCATGTGGGTTGCTGATTGGATTGGTTAGGTTGGAGGGAATATTTACGTTGGAATAAATTTATTCTAGAAAGTTTTGCAGGAAAAAACAAGGCTATTCGTCTGGTATTAGCCCAACAACTACCAATCACTTTGTTACACAAAAGTATGTGCCCGACACATACCAATCACATTTGTTACAGAAATGTATAGACCGCCTTCCGAAGCAGTAAACACATGAGTTCATATATGTGAGATGTCCGAATGCTCGTACAGGTTATGAGTAGCGCTATACAGTATTTGGTAAAACTAAATCCGCTGATAATTGTTTCTTTTTCTAAGGCCACGCTAAATGGTGCTCGTGGTACAAAAATTCGGCATCTAAAGTTTGTAAACTATTATTCAATGTATATTTTATGCTAATTCACTCGACAAAAGGTGCCTGACGTGGTTGCTGAACGTCTCGTAACGAAGTGACTACATAGAAGCTTTGGAGGAGTGCAAAGTTTGGTCTAACATATGATTTCATATTTGGCACTTTCTCATACTTTCGCTAGGTACTCTTTCACCTGAATCACGGCGCAATACTTTTGCAAGGGTTGATGCGTTTTACAATACAGGATGGCTGATTAATACTCACAAATCTGGAAGAATTGTCATTCCTATGTGTCTTTGCGTTCCCAAAAGCTGTAATAAAACAAACAAAACTATTTAGACCATAATTTTTCCAGCCCCATAACGGACAAAACTCGGAGTGCCCCTCCTTCCCTCCACCCTCCCTTTCCTTCCCTGCTTTCCGGTTATGAACAGTCGTTCGAAAGCCTAACTTAATAATATAACTTACATTTTAAGAATTTTCCGCTGGCGTAAAGAGTTCTTCAGATGTATAGGGTGGTTCAAGTCACCAGGCTCGATATAAAATGGATCGTAAAAATGGACGCCTGAACGTAGCAATATAAACTTTTCGTCAAAAATGTATTTCACAAGTCGTGTTTTTGTTTTTGTTTTTTTGCAAAATTACAAAGCGTAGTTCTTTTTCTGTAAAAAATAAGGCCAAGAAACTTGCCAGGGTCTACGGCGAGCAGCGACGCAGACGACAGGGGTCCAGTAGCGGGGTGTGTTTGGCGTTCGTATTGCTAGAGGGCGCTACCTCCTTATCGCGACGGCTCGCGACCACCGTGGTTTATTAAAACGAACATAATATTTTTGAAATGTACCTTCGGTTGAAAAATAAATGCGGACAATACAAGCAAAACTTAAAGTAAAAAAACGCGTCTGCATAACGAAGGCGCTTTTGCTGCCAACGGACTTCGTCAGCGTGTCGTCTTCTTTCTTTCGCTGGTCGGCTGCACCTTCAGACGCTGCTCCCGACGCCATCTATCGATACGAACGCCAAACACATCCCGCTACTGGACTTGGTAGTCTGGGTCGCCGCCCGCCGTAGACCCTGGCAAGCTTCTTGGCCCTATTTTTTACTAAAAGAGAACTGCGCTTTGTAATTTTACAAGAAAAAACCGACCTGTGAATTATACCTTTGACGAAAAGTTTAGATGCCTACGTGCAGGCGCCGACTTTTACGTTCCATTTTAGATCGAGCCTGGTTACTTGGCCCACCCTATACATCGTTTACATTGGGGAGTTTCAGTAGATTACTCCGATGACTCCGATAACGACCCCCGGTACTCCGTCGACGTCTTTGCACATGCATTGCAACGATATCGGGTATCGTAATCGGACGCACTGGAACGTTCTACTAAAACTCTCGATTTACGCGATACATAAAAAGGGATTCATGTGCAACATATTACTCTGCTGTGAATAGAAAAGGTCAAACATGATTTGTGTTCAGCTCATTGTTCCATCGTACTACGAAATAAACGTAGAAACGTGATTGAGCAGAAAGCATTTTTCATTCCCTAAAGCTGAATTTCTGTGTCCTAAAGTATGCACATTCTGTATTTTTCTGTGCACGCGGATGTTTTTAATTAAAATTACACTGACAGATACCAAGCTGATAAATTTATAAAGTAACCAGCTACAGTCTGGTCGATAAAATGAAAATGCTGCGAATGAAATCGAAACAACCATGAATATATTATTCAGGGTTGTTTTTATTTTATTTGCAGCCTTTTTACGAAGCTCTTCGGTGAAATGATGCCACTAAGGACCACCGAAGTTGCAACACTGGAAACAAAGCACCAATACACTGAAGAATTCGAGTTCAGTGATATTGACTGTGAAAGTGAGTGCCGCAGTCTAAAGACATACCTTCAAGCACGGGCGCGCTTTGCAGCAAGTGTTCCTTGATGGTATCCACTTCCGCCTCCCTGCCAGACACGGCGGTTATGTACTCGCATCACCAGCTTGCTGGCCTCTGCACATACGAGGAAGTCAAATTGTGAAGTTTTCACTTCGTAAAACAAACACAAGTGATTGGAAGCTTAAAAAAATACTCAATCCTCCCAAAAAGATCTTTTTAAGTGCCTGGAAAGAACAGGTATATAAAAAAACATTTTTCCCGAAAAACGTTTTGGTGAAACATTTAGGTCGCGAGACTAAGTTTTGAGTATCGCTACGTGCTTCTATTTCCCGGTGCTTCTATTTCGGTGCTTCTATTCACCCGGTGCTTCTATTCACCCGGTGCTTCTATTTCGAAACGAGGTGCTAAAATAGGCGCACGTTTCAGAATCGCTCTTAACACAAAATAAGACTCTCCGACTTCCCTTCTTTTCCTTGGTCCACAATTAAAACAACTAGAACAACGACGTAAATATTGCGGTACAGGTCCTAACGCGTAAATACATTGTATTTCGGTACAAGTTGCACCAATGCAGATCGTTGCGGTGCAAACTGTAGAGTGATAAACTATTACGATACAACTATGTACCGCGGTACAAAAGTTTATTTTAAGACTTACGTATGCAATTCAGGCACTTGTAAAAAAACATGATTTAGAACTGTAATATTTTAGGGATTCCGAAACATGTCTATTTCGGGTCTACATGCTGAAATATTTGAATTGCTCCTAACTCAAGATTGGTATCGCGACGTAAATATTACATTGCCAGACAGATTATTTTTTCCGGGACCGTTTATTTTGTTGCGTACGTGTCCTATCTAGGCACTTAAAAACATGAAAGTAGCCTTCATCTCCAACGTGCTCTAATTAATGTCTGAAAGGCAGCATTTCAGAAGCAATCCTTTAAATGTGTTTAGAAGGCCTATAGTAGAATCTATATTTTATCAATTTAATGGGGAAATGGCCTCTGTACATACGTCCCGTGACATAAACATCTCGACAAACTTAGCGGGAAAACTTAATTTGTGCATACTCCCGCGACGTCCGAAAACGTGAGATGTCGATTTTCACACTGAACTGACTTGGTGCACAAGGTCACGTGAAATTCATTTTTCCTCAGAATTTAGCGTATAAACCGAATTGGTGTATAGGTAAGGTGACGTCAATTTCTCCCCCTAAATTTAGGGGGAAACTCAGTTAATGTGTAGCGTGCCTTCGGGGATAAATAGACCAGGATAAAAGAAGCAGAAGAGCGAGCACGGGTTCGCGGAGTTTTATTTATTTTTATTTATGTATACTGCGACCTCAGTCGAGGTCATTGCAGGAGTGGATTACACAACTAAAAACATGAGTAGAGAGAACAATAAACGAAAACATATTCAACAACATAATGATTCGCCATAAACACCAAACATCAAAGGAAGTCAACTTTCGCGAGTTTTATAACAAAGTCTTCAGGCTACGCGCTTCTCACGCGAGATCACAATAGAAACAGTAAACAAATTCTTATCTTGCCGTTCAGTCATTCAGTTTTTCCGTCTCCATACCTGCGTGGCGGTCAAAAGAAAACAAACAAAAAAACGGCGGATGGCGACAAACGGCTGACGATACAGGAGTTCCTGACGATACAGGAATTTCTGATGAGAGAGGAGTTCCCACACACGGAGGTTCCTGGAGAGGCTCCTCTACGGAGAATATAGGAACTCTAGCCAGAGCCATCAGGGCTGACCAGCGTCCTTGCTTCGTGACGAGAGGCACGAGCCACGGGAAATCACCGTGAAGTGTCCAACGTTCCTTGGGGAAGCATCACTAAAACGTTTCCCTGCGCCCGGGATGATTAAAGGTTACTTTTAGTACAGAAAGACGGCCTTTCTTCCGCGCATCAGGTGTATAAAAAGGGTGCCGTCTTATCACATGAGATAAATTTCCTCGTCGAATTTCGAGGGGAAACTGATTTTGTGTAGAGGTCACGTGACAAAAACTCCCGTCAAATTTTGCGGGGAAACTAAGCTAACGTGTTAATCACATGACGTCTTGTCACGTAAATATTTTTTCCTCGAACTTTAGAGGGAAAACAGAGTTGGTGTATAGGGCACGTGACGTGAATTAATTTGACAACAAATTTCCCGCTAAATTTAGCAGGGAAATGGGATAGGTGTATAGGGCTTGCGGCAGGTCACGTGATACTGATTTTCCCGTTAACTTTAGCCGGAAATATGAATAAGTGTTTAGGTGAGGTGACACCAATTTCCAAAAACTAGTGGGTAATTTGCGGACGGACGTAGGGACGGACAGAATTTTTGGATTGGGGGTGGTTGGAAGGAAGGAGGTGGCGGATGGTCGGTAAAAAGTATCTTATGCTTTAAAAAAAACGTTTGGAGTTTGAGTGTCCTTAAAGTATAGTGCCTAACTATCTAGATGTCAAAGGTTTCTTTGCGTAATGCTCCTGATTTTAAATGCGAAAACATTAACTGTCCCATGGAGCGAACCGACGTCAACAGCTTTGAAGCCGCGCCAAACGGCCCCTTCCCCTGCCCCAATGTCGTCTGTTGCAGAAATCTGATGAAAAGGCTCCCATTGGCTGGCGCGCGTCATCAAGGAACGAGGCTCCCATTGGCTCTTGTGCGGCGTAGTTCCAAAAACGCCACCAAAGAAGCCCGCTCCATGACGGCGCAGCGCACGCCGGTAAGAGGTGCGGCGGTGCGGGCCTGGCCGCACAGCCCGCCCGGGAAAACTCCGGAGAGGGTGCACGGCCGAGCTCAGCGCGGCCCGACCACTTCACGAGAGCGTGCGCTCAGCAGTCGGCCGGCGAAACGTAGCCGTCCACGCCACTACGCCGTAGACGAACTAAGGGAGAGGAAGAACGACATTCATGCTTTCGCTTTCACTACTCATAAGGAGTGCTTAGGTGTCCTCGGACTTTCTTTATGATGTTGAGAAATTCCACGAGCTATCCGTCAATAATAAAGTGATGACGTCGGTGAGGCCATGCTTTTCATGATTAGGCTTTTTTTTTTTTGTTCGCGGCCCCTCATTTGCCAAGAGCGGCGTACAAAACGTAGCGCAGTAATGTCGATCTAGGCATGGTCCCTCCTTAGATAGGGCCCTCGGTTATCTGGTAGGGTGCACGACACCAATGTTCGAGCCTTGTTAATGTGAGCAACACTGTGAGCGCGCTAAGCAAAACTCAATCGACGAATTTCTATGGATGTTTTAGTAACTCGCTTTGCGTGTAGGCGAGCCTTTCACGGCAGCCTTCTTTTCTTGTTTTCTTTAAAAGTCTCGCGTTCTGCGAATGATTGCGACACAGAGGAATACGTTAATTTTATTTCTCCGCCGTTTTAATTATCATCGTGCAGAACTGTTCATTAATATATGAAACAATATTTCATCAAATAACAAAACAAAACAAGCTGCCTTCTTAGCACCATTTGGCGGCGATTACCCGATCATGCGTGAAGGACTTGATCCCCGGTTTCAGCCATTGGTGGAGAGCGTATCAATTTCATATTCCACAATGAATCGCCAAGGAACTAAATGGCAGCAGAAAAACAAATATGTTCGTATACGCTTGATTATATTTTTTACCACATATTCCTACTACTGGAGACATATCTTTAATAACTGGGACATCAAACATCCCGCTACTGCGAGACATAACCGTGGAGGAAAAACAATTAGAATAAGCTCTACCGCTATTATATTTCTCGTTCTCTCCATCCCTGCGTAAACTACCGCACGTTTATTGGCGCAAGATAAAAAGAAAATGTTCTCCGGTTCTTTTCGATAAGCGGAACATCGTATACGTCGCCAGCTAGTCAAAAAAGCTCATTCACAGCGACCTATCTCAAACTTGGCGACGGGTCCCGCTCTGTCAACATCATATCAAATTTTGAACTCAAACATGGAATACCGAAAATTTTTGTTACCTGTGTGCATCGTTTCCTTCGCACCGTTATGAACTTATTTCGAGCAGTTAGCACATTTTTCTGCCCCGAGGGAGAAGTAGTAGAGGAATTAATAAGAACAAGAAACCTAGAGAATCGCTGGTGTATAGGAACATAACAAAAACGCGAATGAAGCTGAATCTGAAAATATAATATTTCCAAGCACGAAGTAAAGCATAAAAATGTCGTTATTGAGCCCGAAGACATGGGAAGATTAGATTTGCCGAATGGCTTCAGTTGCTAAATGATGGTACTTGAAAAGTTAAAATGAGCACAAAGAGACGGGGGGAAAAAGAAAGTTGTTTTTCTTTCTTTTTTTTACATCCATTGCTACGAAAGTAGAACTTAAAATTAAAGACGGCCTCCGTTTATTTTTCCGGTTTCTCTGTGTCATCGACTGAAGTAACTTCGAACACAAGAAAATTGAAATTTGAATAACTGAGCATTGGAAAAAGAAGATATGATATTCTTTAAAAGTTGGCCTATAAATAAATTTGATAAAATAATCCATGTTCAAAAGTGTGTGTGTGTGACTGTTTTTTTTTTTTTTAGAGAATATTGGCTAGCTGTTTTTTCACTATGAAATGAAACTTATATGAAGATAAGGTTTGATGTATCGTAACATAGCAGAATACTGACGGAGGTTTCAAAAGCAATACATTCTAATAACGTTTATAGGGGAAGAAAGAAGAGGTAAAAAAATACCATACCGAATTAATGCATTCCGGAATAATGATCTGCGAAGAGTTAGTATGTCTGAATTTAGAGATAAGAAAGTAAGGCAGTTATCTGACGTTTTATTGCCGCCGTAACCTCTGCCCCCCCCCCCCTTCCTAAATCCTTTGCATATTGTTACTTAAAAAAAAACTACCCATTGCAGAGACACAAAACACATCGCTTTATAAAGATAAAATTCACTTGTCCCAAAAAGCGACTTTTTATGTTTAAAGAAACGCCGTGAGTGCGTAAAAATTAGAGAGCGCAAGGCCTCGCTCCACTACTTTGCCTTTATGTTATCTGAAGCTTCAGAAATGCCTAAACGACATTTCGGCTCACTTGAAATAAAAAAAAATAAAAAATAAACAAGTTAGATAGTTATGATTTTAAGTCTCATATTAAGCGTTTATATTGTGCTTTAATTTGAGGAAAACAATTCTTCGATTTGTTATTTACATTAAGTTATCGATTTAATAACTATGTAGACTAGGTTGTTAGTAAATTATAATAACTGGCATGTAAAAAAATAATAAACGCCGGACGTGGTTTATAATGTTTGCGTTTATTTCTTCATGATTTGTTTCTCGACGTCCTTAATCTTTTCCGCTGATGACGCTGTTGCATTTGCTGTGGAGCGGTAACAAGAGGCTGAAACTCGCCATGCGTTCCTTAAGTTGGCAGTGACAATAGAAGAAAAGACAGCTGTAACGTACAGCATCGTAAAGTTTCCGCCATAGTGCAAACATCACACACAATGGGCCACTCGGCGTTAAACCGTAGGCACTAAATGTGTTGGTCATCCCACATCAAAATGAATAGCGAAATTCGACCTAGCAAAGCACGGCACTCATAGTTTACAGCGGAACAATGCCACTACAAGGTGCATCTACTCTCTCTTGTTTCAATAAAAAATGCTGAGAAATCCTTGCTTTTCGTTTAATAGTTACGCGTACGTCATTTCAAAAAAATATCGACTAAGCTTTAGGGAACTTTGACGAGACAAAGCCAGTAAAGTGTATATTGCAATTGCTAAAGCCATTGCCTTGGCTTCATGTTAGGCTGAGGTTATATAAAACTCCCCATTGGCTTGCATAAACATAATTTGTATTTAGTTGAAGATACGTCTTTATTCTATATTAATATATAGTATATAGTTATTTTTCAATACTGGGCAAAGTCAAGTTGTTGTATTGACATTTTCAGGTAACAAGTGCACATCTACACTCACCTTTGTTGTCAACTTTCGTTCCGTGCCTTGCAATGACTATTTTTCACGATTTATTAGCACAGATGGTTGGACTTTTTTCGCACACAATTTGTAAGACCACTTTCTGAGGTGCATTTCAAATATATTATTAGGGAGGGAAACAAAAACAAAAAAAGGCATGCTGCTAAAACTTCCCTAAAGGAAAGGAATAACTCGGAACCACTGTTAAATAAGGCATCAATGAAATGCCTATACGTTAAAAAAATGGATAAGAAGAGGCTTGCCCGTTTTTCCCGCCCCGCTCTCTCCTGTGATGATGACACACTGATCTTGATTGCGGTCCCGTAGAGATGTATAGGCGTCATCCGCCACTGCATAGCTGCAAAGATGGAACACAACATGCAAACACGATAAGTCAGCAAAATGTTGCGTCCTCGTGCATTTTTTTTTCTTTATTTTCACACAGGATCGTTGAGCCGTCAATCGGCTTACCACAAAAATAATGTCCCAAATTCTAAAGATAAACGGTCTGTGAGTTAACTTCCTTCAGAACACGAAGGCATCCATTCACGCCGAAGGATCCCAGAAAACGACGAAGCTCAGGATACGACTAGATCTGAAAAATACGCTGTGCGCCCGGACAATGATCAAATGAAATTTCATGCTGAGTGCCCCTGCGCACACCCCATTTTTCGTTGTTGTTGTTTAAACGGCAACTCCGGCGAAAACTCAAACTGAAATAAATTACTGGTATCGCTGTAGTGACACAAAATACGACCCCAGCCAAAATATTGCGTCCGTGGGACGCCGCATTCTCAACTAATTCCGGTAATAAAAATGCGACCCGCCGCGAGCCGCTGCTCATTAGCGGGCGGCCAGCGGGTTGCCGATCGCTAAAGCAACATTGGGCCGTGACGTCAGTATCGTTCTCTTTTTTCCTCCGGTCCCGGCGTTGCGCGGAGTGCGCTTCTTTGAGCCGCTACCACCGCTACTTCGACTTGCGATTGACGTGTTTAGCCGTTGCTTTTATCTGTAGCCCGTGTAGCTTCGGTATAGCCTTTTGTTTATTTGCTTGTGAGGACTCCAAGACTCGTTTTGGCGAGCAACTCGGTGCTCCCAAGACTGCCCAGGTGTTCCTCGAAAGATGCCGAGTGCAACTTGTAGCGCTGTGGGCTGCTCAAACAACCCGCTGCGCAACACGGAGGTGCTTTTTCACAAGTTTCCAACGGGCCAAAAATTGGAAAAGGTGTGGGTGAACGCTGTTCGACGAGTGGACTTTGGACTTCGGCTTTTACACGCCCGAGGAAAAAAGAACGAAAAAACAGACGTGTACAGCCCAGCACACGTGTCTTCGGACGCCTCGGCCCGCGCCGGAGAGCCTCAAAGCTTCGTGTCTGGGACTGACCCGCAGCGCGAAAGCGAGAGGGCCCCCAGTACTGTACGTCACTGGCAGCGCGGCGTAGAGCAACGCCGCTCCATCCACGGAGCCCCGATTACAATTTAGGCCTAGCGACGAGTACGGAAGAACGCACACACGGCAACAGCCGCCGAGTACGGCACCGAACGAGTTTACTCGTTTTCCAGTCGCTAGCTTTTGGGTATAAAAGCGGCGAGTACGGCGTAGCGCACGCACGGCGGCGGCCGCCGAGTACGGCACCGTACGAGTTCACGGGTTTTCCAGTCGCTAGCTTTTGGGTATACGCACCAACTCTTGCTACATATGCTGGATAACTACCACGTATACAGAATTCAAAACAAAATCAGCTTACCTCCTATCTTTGGACGGCTAGCGCAACAGAGGTAGGTGCCGCTCGGCCTGCGTACTCGTTGAACGAGAACGATCCTGACGTCACGTTCACATAGCGGCTGATTTCCAGTGTTGCCGGGGCCTCGAGCGGCTAGTTTCGGTTTTGTTGGCCGTGCCCCAAACAAATCTTTGAGGCGTCGATATCTTTAAAACTACGCACAGTAACAAGAAAGAAATTACACCTTGCAGTTCAGGGACGCTGACTGCACTAAAAACAGTCATAATCCCAAAATCGAAAGTATGGACCGGAGTTGCCCTTTAATCGTATTTTAAGCCTCGTCATTGGCTGGGATCCTTCTATGGTTCGACGTGATTGGCTATCTCCTTGTTCTGCCGGAAAGTGAACTCTCGGACTTACTTTTAGAGTGCACAGCGTCTGTCTAAATTCTGTTTTAAATAACGCCAAATATTGTTATCGACTTAATTTTCGCGAGGACATAATTTTCGCGAATTCTACGAGTCCCCTACATTTCACGAAAAATAGGCCCCGTGACCGATTCTGGTAGAATGTAAATACATATCGGAATCTATATTGATATCCCACCGCGTCTCGAAAATAAGAACCCTCGAATTATTCCACGACTTCAGCTTTGACCTAAATCGCGAAATATTGAGCACGCGAAAAATAGGTATTCTAAACTAAATGGCACGTAAAAATTTTCACGTCATGGTTTTAAGGAACCTTTTTTTTGTGCTACTGAAGTAATTATAGTTAGGGACAGCCAGCCAATGAGATTCCGACTTCAGCCGGTAAGAACGCCGAACAGCCAATCACAAAGCAAGAAGCCTGAACACGATGAGCAGCACCCTGCTTTTCTTCTTCTGTCAGTGATTAAACTTCCTCGGTACATCCAGAAAAGAATGAGTGAGGTTTTAAGTGCTGCTATAAGGCGTACAAAGCTTGCACATGACGTCATTCGCGGCCATACCACCGAGAGCCTTCGGTTCGCCGTGTTAACTTCACACCGCAAAAGTTTTAGTTTGAAGAAACCAATAAGTAGAAATAGCTATCAGCTATGGCGACACTTACAGGCTATGTATACATACGTTTATTTGGACACACAATCGCGCAGCATTTGCTCTTAAAAACTCTGCTCCTTTGAACACACCATTATATAGTCGCGGATACATGCATGCAACCGTATAGTGGCATCGAATCGAGATATGACGTCCGTGATTGGGTAGAAGAGGAAGACAGGAGACTAGGAGTGTATGATATTGGTTCCCTCTCAATTCGATGAGCTACTGTCATATCTATGTGAACGCAGCGACCGAAAGCTTCAACAACGCAGGGCGTGACTTACTATATATTTATGCTTCTAGCTTCGTAATTCGTATTTCGGCATTTTTATAGGCCAATACCGCCATCAGAATGGTTGCGGAGTAATAATAAAATGTTCAGTGCTCGCCTTTCCCAGCATTTCTGGACTATGCTCGGTTCACCCTTAAGATTAGACTAGAAACTCCGCCTTCAGCGCCAGCAAGCTGGCTTCCGCTATGCTTTGGTTGCACGTGCCTGAGCGCTCACACTTGTGTTAGCGAGGGCAGAAAGCTCGCGAAATAGAGAGGCGTTGGCGCTTGTCCCTCTTACGCCGTCTTTTTGGAGGAGTCACTAAGAGTTATAGCAGCAGCACACACACCAAAGTACAGTGACAAAAAGCAGAGAAGTTTTTTTCTTTCTTTGTGTTAATTTACAATTCAAGCTATCTTTCAAGCTTTCATGGTGGATGATTTTTGCTTCGAGTGTTTTGTGAGTACTCGGTGACCCAAAGTCTCATGCGGCGTATGAACTGAGCTTACAGTGTATGATCGTCGTCGCCACTAGCTTGCCGCACTTAAGAAATCTTGTTCGTCTAGTTTTACTGAAAGAATTATTTGAGAGACTCAATTGCTGCAATCTACGGAAAGAGCTAGACGAGCGGCAATACTGAAAATATGTCTTGACCAATACAAATAGTCTGCGCTGTGAGAGTGAGCATAATACTCAATGTCACAGCGTAGACGTTTCTTCTTTGTTGTTGTTGTTTTTGTTTTTAGGTGTAAGCATATTCTTAGCGTCGCCATTTGCATAGATCCTGTCCATAGATTGCAGCGATTGGGACTCTCAGGTGCTTTGCGGGCAAGTAGCACTCAGTGTATTTTCTAGAGTGATGCCTCGTGACTCCGCACAGACAAAACGATGGCTATTCCTTTGTGCTTCCGCCTGCAAACAGCCGTATACTCACATGTGCGGGGGTAGTTCGAACATGCTGCACCTCTGGTAGGCTTGAATCACGTCCGGGGAGTACAGTGCCAGCTTTTGTACGGGTTCACGGGAGACCACTACGCTGCCAATGTACGTCTGCAAAGCGGAAAGAGGTTTGTATCTTGTGAGAATGGGACACACGTCTAGACTTTTGCGTATGCTCCCTTTTACTTTAAAGGGAAGATGACGCACTTTCGAGGACATTTCAGTTAGGAGCGGACGTCTATGCGGCGAGCAAGTCGTCTGCTTCTTCCGCAGGAGTTGCGATGACGTCACAACGACGCCGAGCTTTGATTGGCTTTGATTGAAGGGATAGTGGGTAGAGCTGAATGCTAGATGCCTTCAGGTCGATCCACTAGTTTCGTTTGTTTTTTCAATCAGCCAATAAGAGGTTGGCGTTTTGACATCATTGCTACCCTTGTGCAAGAAGCAGACGACTAGCTCTCCGCATAGCTTTTGTCACGTAAATTCAATTATCGCACATAACTTTGAAAAGAGTAAACGAAAACCCAATTTATTTTGAGAAATGCCTGAACCGATTGCCGCGGGGCATGCGGCGAGCCTCTCTGCCGCCTATTATCTGCGGCGACGTCATCGTCGGCACTCGGCACCTCCGACGACAACGGAAAAGAAAGAAGACACAGACACGATAAGACGTGTCTCAGCCAAGCTCTTCTCACCCTACCTTTCGGTTTTTCTGGTGTTTCCACCCTATGGAGACGTGTATCGTCGGCAGGGCAAAGCGACACAAGAAGCATAGGATGGCAAAGACTACAGTGTGGGACGACTTTCGCGACATTCTCGAAGAATTCTCGGGCACGAAATTGGATGCCCTGACGAAATTGATTAGGGACGCGGCCAAGGCCGCCACAGTCGATACCCTAATCGAAAAAGAAGCGCCGATCCCGGACACCAGATTGCTACATTAATGGCGCGAGAGAACCAACCACCTGAGACGCTATACCGTCGCACCTGCAAACGACGAGATATCCGCAAAGCCAACAGGTACGCGAAGGAGGCGCAGCGACATGCCAACAGGCTGTGCAGGGACGACTGGAATAAATCTTGCGAAGAGTTCAATGAACGGACGTTTTTCAGGCTCATGTGGGCTGTCTGTAGCGCGATGCTGTGCAAGAACAAGGGAGGCAATACAGCACCGAACATGGCCCTGGCGCAAGGCAAGGAAATCACACAAATACTCGACGACATCGGAGATGTCTTCTTCGTGCAGTCGGCCATCATCCCGGACCCCAAAAGTTATGAACCCGAAGGATCAAAACCCGAAGGGTACCAAGCGGATTTTACTATGTGGGAAATGGAGGCAGCCATCGAGAGGGGGCAACGAGCGGAGCTTGGCGTGCCCCGACGGGATTTCCAACTCTATGCTCAAGAACCTCCCGGAGGTGGCCAAACGGAACCTGCCAAAAGGATCAACGACGCCTCGCTCGAGGGAATCATACCGAACAAGTGGAAACTATCCTGAATGTGCCCCATGCCCAAACCATGCAAAGAAGCCGACTGTGCGAGCAACGTGCGCCCTATTTCGCTCACATCTATTAGAGAGTTTTAGTAGATCGTGTTTTCAGGCCACGCTATTTGTAGCGGGAGCTCGCGCTGCCACTTCGATGCACGCACTGAAGCGCGCGCCCGCAGCGGTAGCGGGCCTTCGAAAACGATCCCTTAAAACTCACTATTCTCAGCAAACTGATGAAGCGCATGGTGCTCGCGCGCATTGACTGGATAATCGAGCCTAAACGAGAATTGGTGCATCCCGCCCAGACGAGGTTCCGCAAGAACCTTGGTACGCAGGACAGCGTAGTCCTCATTCGCGAGTACTTAGTGAAGCGGTTGGCGCATTTCCACCGGCACTTCTGGTGGCAGTGGACATTAAAAAAGCTTTCGACACCGAACTCACGTGACGGTCATTGACATGGCCCGAAAACTGGGCGTGCGGGGCAGACACCTGTACTTTATCAACGCCTTCCTGAGCGGACAAAAATACCTGGTCAAAACTGGCAAGCACTGCAGCAGCGAAGAGAACACGAAAGAAATAGGCGTGCCACAAAGGGCAGTGCTCTCGCCGGCGCTCTTCAACGTAGCGATGGCGCCGCTTCTGTGGCGGCTCACCGTCGTTCTGGACTTGGCATTCAGAGTCTACACCGACGACATCAGGGCGTGGACTATGGGGAGTACCAACGCGCCCCTCCCGAGACAACGATCCAATGGGACCTTGAAGTGGTGAGCGACTTTCTGACGGAGGGCGGTCTACACCGTCACCCGAAAAGACCAGATACTTAACCTTTGGCAAGGGCTGAGAAAACGCCGACACGGACCTGCGCTTTGACGGTCAGAAGATCGACAAAGTGACCGAGCACTTCATTCTATACTTCGTCTCACCCTACGATGGACCAAAGGCAAAGGCTACAGACCGCCAGATCCAATCACGAGCCATTTAGAAATTGCGTATTGCGCTTTGGTGCACGTATCAGTGCCCGCATCTCGGATCACTGATGGGGATGGGCGGACAGTGGTTCGAATCAAAATAGCACTGAGTGACTCAACAATTTTACATTGATAGAAAGAGGCTGTTTGCAGTGTCGAAGCTGTAGAAATGATGCAGCGTTTTTGGGTTCGGAGAATTATTCGTCCACCTTTCATCAATGCTAGGCATGTCATAGTGTAGCGCGGAACGTGATTGGACCTGGCGGCCCGTGGCTTTGGCCTTTAGTCCATCGTAGGATGAAACAAAGTATAGGGGTGAACGTCAACTCGGGCGGCAACCCAATTGGCTGGATCGAACGTATGCGAAAAACTTGGAAGACAGGGCATGTAGCACACGCCTTTTCTGCTGTAGGTTGCTCTCCAGTGAGGCAGTGCACGGACGCTTCGTCAGCCAGAAGTTGGGACGCCGTGACGACAGCGACACTCGCGTTCGCTCGTGATTTTCACAGTTTCTCGTCAATGCCGCGACCAACCGCGAGAATCGCAACATGCAACAGCATGTCACTCAGGCTTCTGTGACGTCATTTGTTGCCACTTCGGCGCCACCTTTGATCTATGGGCTGGATAAGACGCTAAACACAACGTCGATGACGCGCTCCAGGCACCATAGCTGAACCAATCAGCGACGCCTCGAAAGTGACGCGTGGTGCATCCTCGCGTTTGTTTACATCCGGCACGCCGACCTTCTGAGGGACACGCAACCATGTCCGTCCGACGCCTCGGTTCGTGGCAGAGACCATGGATACGGAGCCGCAGAGGGGGTCTTCGCGGCGGCTCTGGTCAACGCTATTAAATAATATCCTTATTTTTATAAAAGCAGCACCTCGATCTGAACTAGCGCCCTGATCCCCTAGTCCCCCTAATGCCGACGCAAACGCCGAAATAATGCGAAGCGCAAGTTCGTCCGCTTCTTTTGCAGGGGTTGTGGGGACGACAGAAAGACGCCGAGCACTGCTGCTTGGCTCTGATTGAAAGATAGTGGGTAGACTTCGAGGCAGCTTGCTTTGAGCTCTACCCACTATCCTTCATTCAGAGCCTATCAGAGCTCGGCGTCTTTCTGACGGCACTACTACCCCCTGCAAAAAGAAGCGGACGAACTTGCGCTTCGCATTAAAACGCGGCGTCGCGTTATCACAAAGCGGTACGCATCGACTTGGTTTGAAACGAACACTCGACGCGGAGAAGATTGGAGGGCCAAGACAGAAGCGAGAAAGGAAGTGGCGACACGATTGTTCGCCACGTCGTGCTGCAGAGGCGTTACGACGAGTGCGTGTTTGTACCGTTCGGGCCGGCCAAGAAAACGACCGAGAATGTTCGCGCCGAGAACGCGTGCTAAAGGGAGGCGAGCGGAAGTGAGGCGGGACAGCACCGGAAGTCGCGCGGCGTGCCAGCGCTTCCGGTTGCCGTCTGGGCGTCGGACGCCCCATAAAAGCAGCGTCCTTTGATCAGCCGTCCCCGAAGAAAGAGCCCATAGGTCTAAGAGAGGGAGCAACTCGAACCATGGAGAGCATTTGAAACTTCTTGGCGAACGTCCCTCCGCAGGTTGGTGGCATGTGCGCATGCGCTGAATTGTAATGCTGTCGCGACGCGCGAGGAGGAAAGCTGGCGGAAAGACGGACACGCTTTCAGAGAGCATTACAAACGATCGACGCTGCTTTCGCCTCCTGACCATAGATTGAATCTAATAAATCTAAAGGGAAAGGTCTCGTGCATTTCTGCCGCTTCGGAACGGCGGAGCATAGACGCGGATGCCGGTGGTGGTCCCGATGGGATACCATACGACTGGCGACGCTTTTGATATATACAAGGAAGCAGGAAAACTTCACTTACATGATATGTATCCAATGTTTTTCTAGCTTTAATTCTGCACAAAAAGAACGCCGGCGTCGCGCGTTGTTTAAAAAAATAAATAAAGTTGAGTACTCAAACAACGTCAGCTCGTCGCAGCAAAACAAAAGAGCCTAACCTATCGCCTGCTTTTTTCGACACTTTTCTGACGCTCTTTTTTTTTTTGTTCTTTTTTCTCGTGACAACCGGTGTCAGCGTTTGCAATTTGCCGCGCTTTGCTCCCGTTCTTACTGCAAGACGCGGAAGGGGAGGGGAGACCTTGATCCTGGCAAGTTCGTATTGCAACGCAGCCTATAAGACACGTGACCTCCACCAAGCTACAAAAAAAAAAACTCTAGTCACACTATTCCCGTGACTCCTCCACCGGCGGCGCGTATCGGCGACCGCGGGAACAAGCGGGCAGGCGACAGGTTGCCCTTGTTTCGTGTAGAGTGCGACAGTTGTGTGTATACGCTAGATTCGCCAGTCTCCTAAATAAAAGCGCGACACTTGATCGGTGCCTTGTAAGCAAACGAAATGAATAGGCGGCTCATGGTCAGTCACGTGTTAGTTAGCTAAACGTTATGATTTTTTTTCAGTAACGTACTAACACACTCGTTAGATTTCAAAGGAATAACGAGTGAAGTAATTTCGTTACTTTTTCACGGTATTGCCCATCAAATCTCTTTGCTCGTTACTTTTAATTAAAATTTGTCAGGTTTTTTGTCACTACAAAGGTACAACGCGCTATCGGAACCTCACTGTTTTCTACAAACTTCATTTAACGAAAGAGGATGAATATTATGAAATCGCTTTGTACAATAGTTTTATTGCTATAGAAGTTTGACAAGTCGCCCGTTGAGGCAGACTAAGTTCTGGGCTTTATTAACATACAGACACCCCAATTCTGTTTTTTGCTTTAGAAGTTCGTGACCGAGGCTTATCGCTGCCGAATATACTGAAATCTAAAGTACCGCAAAAGTAACGTTCGCTAGGTTTTGAAAATAACTGTAACGGTATTTCGTTCATTTGCGGGACAGTAGCGAATCTCGGAAATGCGTTAATTTTTGGCTAACTAAGGAGTAACCCTATTTCGTTCCTCGTGTTCGGTAAAGGAGGCAACACTGATTTATACACCGTCTTCACGTAGCCTGGCGCATAAATGTGGCAACAACAAATACGATATTGATGACAGAAACAAAAGCTCCCTTACGAAGGGGAGTGGGAGAAACCCCGAATGTTGTAACGTAATAAAAAATCCGTTCACCCGCGCGTGACCAATGAAATCAGACGTATTTACGCTAAGCCATTGCTGTCGCTCCTTCCGCATTTGTTCCGAAACAGACGACGAAAACAAACAGCGAAATTCCCAAACGACCCGAATGGGGCTACACCCTTAACGTGCTATATAGAGTGTGAATACTGATGACCCAGACGACGTCGTCCGTTCGAGCATACCCCTGGGCCGTCATGCATTCCACGTGCTACGCGTGAGCGATGGGCTGCACGATTTTCCCAAGTCCGGCAGGTTCCTGCGGCCCCCAAGAAGCTTTTCGTTGGGCCATCCACGTTAGCGGGCAGTCCGGGCGTTTCTACTCGGACGCGTTAACGAGCCGCGCCGGCGTCGTTTGAGACGACTACTCCGTTTGCTCTTGTGATGAACCGCAACGGACACTGCCAGCTGTCCCAGCCAATCCAAAGCTGTGAACCTCTGACGTCACTAAGCGCCGCGCGTAGCGGCCAAGGAGGCGCCCTTTCCGAATGTCACGTGACAGTCACGCAGCACTGGATTGGCTCCGATGGATATCGTGGCGCCAGCTGCGGTTCATCGTAAGATGAAACGAAGGGTGGAAAAGGAACGCCACCCAGCACGCAAGTGGCGTGCGAAGAATTCCGTCCCAACGTCGAGGCACATGCGTCGCTCTTGGGGCGCACTTAGTAACGAGGGAGGTGGACGATGGTTTGTAATTTGCGCGTGTACAAAGCTATGCTAGTCTTTATCGACTTAATTTTCTTGTCTCGTGTGTGCCCGTTTCTAAGTGTCTCGTGGTTGGGGATGCTTGTAAATCATCAAGTTGTACTAGGGTGGGGACGGCGTACGATGGCGCTGAAAGGAAGCACATTCTTGATAACAGTATCAAAATTCGCAGCAGTGTTTGTTTCGTGGTGCAAATGATTACAAAGGTGGTTGCCAATGTCGCATTAACAGTGATTACTTAAATGTGTCAACTGTCTTACCGAAGCTATTTGCTCGGCAGTGTTCAGCAGGGTAAGGGATATAAGAGCGCCTCCAAAATCAATGCACTTTCAGAAGCATAAAAGCTCGCATCAGCGCTCGAATTATTTGTAGGTGACAAGTAGAAGAAAGCTAATATCAAGTAATAAAAATACATAAAAATGTATTTTTGTTTTTAATAACCGAATCTTCACGTATGGATATGAAGCCGGTATAGATACTGAGTTTCGTTTTAAATATAATAAAATTTGGCTACATTTATTTCGAGCGACAGTACAGGATGCAGGACAGTAGTTGTTGGTGACACAACAAAAGTTTGCAGTGATCTATCTACCTGTGGCGCCATCTCCCGATAGGCGAGGTGAGCATACAACGGAGTGCGTTGTCTGCTCCCTGCGCCTATCGGTAGATGGCGCCGGAAGTAAATAACGTCGTTAAATCGGTCGTCTGCGAATTCCCTCAACCCTGACTTTCACAAGTCTTTTTTTTTTGCTCTCACTGTTTTTTTACAAAAAGAAAACAACGCCTTGTACTTTCACACGGTAAAACTGACCTGCTCAGTACATATTCCCTGAAAGTTCGAGCTTTTTATGCGCAGGCGTCGATTTTTCCGCCTCGTTTTACTGCGCAAGGTCCACTTGGGACATCTTATAAAATGGCGTCTCTCTATCAAGAAGTTGGAACTGTGGCTACGAAAGACAGACATTTCTGTTACTCTCTGTTTAAACGCTCTCATTTCGGCTAAGAAATCTGGATCGTCCACTTTCCTGTAAATGACCTCCGAAAGAGAATCGAGGCTGATATCATGTCTATACCTCTAAAAATAATCTGCGCTGTGTGCATGGTGCAACGTGATGCTCAGTGCCATAGCGCAGTCTGTCTTCTTAAGTCTAAACGTCTTTCCAGCCTCGTTATTTGCCAAGCTCCTTTTGTAGCCCCTACAAAAATATTTATCCACGTTCTATAGAATGTCTATAGAGGCTATATATATTCTGAAGAACATTTATCCACTTTTCTAATTCACTGTCTATAGCTTTTGGGCCGCTTTTCCCTGTAGACTTCCATAGAATTTAGTGTATGCAAATGGTAAAGAAATTGAATAAAAATAGATTTTTGACAACCTTGCTATCCCCTTTCTTAAAACAGTAAATAAGTTTTTCGTGAAAAAAATTCTAAATAATAATTTTAAATTTGTCACGATACATCCATGAAAACATGCACTCGCCACTTGTCGTGTGCACCTACGCAGACATCACAAATACTCACGCCATGGAGCTTTCGTAACACTAGTAATTCAGTAGTGTTGACTGCTCCACCCCTGTGTACACCCTACACTGGAACGAGGACCATCCAAGAAGATAAAAATATTACAAGTATGTTGCTCTTTTTCTCGCACATAATTTATACGACATGTGGTTATTAATGTTTGGTGAACTTCATCTCTAACAATAAAGCATTGCAAGAGGCGATAAATATTTGACACAGTCGAAAAACAGCAGCCTCCGCAAGGAGGCTTCAACTGTGTGTGATGTCGTTTCACCGCACTGCATGTAATTGTTCTATCGATACTAGTCTATAGAAATTTTAAAGAAATATGGCGACAAAAATCTATTGAGACGTAGTGATGATAATTCTATAGCATTTCTTTCGGCTGTCCTCTCTATACTTCGGTTGAAAGAAAGTCTACAGAAAGTCTATGGAAGATTGTCGAAACGACGTGACTGGATAGGAAGTTGAAAGAGTTGTTAAAATGTGGATATACTTTTTATGGGACTGCCTGAAGTATTCTTTGTAAAGGAGATGGAAGCTATTGAATAACTCAAGTGCTTAGCGGGAAAGTAGACGCACCAGATTTCTCAGACCTTAAAAAACACAAGGCGTGGCTTCACACTTTTTTTTTCTTCTTCGTGATTCGTTATTTTGCTTTATTATAGGCCATTGCCACAATCTCTAAACCAAACGAAATAAGACGTTCGTGTTTAGAGAGCGTAAGGTCGGTATGCCTTCGAGGTACGGCGACACTTGTTTAAGCAGTAGGTGGGAAATTAAATCAGTGCTGTACGACTGCTAGTCTGCGGTCTTTAACGTGCATCACGCAGTAGCAACGCACGGCCGCACGCAGGTTTACGATGATCGCCCGGATCAGAACGAGCAGGGGTGGGGATACCTCAATCGCATTATATGCGAGCAATAAAGCTCGGGACTGACCAGGCTCCTCGTTTCTTGATGTGTTAATGACCATAGGCGTCAAAACATTAAATAAGAGGCCCGGACGTACGTAGATCAGGTCCCTCTTGAATCGTTGGTGCAGGTTGGCGATGAAGGCCTCCTCGGTCGGGGGCTCCAGGAGCAGGGCGTCGCTGAGTCCCACCTCCTGATCCAGGCTCAGCACTCCCCGGACGCTGGCCGAGGACGACGGACGCTGCTGCACAGAGAACAATGGGACGAAATTACAACAAAGCAGACCTGGGGCGACACGTTGGTGCCTCTATTCGGGACGAGATCCGACCATCGCGCCCCTAGCGGCTGAGTTGAGAACTAAGCCCATGGGCACCACGAGATCCACTAAATGAGCTACGCTTGGAGTATCGGCACTCTGTTCCCCGGTCTGCTAGTGTGTGCCGCCATCTTGCTGCTTAGTGCAGAGCGGACGCAACTGTCGATCGTCAAAATTTAAGAAATGCGACTTTCTCAGCTTTAGATACGCTGTTAGGAAGCTCAGGTGATGTCGTTTTGCTCTGTCGCGAACATTTTTAACACGTCGGACGAAAAAGCGTTTTTTGCGATTTCAGATAAAGCTTCACATTATTGGCAGCATGATTTTAAGCACCAAGATGGCTGGAGTGTCGTCACCCAAAAGCGTAGCTGATTTAGTGGCTATAAACAGCACTACAGCCCCCGCAAGGTGAGGTCGGCAGGGAGGAGCTTCAGCTCTCCCGCCTCCAGCGCCAGCTGCCGACCTTCGTCAGCGCTTCCGTGTCTCGTGCACCTCGAGCTCACGCACGTGCAATCAAAGCACGGTCGAAGGCATGGAGCGCGTACTGGAGGACGGGCGTTTGAAAGACGCGCCCTGCCAACCCATTCTGTCAGTAAATATTATACAAATTGAATTATTTGTTTGTGTTTCTGACGCAGCGCTCGGCTGACGCGGCCGAATGCTGCGCCAGCGTTCAGGCTGGGGCTCGTGTTTAATCAGTGAAACGCACGAGTCTAAGCCGAACCATGACGCAGCACTCGTGTCCAACTTGTGGCCGGCGCTCAATCGAGGGAGAGGACGCGGAGAGTTCACAGGCCTTGTGTTGGGTAGACCCTGGGGTCTCCGGAAGCCGCGGATAGAGCACCCCCTATTGTTGGATGTTGGATCTCCTCACCAACAAGCACTGACAGAACGGGGACGGCAAGGCGTCTTTTTCGAATGTCCGGCATTCAGCACGCGCTCGCTCGTTTCCTTCCGTCGTGCATTGGCTGCGCGAGCACACTCAAAGCTCAGGAGACGTCGAAGTGGTTTTCAAGGTGTAAAGTAGGGTGTTGCAACCGGACGATGAAGAAGAAGAGAAGCGGCGGGAGGCTCATGCTTTTTGTATTGTTTTATCAGTCTGAAAAACGAACAGTAAAGGAAAAGGTCGCACCGACCGATTTGTCTAGCGTAATAGCCTTCGTATTCCTTGGTTCCTCAACATATGGTGCCGAAACCCGGTAGTTTTCCGCATTACAAGGGCCCAAGCTACACGCCGCAGGAAATTTCAATCCTGCAGCTGTAACGAAATTCAGCAGTTCCTTGGCGGGAGCAGACCACTGGGAAAAGAACAGCGACGGAACCTTGGCAGGCGACCATACGGCCTCGTAAATACGAATTAGTCAATGGAAAGGCTGAAGGCTAGGCGGTCGGCTCGGCGGCCACAGAACACTAGGATCATGAACGACGCCAATCGAATTCTGCAGGATCCTAGCCCCGACCTAACAAGAGTACGTTCGATCCAGGACAGACTCACTAACAGCAATGCAGAGCTCCGACTACTTGACGGTGAGATAGAGCCGCTAATTCCAATCCAAGAACTGGAAAGTGAGTGCACCGCCACTGCAGAATACCAAAACGAAGCCGTCATGGTAATCAGCGAGTTGGAGAGCAAGATTGAATCGCTACAATCTCAGAGAATAATAGCTTCGGCGGCGAGCACCGGAAACCAAACCGGCATTCAAGACAACTCAGCGAGACGTGGGCCAAAGCTTCCGAAGCTGGAGCTATCTACTTTCGATGGAGAGCTAAGCAACTGGCTCACAATCTGGGAGCAGTTTGGTGGAGCCATCAATACCAATGCAACCTTAACAACCACAGATAAGTTCCACTATCTTCGTGGGTGTCTAACGGGAGATGCTGCTGCTGGTGCGATAGCTGGGCTACGAACAACAGAAATATGCTATGCCGAAGCGATCACCATCTTGCAACAGAGGTTTGGAGACCAGAGGAGAATAGAGCTACAGCATCTGAATGCCCTCAGAAATCTACCGCACATTGCTTCTGCTAATGACGTGAGAGGGTTGAGAAACGTGTATGACACCACACAACTCAACGTTCGGTGTCTAAACTCTTTGAATGTTCCCACGTCAAGTTTTTCAGCCATGCTCTGTGACATTCTTGTCAGGGCGTTACCTTACGAGGTTACAGTGGAGTGTCGCCAGCAAGTCAACAACACCGCTTTCACTAACGCAGCGGCACAAGACCAAGGAGACGGATCGGCGGCTGGAACTTCAAGGTCAGCGGATATTCCGTCGGAGTCAGTGACCGAATTGAATGGAGTGCTTCGCTTCCTGGGCGTGGAAGTAGAAAGCCGAAAAAGAAGTAGCCTTGAGGATGCTCGAGGCAAGCACGAGACAAAAGTAAAGTCGTTTGCATCAGCATCAGCCCTTCATAACGCAACAAATGCTACACTTCCTGAGTGTTTTTTCTGCCATTCAAAGAAGCACACCACGCCATCTTGTGATTGCAGAAAGCAGAGAGAGAAAAAATAAGGCTGTTATCATCAGACTCCAGATGTTTGCGATGCACATTGAAAGGTCACCCAGCACGAGATTGCAGAAAAAAACTCAGTTGCGCAATTTGCAGAGGCAGACATGCAACCACAATGTGCGATCCTGAGTTTGTTAGACTGATGAAGGAACGTTCACCCCAAGGTAACGATACGATTTGCGTGTCTGCATCCAGCTCGGGCGCACGCTCAGGAACGAAGTTTAGTGATAGCATATATCTCCAGACGTTCAAGGCATTTTTACTGACCAACGCTGGCAGTTGTTATGTCAAGGGAATAATCGATGGTGGCAGCCAGCGCACATTTATAAAAGAAGAGGTAGCGCAACGCCTAGGGCTGAGGGTCCTGCGGAGAACCAAGATATCACTCAACACTTTCGCCAGTAATGCTTCGAAGGTTACAGAGCACAGTCCCGTTGTGGAGGTAAAGCTCTAAAGTCAATTTGACAATGCAGAAATAACCTTTGAAGCAATTTCCATCCCGGTCATTTGCCAGGACCTATCTACGCCAACAACTAACACCCCGTTTGTGCGATTTCTGCGAGAAAGCAGTAAGAATCTGGCAGACGACGTGATTTTCCCAGGAGTAAAAACAGTTCCTGGAATAAGTCTGGTCTGTTGATTGGATCCGACCAATTGTGGGAGTTCTGCACAGGAGAAGTGATCAGGTGCGCAGATGTGGACGGGTTGGTAGCGATCAACACCAAGATGGGCTGGACGCTACAAGGTCCTTCAAGACAGGTGGGAAGGCTCCTATGGGATTCAAGTCTGATGACATGTGTACTACAAGCGAAGACAAAGGAAACCCAAGTGGAAGAGACGCTACAGTCCTTCTGGGAGTTAGACAGAATGAGAGTTGCCGACAGTGAGCTCGGCGACACTGATGCAGACACCATTACACACTTCGAGCAAAACATCATTAAGAAAAACGAACGATACGAAGTGGCGTTGCCGTGCAAAGAAGACGCTGCTGATATGCTGGCAAACAACCGGGAAGTTGCCATTTCACGTCTAGGGAGCTTGTTGAGAAGAATCTCACAAATGGAGAGATTACTCAAGCGGTATGATCATGCAATGAGACAGTATTTGCGTGCTGGGCATGCAGAAGTGATGAAGAGCAGAAAGGAAAGCGACCGCGCGTAGGTCATGTATTACATGCCGCATAAAGAAGTAATACGTGAAGATGCAACAACAGCAAAGTTAAGGATCGTATTCGACGCATCTTCTCAAGCCAAAGGGTGTAGGTCGTTGAATGAGTGCCTAGTAACAGGACCCAACTTGAACCCTGAGTTTATGCAGGTCCTGCATCGGTTTAGATGGTACTCAGTCGCAACTACCACCGACATTGAGAAAGCGTTTTTACAAATTGCCATCCGTGAAGAGGATCGTGATGCTTGTAGATTCCTTTGGTTTGCTGAGAAGCCAAGTTTCCCTTTCAACGAGGAAGAAATTCAAGAGTGGAGGATGACTCGGGTTTGTTTCGGATCCACGTCTAGTCCATTCATGCTCACAGCTACAATACAACATCACTTGAAGTTGGTCTGTGAAGAAGACCCACAATTAGCAGAGAAACTCAGAACATCTTTCTATGTTGATGATCTACTGCTCCGAGCCGACGATATTGAGGATGCTGTGAGGCTCTACCACACTTCCAGGTACGTCATGAAGCAGGCAGGAATGAACTCCGGAAATGGACTGCGAACAATGAGCAACTGCAGGAGCAGTTCCACAAGGAGGAGCCAAAAATTATGACCGAAGAAAAAGCCTCTCACCTTCACCAATCTCCAAGGTACTTGGAATGATGTGGGATCACGAAGGTGACTGCTTTATTTACAAAGTTGAAGCTTTGCTTGAATTCCTCTCAGCAAATGTGGACACTAAATCATTCATCCTCAAGGGAGCCTCAAGAGTATTTGATCCCCTTGGATTGATCGCGCCCTACGTCCTAACAGCTAAGCTGCTATTTCAGAGGCTATGGACATTGGGGATCAGCTGGGATGAAGAACTCCCTGCTGATTTGATTCTTGAATGGCACGCTTGGACGGCGGACCTTGTTGAACTGCACTTGTTAAGAATACCAAGACATGTCAAGCGAGGCATCCTGGCAGGAGCCAACAAGGTACAGCTACACGTCTTTGTAGATGCAAGCACGCAAGCCTACGGATCTTGTGAGTACTTTAGAACAGCCGATGACCGAGGAAAAACAGCTACCATGTTAGTTGTTGCGAAGACAAGAGTGGCACCGATAAAACCTTTATCACTGCCTAGGTTGGAGCTGATGGGGCGAATATTGGAGCCAGACACCTACGATACATACAACAGTCATATTATGACGTGGAACTTGATTACATTATGTGGACCGACTCAACGGTTGCCCTCAGTTGGGTGAGAGAAGTCCCTGAAAAATGGAAGCCATTTGTAAAACACAGGGTGGCAGAGATACGCGTCCTGACATCCCCGGACCACTGGAGGCACTGCCCCGGTCAAGAAAATCCGGCGGACCTCTTGACCAGAGGACTAGGCGTTCAGGAGCTTCGTACTAACTCTCTTTGGTGGAAAGGGCCCAGTTGGCTCAGTCAAGAACCTGCGGAATGGCCTGCATCTCCAGTGTTTTTGAAGACACGCTTCAAATTGAAGTAAAAGAAGAGACGCATGTGCTGTTGGAGAAAGACCAAGAAGTTCCATTATTGTTCGTCACCGGAAGTTACGAGAATTACCAGAATGTTCTGAGAATCACTGCCTGGGTCATTAGGTTCGCCAACAACACTCAGAAGAGAAATGACAAAACACGAGGTGGACTAATTGTGGCAGAGTTGGACAAAGCAGAGCAGTATTGGATCAGGCAGGTACAGAACGAAAGGTTTCAGACGGATATTATGCTCCGCGAGAAAAATACGGCGGAGGTTAATGCAAGACTCGCGGAGTATTATCCTTTCATTGACGAAAACAAAATCCTGCTGGTCGGAGGACGATTGCAGAGGTTGACTGAATGTCTCGATGTGAAACATCCAGTCCTATTACCGAACGACCATAACTTTGTCAACCTAATTGTGATGCACGCTCATTGTAAGGTTATGCACAGGGGAGTAACAAGCACAATGTGTTACATACGGGAGAGGTACTGGATAATACGCGCCAGGCATCTGACCAAGAGGGTAATAAAAAGTTGCCTCGTACGTTCACGGTTGAATCCGAGGCCAACTGCAGTTGAGCAAGCTCCGCTACCGACAGATCGAATCAAGAAGGCAAAGCCGTTTGTAGTAACCGGAGTCGACTTCGCGGGGCCGCTGTACGCAAAAAGAGACGACGGTAGCTGCAGCAAAGCGCACATCGTACTTTTCACATGCGCCTCCACTCAAGCAATTCACCTCGAGCTCTCAACGGGCCTCACTTCGGAAGCTTTCTTGCTTGCATTCCGGCGTTTTATAGCAAGAGGCATACCACTGGACATATATTCTGATAATGCACTAGCCTTCAAGAGAGCATCAAAAGACATCCAGAAGGCATTGGGTGCAATGGAGCAAGAAGTATTCAAATGATACATTGCAGAACACAGAATCAACTGGAAGTTCATTGTGGAGGCCGCTTCATAATGGGGCGGGTGGTGGGAAAGGCTCGTTCGATCTATCAAGACAGCACTTAAGAAAGTGTTGGGCAGAAGCAGCCTATGCTTCGAAGCACTGACGACTGTCCTTGCAGAAGTGGAAGCAATGGTAAACTCAAGACCACTGACATATCTCTACTCGAAAGTAGGAGAACCATCAGTCATCACGCCAGCACATTTTTAATAGGGCAAAGTTTGACAGTTCTACCAGAAACAAGCTTGTCTACCGACGGCCCGGGATGTGTGACACAGAAGGAAACAGCTTGCAAGTTCCAGTATCGAAAAATGATTATGGAACATTTTTGGAAACGCTGGAGGTCTGAGTACCTGTTGGAGTTGCGGTCAGCTCATCGATATCCCGTCACCAGTACTTGCTCCCTGAAAGTGGACGACATAGTCATAGTGGAAAATAACCGAGCATCCAAGCTATTCTGGGAACTGGGGAGAATCGTAGAGACGTAACCCGGAACTGACGTAATTGTTCGTGCCTGTCTCGTGAAACAGGAAAACGGTACGCGCATAAAGAGACCAGCGCAGAAACTTTATTTGCTGGAAATTCGTCCAAGCCAACTTCAGGCTCGGGAGGATGTTGCAACCGGACGATGAAGAAGAAGAGAAGCGGCGGGAGGCTCATGCTTTTTGTATTGTTTTATCAGTCTGAAAAACGAACAGTAAAGGAAAAGGTCGCACCGACCGATTTGTCTAGCGTAATAGCCTTCGTATTCCTTGGTTCCTCAACATAGGGTACGTTGTTAAGCTAGTTGGTTCATCTTAGTTAAACATATAAATAGCACAAAAAATACAAGGACAAGAAGTAAACAGGACAAGCGCTAACTTTCAACTGGTTTTACTCAGGAAAAGCAAAGCAATATATACACACCACACGCGAAGCAGCAACACGTAAAAGCTATCAAGTCAGTATCCAATTATGCAAAAACTGAAAATTCATTTCCATGGAGCACAGTTGCCATGGAGCACATTCCCACGAAGCAACGAGGTAAAGAACGAAAATACCAGAAGTTATTCCGTACATCCACAAGGATGCCCACAATCTGAAGAAAGTGGCATTTAAGTACGATGTGTTCGTTGTGTTCTCCGCCCCAAAGACGTTGGCTGGGTTGTGCTCCCGCACTTTTGATGAGAAAGCAAAAAGGCCATGTGATAAGAAACACGTCACGCCTTACGTGGACTGCACAGTGGGTGTGGTCTACAAAATCCTACTGGGTTGTGGTAAGGTCTACATCGGCCAGGCGCCCAGGGCGGTGCAGCAATGACCGAGCACGGGAGCACGCACTATCGTAAAAAATAAATATGGCTCGCATTTGCCTATTCATTGCAACACGTGTGACTGTTCCGAATTTGAGCAGATAGGATTCTGGGGAGAAGCCCTGAGACTGTCGCTCGTGGACTTTTAGAGGCGTTCCTTACCAAAAATAGTGGGACGGCATGTGTCAGCGACAAGTTAATTGTGCTCCATGGGAATGAATTTCAGTTTCTGCATAATTGGATACTGACTTGATAGCATTTAGGTGTTACTGCTTCGCGTTGGTTTGTATATATGCTTTGCTTTTCCTGAGTAAAACTAGTTGAAGGTTAGAGCTTAATTGTCCTGTTTACTTCTTGTCCTTGTCCTTTTTTTGCGTTATATGTTTAACTGAAAGTTGAAAGTACGCGCTGGAGACGGGACGCCTGAAAGGCCTGTCTGCCGTTTTCATCCTGCCATTAGGGACTTCTGGCAGTTCGTATTATAGTGTTTTGCTATACTTGTTCATTGTTAAGCTGAGACTGCAGCCAATGCAACAACACGGCTTTGAAACATTCTTCCGAAGAACGAGCGCTCGCACTATTTAGCGCGAGCTCGCTGGCTTCCCCAGTGCTTTGGTTCAGCGTACCTGCGCGTTTACACTTGTGTTATCAAGGGCAGAAATCTCGCGCTGAAGGTTGAGCTTCTTTTCTTCGCTTAAAGGGGCACTGAAGTCGATTCTAAGATCGTCATTTTGTGGTGACAACTCACTCTAGACGTTCTAAGCATCCCAACAAACCCGAAATCACAATCGTGCGTATCTTATTTCCGCGACATGCCCTTTTTGGGACTTCCGAGTGAAGTGATCGATGAAGAGCGCTTGTCGGCGAGTTACAAGCGATGGCTCCACCCATATGGTGAAAAAGAGGAGTCTTATCTGAATCTGCAGTTATCAGACTCTCTTCGAAACGAGTTATAATAAAATCATTCGGAATCTGCGCGTATTGTAGGGATTTTATTGGTCCACACACTGTAGTCCGCGAGAAAAGAAGAGTTCATATGCATTTCTCTTGCCCTGAGATGAATAGGCGGTTTCGTAATATAAAACTTGGTAAATGTGAAAATTAACACATTTTAAACAATATAAGATGAAAAACGACCTTTTCCAAAAATGACTTCAGTTCCCCTTTAAGCGCTTGTAGCCTTGGCGGCAATTTCAGCTTAAGTGTGAACGGAGTACAGGGGGACGTCGCACCGCCACTTCGAAGCATGGATTGATCACGCGCTTGCTGGGGCGTACGATCTCCTAAAGCTCCCTATTAGTGACCTGAGCGATCGAATGCATCGCTGTGATCGGCCAAATGCTGACTATGACCTCAGCAAACGATTTCTCATCGACGGAAATAACAGTAAGTAAGAACTCAACTTTTGACAGTGTTGGTAGTGTTGCTTTCAGAGCGAAATAATTTCAGGCTTCCACTATGCTCATTTCAAACATCATCGAACTTGTTGTGCGCAAGGTAATGACGTCACGCGGTGGCGCCCTCCTATGGTTCCCTCTCCTGGCATCATTCCCTTGGAACAAGTTCAATGATGTTTGAAATTGGCACGGTGGAAGCTTGAAATCATTGCGCTCTAAAAGCAACACTACCAACACCGTCAAAATTGAAGTTCTAACGTTCCTCTTATTTCCGCCAATGAGAAACCCTTTGCTGACGTCATAGTCAGCATTGGGCCAATCATGGAAGGCCGACCACAGCGACTCTTTCGATCGCGCATGTCGCCAATAGTGGCTAAACATAGACCGCAACACAATCAAAATAGAACTATAATTTTAGCATACTGTTACTGCGTTCCGCGTACAACACTCGTAGCCTTTGAAGTATGCTTTTAAGCGCACGCCCGAGTGATATCGCGACCGCGGTATGTGCGCTTAAAAGCATGCTTCAAAGGTTTGGTAGTGTGGTACGCGGAACACGATAAAAGTCCCTATTGTTTAAAAGACAGAGAACGATTTCAGCTTGTTGGATAAACATAGTCCAGTGGGGGCCACTGTGGCCTCTTATAACAGCTCTTGTGAATCGCCATTTCCACACCTATATGACTGCATAAAGCACGTAAATGCAACGCTACATGGTCTTCATATTATGTTTCGTTCTTCTTTTTTTTATCTCAGGCTATCAATTTTTTTTATGTCTTTTTTTTTACAGGGCTTATTGAATTTCGTTAATAAACATGACTAGTCTCTATCTCTCCGCCAACATAACATCGAGTTATCGAATTTTAGAGGCTATATTTTTTAACGTTCAACAAGTTTGAGCAATATAGAGCCCCAGGAAGTACACTGTAAAAATTGTTGCACCCTTTAGGGTACTTTTGTGCTGAGGACGACTGGATGATGGGCAGGCCTGGCTCGCTCCAAACTGTGCTATTGTGACTCTAAACTGCTGCTCCGGACTGTATTTTTCTATGCAGGAAGGAGAGAAACCGTGTACACCATGCATCGCTTACAGTGGCACCTCTGTTGAGCAGGCAGGCAACCTGTTCCTTTGCATCGAGAAGCAGCAGTTACTGCGTGTGATTGATGCTGAGCAAGGCATTGCTGCAGTGATGGCGGCATACTATATTTTTGACATCAACTATGCTACAGCAGCACACGGTTTGTGCTGCGTTGTAGAACATTTATTGATTGGTGTTCGTGTTACAAAACCAGGGTGCGCAACACAGCGCTTCATCTCTTCTTACGTGGCAGAGTTCTCCAGTGTTCAGCTGCAGGCTTCTGCCAAATAAGCGATTATTTGCTCACAAACCAACTGTTTTAAAGAAACAATAAATTTTTCGACTAATTGTTCCGCTCTGTCTGTTCTTTAAATGACTATACTCGAGCATAGCTTTCTGTGGCAATACAGCCGGAGCTGAGGATGGCGGGTGGCAACTGGGAGACAGTGCGGAGCGCAGCCATTGGCTGCGATATGAAAGCAGCCGATGACAGCGCTCCGCACCGGCGCCCAATTTACCCCGGTCACCCACAGCTCCGATTGCTTTGCTACAGAAAGTTGTCCTCGAGTATTCCAGACCTACAATGACCACCAGAAGTATCGCATGCATCAATAAGGCTCAATAGGGGTTATAAGGCTTCCTAAAAGTTGCACCCTTTTAACACCCTTATATCAAAGGGTGGTGACAGGTTGCAAACACCACTTATTGATAAAGGTGCACGTTGAACCACAACACCCATGAAAATGGGTGTGTAGTCATTCGGAAGCACCATTTTTAGGGGGGCAAGGGGGTGAGTTATACACTCTAAAAAAAAGGGAGTAGTACTTCCTCCTTTAAAGGAGGAACTCGCGTGTCCAATATGTTGCCACATCAAGGGAGGAAATTTCCTCCTACAAAACGGGGAGGAAATTTCCTCCCTTAAGAAGGGAGGAAAGTTGCCACCTATTTTTGCTTGGGGGAGAAAAAGTTCGTCCCCCAGAAGGGAGGAAATTTGTCACCTTTTTGCTTTCAATGGAGGAAACTTTCTCCCCACGAGTAATTGATAGAGCTTCCACCAGATGGCGCTCAAAACGGCAAAAAAAAATTCGGAGACGCGCTAGTTTGTTTTTAAGCTCCCCCGACTTTTCAACGCTACATGGTAGATACACATTCATTACTGAACACGCATAATACATGGAACACAAGCAGAACGTCACCCCCACACAACAGCACAACGCACGCAGCGACACCGACCCCCACACCTCTCTACGAACGCCAAATTCGCACTCTCTCTATATATGGCAGTCTTATTTTTGAATCCGACTTTTCCGGTGACTGCTATCCTTTGTCGCATAAACACGGAGAGGTGGAGTAAATATTACTCGTACTTAATACATTATTTGAAATGTCTCCGGGAATAGCCCCCATCTCTTAATTCAACACCCTGAACAAAGCAAATGTAGTTCATTAAGCTAATTAACTAAAATTAAATAATTATATTCTTCATAAGTTTGATGAATCATGTTGGAAATGCAGTGTTTAAGTGCAGTACAGTGGTGCTGAATATTGCAAAGAAGCTATTGTTTGATTGTAGTGTTCAGTGCCAGTATAATTTATTTTCAGTTTCGGTGGGGTAGTGAATCATTTTAATACTTGCACAAGAATTTCAAGGATTTGTCAAAGAAACAATATTACTGGTTTTAACACCACTACAGCCGCGCTCGTTTCGCGACACGAGAGGAACCGCGCGTAAATAAACAAAGTCGGCCGCATAAAAAAATAATGCGACGTATTTTTTTTAGTGCGTTATTTGATATGTAGCAGGAGATGCAGCGCAGCGCAAACTAAAAAAGCAGGCGAGCTGGTAATTAATCGACATCTTGTAAACCCTGAGATGGGGAACGACAAAAAAACGGACAAACACAACAAAAGCAGTGAACCGTTGGCTGTGGTGAATCATCCCTTCCTTCAAGCCCGCGGACCGCCCTCCCTCCCCCACTTCGCCCCGCAACCAGAATGGAATGTCTGTACTACCCTTTCTTCCAAGTGGACTCTTCCCGAATGCATAGTTGACCTTGCTTTCCGGATCCGTTGCTTCGGTCCTTCGCCGAATCGTCATTTCAGTGTCATTTCTTGTGCGGGGCTATGGTTTTTCAAAAACGGGTGTTTGCCGCAAGCCGGTTGTGGCCTCGATGTTGACGGACTACAACGTGTGTCGGACGCAGTTGCTCGTCGCAACGCAGTGCTCTTTCCTACCGACGGAATATGATGTTCTGTTTGACACGGAACTGAAATAAACGCCGCACGGATTATCTTTCGCTGTATGGTACGTACGCTTTATTCCAAGAGTATACGTTTCTCGCGGAGGTGAGGGGGTAGGAACGTAGAGACGGGTCGACTCAAATAGAGCAGCAATCCTAACAGTTACGTAATCACGCAAAAAAAAATCAAGACGATTTATTTTTCGTGCGCTTTATTTGTCATTGAAGTTAAAGCAAGTAGGCAGGCGAGCTGGTTAAGGATATATTACTATGTCGACTTGTCTTGTAGCAAGTAACGCGAAAAAAGTGGTTGTACTTGCCATGCCAGTGATAAATCGCCACCTGTGCTTATCACAGCAACACGCTTTCATCCACCATGAACAAGCGCGATCTCGAAGCGGGCGTATACGGCGTGATTCTCCCGAGACACACGCCGCGCTACGCGCCTCGCTTTTTTGTTTCACTAGTGTACCTCCGCTAGACTCCGCAGCTCCCCTTTTCCTCCGCTAGCACCGCGCATGGGCAGTAGTGTTATCGCTGTAGGTGACGGCAACCACGCCGTAAAGGTGCCGTCACCGCCATTGAACATGTTCGCGACGGCAGTGGTGGTTCGACCGCCGCTGCCGCTACGAACATAGAGGAGGAATTTTCGTCCCTTTTACGAGCAGCATTAGGTGGCGCTGCTTCTGGATCGGTGAAAGGGAGGAACGGGGGCAATTTCTTCCCTTCCGTTGGCGACAGGGTGGAACATCGTTTTTTCCTCCATTTCTCCTCCCTTTTTTTTTAGAGTGTAGACACGAAAATGCACCTTTAAGGGTGCAAATTTTTTTACAGTGTAGCCATGCAGTGCTCGTACTGTTTGAACCTCATGTCCAAACTCTGACGTATTATTCGAAGAATATAACACCTCGTTCCCCTCCTTTGAAGTGGGGTCGAAAATATCCTAGATCAGCTGTCCATCTATATCGTGTTATCACCACACACTGTCTTAAAAAGACCGATCTCGCCAGTGAGTTTGGCTACAGCGTACTAGAATGCGGGATGGTGTTTGGTGCAGCGCGCCACTCGGCCATGGGAGCTCGTGAGGCTGCGCGTGTAGAGAACAGTCACGGCACGCTGCAGTCGGCACGATAGTAGAAAGTCGCTGCAGCTCGTTAAGTTCGGCGAATATTACATCAGCCGTTCGCAACCATTCCCAACGCGCCCAGGCGAAGGTCGTCGGTGCGTTAGTGCTTTGGAAACGGTCGCCCTACAAGCGATGCGCCGGTGCCGACATCAGTCGCAATCTACACCACGCACCTCACACGAGCCGCTCCGGTCACCGCTAATACACTGTAGTTTGACTGCGCTGCCACTGCCGCAATGCATTGAGAGCTTTAGTCCTTCTGCATGCGCGACAACCTCTCTGCAGCTCTCCGAAAGCAGAGCACAAAACAGCACGATCCTTTGCGTGCGCTACCTTTGGCTCACCACTCCACTGCGAACTAAAGTTATGGCGGCATCGCGCATGCTCCGAGCGCTTAATGAGATAGATTGCCTGTTTAAAGCGCCATGAAACGATTTTGCTAGTTTCGCTAATTACAACTCAGAATCACTCCCTAACATTAATATCCGAAAAAAGGTGCCTTAGTCCTTCTTTCTAAGCAGTGGCAGTCGGCAAATAAATTCGAGAAATATAAGCATTGTTCACCCGCTCAACTCGGAGACAGAACAATTGACCACGTGGCCTGGTGCCTATCCTATGCCACCGACATTAATCATAGCCACGTGCTGGGGTCGGCAAAGTAGAAAACGCGTGCTGAGCTCTAGGCATTGTTAGAGTTCGGCTATTCTCATCAGCGCAGTGGTTGGACACGAGCGGTAGCCCGAGTGTCCGCTGAGGCATTGATTGTATCGAGCCGACGTCGAGTGATCACGTAGATCTCGTGTCCTATTCATGAGACGCGCTCGACTGTCGTCAGGTGGGTGGTTTCGATTTTACAATTACGTCATCAAGCTATGTGAAGACAAGGCTGAAAAAAATGGCTCCCTTTTATTTTCGTAATTTCACCACGACCAAGAAGCTTCAGAATCAGTGGCGGTCCGTGCGAGTATACTTGGGCCAGACAAGTGCCAGTAAGCCTCTGTAAAGTCATGAACATTCCAACGCGATATCTTTTCACGACCCCTTCAAAAACATAGCAGTTTAAAAGAAAAGAAAAATTAGAAGACACTATGGTAGCTAACAGTTGCTGCATTCACCTGTACAACCTGCAGCAGCTGCGCTCTGTGCACAACTCCGTATCCAATTTACGAGTACAGCCTATTTTAAAACCTAACTGGAAGTAGATTGTCACGAACTTTTCTGCACCGCGCTACACTTTTCTGCCCTGGTGAAGGCTGGTGTATAGGCAAACCTAAAGTAACTAAATCCTGGGAAAGTAGCACCACCCCTTACGGCTGCCATTTAGCTTCATTAAATGGCCAGTTTCTTTTTCACATCTCAGTTCTTGGTGAGCCGATGTAAAATCGCAGGCGACGGGTTGCTTCATAAGGGCCGCCCACACTAGCGAGAAAACGCGCGCGGCGCGCCGATCGCGTTGAAAACGCGTTCCGCAAAATCGGTTGAGCGCGTGAAATCATGCGTTCGCTCGAATGCTTCAAGAGTGCGCGTGGCCTCCTGTGCTGTCACGTGACATTCGCCGCGATCGGCGTGCCACGCGCGTTTTCTCGCTAGTGTGGGCGGCCCTATATGCGGCGTACAATTGTTCTAAAATGCGTATTCGGAGCATCGGAACATAAACCGGGGCACGCAAATCAAGGGCACAACACAAAAGACGCGTAGAGAACGCGCGATGACGCGGCAGCCACACTCGCGCCATCATTGGTGGAGGTCGGGGGAAAATAAACGCATCCGGAAAGAGGGGGGGGGGGGCGTTTGGCGGTAAACAAACGCACGAGGCGAACAATGAACAGACAAACTTGCACGCCGTATAGACATTTTCTTTGCAAACGCTACCAGGTGGTACACCAGTCCTTGTCGTCCCAACAAACTTCTTGTTTGTGAAAAGAATGAACAAAGCCCACCTTAACACTGCTGCTTGAAACGTCGATGAAACAATCAACCACCAATGCTCCAGGCCAACGTAAAAAAAACCAAGCTCGAGATCTGTTCAAATTTTTCGAATATTCCTGTAAATTAACCTCACTCTAGAAAACAAGGAAAAGGAAAAAAGGTAGCAACGGCGCGCTTTCCTTCCTTCTACTGACGGGCCCTCAAGCGGACACGAGAAGAAGAGAGGAACGAGTACTCCTGCTCCAGTCAGACGGGAGAAAGGTCTCGCCCTCCCGCCTTATGTTCTTTCGGTTTCGTTTTTCGAGCACGTCGCCCGCATCGTTTAATCAATGTTGCTGAGTTGATTGAGTTTCAGCGGCAGCGAAGGCCGCCTGTAATTCCGTCTCGCAGTCAATCGTGCAGAGCATTTCGGTTGCATTGATGTTTCTACCACTACTTTTATCAAACGAGCAAGCCAAGCCATTAGAAACAGCGAAGTTCCGGAGCAGTGCCAGCAGCGCTACGTACACTGGGCTAAGATGGTCGTCTCTGGATTGCGGAATGACGTGTCGACGTTGACAACGTTATGGAAACCGCGGAAACTGCGTCCAAGACAGGCACATCTTGCTACCGGGTGCTTGAGCGCCTGCTGTACTGAGTTCGGTTCTGTTTTCCGATGCCGACTGCCAACCGGCAATCAACGTGGTTCTCTATTTCTGCGTGTCAGCAACATAGCAGCAACATTACAATGCCAGTGTTGTGCGTTGTGAGCACAAGACTGGAATTATCGCCGGTGTGACCATGTGCACGCATATCAGAGGTGCAACAACAAGATGAGATGACGTAAACTGTCGGTCATTGATGCCGCTGGTCGAGCCCTGATCGGAGAGGGCGGGGTGCCGCAGATTGTCATTCCGCTTTACATTAAAGAGTTTAAGACCGCTTTAGGGATTACAATGCAATCGATCAACATGTGGATAGTCATGTTGGAACACTGGTCTGAACCGTAGCTCCCATCGCACAGGGGGCAATATGACTGTCGTGGACGATGTCCTGTTGTCTCCACCCCTAGAGCGATGGCGCTCTGGGGTGCAGACACAAACTTCCGGTCAAAGGAGATGACAAACAATCTCCAGCATACCACCGCTTCTTGTAACGTTCATGTTATATTGTATGAACAGTACTCCAGGTAGTTAGCTAAAGGACCGACTAACGAGAGGTTTTTCATATTTTTATTTGTCCTGTAATACAAAATACAGTTTGCACACAGATTTTATCGCAAGTAACCGCGAGATCCGTGCTTCGAAGGCCGCATAGCACTGAGTTCAAGGAGAAGCTTGGCACGCGGCATTCGAAACACGCATATTGTGGTAACTCGTGTTTGCGGAGTTGCTTTTGTAATGTGAAGGTGCAGTGTGACCCTGGCTTAAGACGACCTATCCCATCCTATATGTCAAATAGCGCAAGATAAGGACTTCGCTAAATTTTCAACTTCGTGATTTCCGTAAAACTCCCTCGTCCCAGGAATTTTGACATCAGCAGGTTCAAAAGACCTGCCGGAACGGAGCGACCGTAAGTCTCTCGGGAGCCAAGAGACTGCTTGTAATATATTTATGATATTATTTGGTGAGGAAATACGAGCCGGAACACGATGAATTGCGTTATTCGTTCCTGGTTTTACGTAAATATACAAATTATTTCCCCAATTTCTTTTATTCTTCCTTTGTCTGATGTGTGGCTGTGCTTTCCAATAATACAAAACACTATCATGGCTACCGGTGACCGTTTTTTTTTTTCTATCTCTGAACCTGTCTAAACTTAAACCAGAAAAGTATACTCACCGATCAGGCACAACAAATCATATAGACATTTCTGAAAACCCTTTGCTGGTGTAACAATCGCTGTTGGTCTAGCCCTCTGCAGTGTAGATTCCGCAAAGAGCTGACCGCAAACAATTTGCGTTGTCGTTTTTATTTCTTTTTTCATTAAACTTTTTTTTACATTTTTCTAAAAGCGACCGTTAAAAAAAAAAAGACTATCTGAAAGCTTCAAGCAACGAGAAAAACAAGAATGGCGTTCACTAATGGCACTTCCCGATGGAAGCTTCCCACAGCTGTCATGTCTCGGTACAACGAAGAGCAAGGTGTCAACGGCTGCGCTGTACTCGCGCCTTAAAACTAACTTGACCCGGTGTCTCAGCCAACGGTTTGGAATCAAAAAGCGATGCGGGGAAAGAAACGTAGGCCTAGAAAGGTTCAACCACGGTTCAGGAAAATATCTTTAGAACGGTCACATGGCGGTCGTCGGTAGAGTGCCGTTTCGTGAGACCTTTCAGCTTTCCTTGATGAACGAAAGATCGCTACCGTCGTTGCACTCTCCGCTGTTTGAACCAGTAGAACAGGAACTCATTTAAATTTTAGATGGAATTGAAACTGAAACGGGTATCGATTTTCGTTTAGTCACATACACACATCAATATTTACTTTACATTAGCGACAACTATATATATTTTTATGTCCCAGTCATACATAGACAAATTTATCTTCAAAGTCGGCTTCGCTCGCTTTTTAACACAGAACGCGTTATATGGCTAGCGCCTAACCGTTTCCGGTTTCGAATTCCTGAAACGGAAGAAAAATACGCGAGGGCCGAGTTCCACCCGTGAGTTACATCACCTACGTCTCATCAGAAGTGTAATCTGAATGACACTTTCAACGCTCAAATAGAAAAAAAAAGAAGCTTTTTGGTGTTTACGCATGACTAGTCAATGTAAGAAACTCTTTTGCAAGAATATTCATAAATACATCAGTAAAAACACTAGATAGTTCCCATATTAGTATATTAGAAGTACGTACGTTTGTTCACATCTACGAGGATATTCATTTATTAGTAAAGTGTGACGCTCCCCAGACTGTGATAATGCTAATATATTACTGTTTCTCGGTGCAGTGCTTAGTGTTTGATCATTGCATTTCAACTTCGTGTAAAATTACAGTGAATGCCGTAATTTGTGCATATCTGTGGATTGATTTAATTTACATTTTTAAGTAGACAGTTACCGCAAGTGCTTTACTAAAATTTCAATGAGAGTTTCAAGCTACGAAACGAATATATTCACACTAATAAACGTCTAAAGTTAGTGGGGAACTGAGAAAAAAATTACGCCCCAGCACAATATAACTCATCAGATACCGAAGTGTGTACCTAAAAATGAGAAAAAATATTAAAAAAGAAAATTCGCATTTATGCGCCCTATCGATTTTCGGAGAGGTAGATGCGCATAATAAGCACACAAAAAAGAGGGGGGGGGGGGACGCCTTAAATAAAATTTTGATAAGGCAAAGCGAAAGGAGAGAGGCGAAGAAGAATTTGTGACGAGATAAGTAAAATGGAGAATATCGATTAACGAGAAATGTCAGGTTTCCCCGAGCCGATATATATATAAAAAAAAGAAGAAAAAAGCGTCGATATAAGGGGGGGGGGACGTGATTTGGGATGTCTATTACTGTTGCGCGAGGTTGTCAGGCTAATGTGCATAGAGAAAGAGAAAAAAATATCTTAAAAGTGTGCAGTGAACTTGGTCGCTCTTAAATATGGTTCCATTCAGTGTGGTTCATTGTGTGCAACGAGGACAACTGCTTTCACAAGCGAGAACGGCTATCTTCTTCCAGTTTAACGCGCATAGCGGGCATGGAAAGGTCGAGCATCGCCTTTTCACTTTATTTAAGCCGCGTTCCATCACATTAATAAACAGCCTCCCCCAACTTTTCCCATTAGTTTGCATGCGGGCAATTCGTTATTGACGTCGTTTTTGATCTTGGTCAAATGCAAAAGCACGGCGTGTAAGTCCATCGACGACAGAACTCGCCAAGTACGGCGGGGATGCTTTTGGGCCGCATAAAACCCTGCTTACGTTTCTTCTTTTTTGTTTGTAGTTATTTTGGCGGCATTTAACGGCCGCCAACAGGTCGACATCTGGACCCCGACACGTCTCAAGATGGAACAAAAACCGCTAGGTACACATATCGAGTACGGATTGATGCTCTTTTTGTTCCCGGGACGAGTCAGACTGCCTCAGCAGTCGATCGCGACACTTAAGAATTCGAGTGATCATGGATAACGCTGTTTTCGCTCATAGAAAGACGTATAGGGGGATAATTCATCCGCACGGTGTCCTGCGAAAGTTCAAACTGGAAGCACACGTCACGCGAAACTGCTCTATAGATAATGCTACATAATTCGTGCTTTTCGCAAGATAGGTACAGCATTGGTTCCCGCCTTTCGCGTCGAAGTAAGGGGGACGCGTTGTCCTCCAATGGCAGTACAAGAAAGGCAAGATATTGTCAATAGTCTTCGCGTTTTCCCCTTCACAACACTTTCCTCGGACGCTCTCAGTCCCGTACGGGCGAAGTCTTAGGCCTCTCGTATTTCACGTGCGTGTGAAACACAAGCCGATATCGAAATAGCTATCGCAGGAAACCACATCGAGAGCAGAATTATGGCTCAAGCCCCACGGCTGCCATCTTTAATTTACCGGGCTATATGCTCCATTTCTTTTTTTATATGTATATTTACTTATTTTTATTGACAATAGCGCAAGAATATCCGAGTCAACCATACTCGCTGAAAGATAATGACGCCACCTGATTGGCTTGAGAGAGACATTTGGATGCTCGAACGTTCCTGACTCTATCCGTGACTATAGACCTTGGCAAAAAACGCCTTCTGCGCGCTGCTATCTTTGTCTGCTGGGCTATGAAACTCCTTCTGAGCATGCGCTATTGCTCTGCAGTGCGGTATATGGGACTTTGCGCCGCATGCTTCCACAGCTCAGTGATTCAGCATCTTTAGTCCCGCGTGATAAGCGATGGAAAGGTCTATACAGGGAGCGAAAACAACAAGGAGCACAGGCTCTGCCTTCGCTTTCGGAGTCACAGGATGGCGTTAATTTCTTCAAGATGCATCGCATGTCGTTTTTATGTAGTCTCCTGCCTATAAGAGACAACAATAACCATAAGATGTCGATCAGATAAAACGAAGCTTGCTTACGAAATGTAGTGCAATAATCTCCTTAACTGCTATAGTTACGGACAGCTTAAAGTGAAGGTGAAGCACTTTTCGTGAAATCTGAGTTACACTCTGTTCACCCTTAAACTGAGACTCACCCTTAAGCTGAGACAGCGCGAGCTCGCTGGCTTCCCCGGTGCTTTGGTCGAGCTTGAGTGCGCTTTCACACTTGTGTTAGCAAGGGCAGAAAGCTCGCGCTGAAAGCGGGGCTTCTAGTCTCAGCTTAAAGGCCGACGACCAGACTCGAGATTCTGCAAGGCAGAAAATCTTCCTTACCATGGGGGAGGAGGAAACAGGCAGCTGTCGACAGTGTAGGAAGAGGAGGAAACGGGGGAAAAGTGAAAGCATGCATGAACTGGTCCTCGGTCTTTAGGGGGTATTCAGACGATGGAAAAATCCCGGGCATTTCTCCACGGCACGCGCATCCCGTGACGAAAACGTCAGGCTTCGCGATGCAAAAGCCTCGCGGTTTCGTCTCGTGATGCGCGCGCGCTGGGGAGAAATCCCCGGGATTTCTCCCTCGTGTGAATGCGCCTTTAGGGTGAACGGAGTATAGGAGCGGATTTCTATGCGACGAGAAACTGAGGGAGAGGAAGAGACCAGAACTTCAAGCTCTTGTTCAAGTAATTAGTGGGTGGACTCAAAGCCGTAGCTGCCTCTGTATCTAGTCGCACTTCGAAGGCGTTCCAATGCCAGACGCCGGAGTCCAGGGTTCCCCGTTCATGTTCGAAGGCATTCGAGGAGTGAGCGAAGACAAAAGCAGCTATAGCTTTACGTCTACTCACTAATGATTCCGGTCAGAGCCCTACCACGTGCTCTCGTCGCCCCTCTCCCTGAGCTTCTTGGCGCGTAGCTTTTTGTCCAGTGAACTGTCATCGCACTCTAATAGACGAAAACAGTTTTTCATTTCTAACTTTTTATTCCGGTAATGTTAAGTGTTGAACCTTTGGCATCTCGCTCGAATGGCTGGGGCTACGTTCTGACGGAATTCGAACTCTCCGCGATATCTAGTTTATTTTAGCGGTGCAAAAAACAGGGTTCGGTTCTCTCGCGGACGCCCGGTACATGTGCAACGGTGTTACTGGAGGACACTCCTGTAGCTGTCGAAACTATGGACACACAAAGATTTCTATTGTGAACATAAAGGGCGGGAAGGATAGACTAGGACAAGGACACGTCCTAGTCTGTTCGTCGCACTATATATGTTCCTAATGCTAGCTAAACCAACTATCCCACCTTAAGATTTTAGTGAAAATGACTAGCTTTAAGTTTCCGTAACGCGTCCCTTTTTTATATATTTAATTTAGTGTGTTTAAAAAATAATGTTCGCAAAAATACTTTTTTCTTAAGGACCAAACAGATATTGCAATAACGCGATTCCTAAAGACAATTATTTCACGTATCTGAAATAGATGCTTCACCAACTGTTTTTCTTTTAGTAAAATTTATCCCAGATGAAGGCATAATACTAATACGTCAGGCTTTATAAAACTACCGAGACTGACTGTTCAATAACCAGACAAACTTAGTGCGCGCCTGCAGCGACTTTAAGTTTGTATAAAAGGTGTATTTTACGGGTGGAAGTTACCGTGCAAGCTTTAGGGACCTGACCCAGTCGCTTTGGAAAATGAGAATAGTGTCTATGACATTTCCAGCGAATGACGCCTGCGCAAACGACCAAGCCGTGCAAAATTCGTGTTTGTTGCTCCGATCGAGAGGCTCGACAGAAGCAACAAAAACGAGAATCTCAGCGTGACTGCGTCGTCTGCGTACGCGTTTGTCGTGCGAGTATTTAAGAATGCTCCGATTTTTTTACTGCAACGAAGCTACGCTTTAAATTTCCTTTATATAACAAGCACAACTAAAATACGCCTTTGGTACAAATTTTAACACGCTGCGTGTGCACGTCAAGTTTTTGCGGCTCAGTTTACAGCGACTCTCAATATCAAAATCAACTTTTTGTTTCTTTTTTTTATAGTCAACAATCATTATAGTGACAAGGTTTTGAGGTGTTATGGGATGCTAGATGGCAGACTGTATTAAGTGGTGTCACTGGTGTGCTATAGTTTGTATTATAGCCTTTGGTGCCAGAAAGATCTTAGCTACGGAGCAAAAAATCATTAACGTGTAAGCCTCTCGTGGGAAGATAAAAGCATCAACATAAAAAAGGCACCTCGTTAGATTTGATTCTCAATCAATGACATTATGTCCAGAATTACAAGCATTCCAATTTTTTCGCACGAAGCGTAGCAATAAAAGAAAAAAAATATATAATATATATATATATATATATATATATATATATATATTAGACGAAGCTTTAGTCCGCCAGTGGTGAGGTCAGGACAAATTGCTTTGACAAGCCTGGTTTTGGGGAGCTCAGTCCTGAATCCAACGTACTTTTTATTGAAGCGTCTAACACTTTAGGAACATGAGCACGCTAAGAGAGGCTCTTTACAATAGGTGTTTCAAAGAGCGATAATTTAATATATATTTTATACCGTGATAAATAATACCCGTAGGGTTAAAAGCAAGCCGCGAAGCCTTTCAGATATCGAGGTTCAGCTTCTTGTCCACTGCCGAGCTTCATAATGCAATCACGGTTATATTCACACATTGTGGCAGCCTCATTTCAAAATTTACATGTTGTTTCATTAGAAATTTACTTATTGTTATTCCTGTACAGGAGGAAAAAGGCGTAATTAAAACTACTCTATTTTATTTTAAGCTCCAACTATTAGTTTTTTTTTCTCCTTCTGTGCAACTGAATGCGTCACCAAATAGAGCAACCCGCGTAGCCCAAGTGTCTTGGCGAGCGTAAATAGAGGCGCGAGATTTCGTTAAAAAAATAGATATTTCAATATATTGTGTTTACTAACATTGCTTGAACGAACAAGAAACACTCTCCCCTTCAATTAACAGCCCTTGCTCAGACGGCTAGTTTATTTCGATTTTCATGACGCGGCCCCGCTTGCGCAAACAGGTAATCGCCGTTTTGTTTTAATGGCAGGTGGGGCATTATGGCAGGTGGAGCATTAAAACTCGTGTCTGAATTATCCTTCAGAAGGATGACTTATGAATCCGAAGTACACGCTCAGAAGCTTGGCTCGGTCGCTCCGGAATTTGAGTACCACTGTCTTAGAAGGCCGTCCCTCCACGGTTCCGTCATCCTGACTATGGTATGCTACCTGGCGTCTAACGGACACAACGCCGACCTCGTTCAAATATTCCAGGAGCTCGTCGTTGGTGTACTCAAGTGGAACATTTTTTACTTCCCCGTAGTTCCTAGAGTATGCCTCCGGAACATGTGCAGTCACTGAAACCTCTCCGAGCGAGGTGACGGCGAGGAGTTTGTTTGCCAAGTCTAGGGGAGCAACATTCACAAAGAGGTTGCCATCTTTGTTGATCTTGTGGGATATTACCTTTTTATAAGTAATTGAGACGAACTGGTTTGTGAGTAAGTTCGGGTTAACTCGCCAGACGGTTGCGTTCGCCTATGTGTGCCCGAAGAGCACAGGAATTCCTGTTGCTCTATCTTTACGGTATGTGACGACGGTAAATGCCCCCTTGTCGTCTTCACCTGCTATTTATCTCCAGTGAGTACTCTGAGGTGGCGTCGTCTTCGACTTTCTCGGAATCGGCGGAAGGCGGTTACTTGAATGGGCGAAGTGCGTCTGGTGCTTTGGTAGATATTTCTTGAAGGATCAGCTGAGGAGATGGAATGAGACGCCGTCCGTCATTTCCATGATCCATAGAACCTGCTTGGTTGCTGATGGCGTCCATTTTCTCAGGCAATGCCGGTGTCACAAAGCGATTTCTCCAACTCACGCTGGAGCCTGGGTGTCCATTTTTCTTCGGCGGGGCGTCGCTTGACGTGGGTGAAGGCCGTAGCTAATTGCTGATGAGATGATAGGCGAGTTAATTGATTATGAGTGTTTTCTGAGAGGAACGAGAAATTCGGGCTTCTCGCTCAGAGCAATTCGTCGTCTTTCCTGCGGAATAGAACGCAACAATTTGAGAACATGACGTTTCCAGGATCAAAGAACTAATGTGAAAAACGATATTTTTCAATGAGTTGACGTCCACCTTAGCGTAATATTTTCAAAACAAAATAATGACACTGTGGGTGACTGTAACATCTATTACAGTGAAAATAAACCAAAAATCTTCTCGAAGAAAGAGGTTATTGTTTTCTTTCTCTACGGAAAATTGTGTTTCCTTTTATTTTTCTCTCTCTGAAATGTATGTTATAGGTGCTTACAGTGTTATTTCTTGTTTTGACGACATTTGGCTTCGGTGGACGTCTGCTCATAAAGACATTTCGTTTTTGTCAATTTTTTTAACCAGGTGACGCCATGTTCTCAAGCTTTAGCGTTCTATCTCAACCGTTAGCGTCACATTCTCAAGAAGCTAGAGCTTTCTGCGAAGCATAGTCGATTTACCCGGGCGGAACAAAACAGTTCTCTCTTCTCGGAAACTCCCTGTATATTTGAACCGAGTGACAACATAAAAAACAGAACTACAACCTTTTGCATTGCGTTCGCACGCAAACAGCAGGCACTGATTTATCGCTCCGTTCCTTCCACGAACGCAGTAAAACCTTACGTCAAAGTATACGGATGACGAATGGGCGTGGGGTCATAGCGTTCGCATTGTGCCTGCAAAATGACGTGCAGTGTCAGGAGTCCCTCCTTGCAAATGTCGGAATACAGAAACACGCCGCATGCATAGCAGTGAATTCCCGGCCTTGGTGGAAAAGCGGTCACCGCAACCGAAAAACGCGGTCGCGGACACGAGGTCGAAACGATCTCGGGTCCGAGCCACGGAGCCGGTGGATTTTTTAGCGTGACGTCTGCAACTCGTCGGCTCTTAGATGAGACGTTCGGTGGATGGTAGGTTGTTATCATCACCGAGAGCCTAATAAACGCCGGGCGTGGCAAGGCATCTCATTGTTGCTCCGCAGCCAATCAGATAGCAGCATTAGCCGATTAGAAATAATTGCGAAGTAGGAGAAGAAATCCGTTGACGCAGTGATGGACAGCACGATCACAAGGCTACAATAGCTGAAATCATCTATTAAGAGGGGAGAATGTAGAATAAGAAACTTGTGATCTTAATTCTATTAAGACTCGCGATACGTAACATTTTCAGGCGCTGATCTAGTATAACTATACCACCCCTTTACCTACATTCAGTTACAGTGTAATTAAATAAATTCCCAGTAGCTTTCTAAGCCGTACGTGAGGCATTAAAAACACTTGCGAGAAAAGGGGGAGGGAGGAGGGTTGGTGGTCGATTGTATTATGGCTTTATACCCTACATCACCAGATGTGCCTAGTAAAGATTCACGGTTAAATTGATTATTTGTGTGCTATTGTTGCTCTTAATAAACGCAGGGCGCTGTGAGTCCCAATCATCTCATTGACGCTTCGCAGCCAATGAGCTTGCAGCATCAGCCCATAAGAAGGCCAAAGAACGAATTAAAAAGCGTGATCAAAATAGGCCACGCCCCGCATTTTTTAAGCTATCGGCGACTAGAACATCCCCTTGTCTGACCATTAAGCAACCATCGTTTTTAAGAGGGGTCGCTAAGTGCATCTAACGAGGCAAGGCAGTCATGAGTCTTGATATATTGTCATTTTATGTCCGAAATTGAAGACAGCATGTAATGATTTTTCAGTTTCTTTCCAAATAAAGATTCCAAGTAATCGTCAATTATCATAGAACCCGGAGCATGAATCTTTTTCCGTTTTATTGCCTAAATTTATGCACAATAAAATATGAAAACTAAAATCTGCTTTCCTCCTCGTCTCGACCGCACTCGGCCACCAACATGTGAAATCACCTGGTCGTGACGCAAAGTATGCCTTTCTTCCGGAAACGGAAGTTCTGCGAGCTGAGCGAGGTAGCCGCGTCGGTCAAGCGTCGCGTTGCGTCGAATCGACGTTTTTGCGTCGACGTTTCGACGCAATGACGTCGAAACGACGTCACCTGAGGTTTCCATGCAGGACGATTGCTTCGTAAGACTCGCTGGTTTATGACGCTAGTGCGGTCAACGGCATGGCAGCTGAGTAGAGTGCAGCTAAAAATGTTTGGGTACAATGAAAGTATGCGCCTTGTTCTGTACGGCGGGACGCCCACACAATGTACGCTACTCGCCCGACGAAGGCTGTAGCAGTTCGGCGCCGGAACCGGTAGCGGAGGAGTGACGGTCACTCAGTACAGAATGGGAGGTTCACATTTCGGCTGCGAACACAAAACACTAGAAGGAAATTAATATAAATACATAATGAAATTCCTCGCGGAGAAACCTCCCGTGCTCTCGTTGACACTGCGGCTTATGTAACCGGATATTGGACTCTGGCATTTCCATCGAGTGTATTCATCGGAAATTTAATTGTTTGCGAGCACAGTTCGAGTGACACACAACTCGTATCCAATACGGAAGCTAAATTCAAGTGACTTTCTTGGAAAAAAGGGGGACAAAAAAGACTCCGACACTGTGGATGTTGCGGTTACTTTGCTAGGTGGCACAAGCTACCGCCCATTACAAAAAGCTTTGCCACTACTCATTCATTCATCTACCCATTCATACACTCAGCCCAACGAGCTTGATGACTCAGCCTCGTTGTGAGCTGTCGAGAGAGATAGTGTAAGATATAGTCCGCTTTTATGTGTAAAATTTTATGCCAAACATTTGGATTGAGCTTTCCTAGTTTCGTGTGCTAGGTATCTTGTCGTCCCAGAATCGATATTCAGTCCGTGAAATTATAATCGTTTCATGGTCCCTTTAAGCGACTATGTACACGCTTAGAAACCGAAACTCAGAAAAAACAACGGCGCCAAAACCTTACAGACAAGAGCAGTGCATACAGACAAGAGCAGTGCATTGCGTACCGGCCTGCGGTCGTGTATCACTATACTGCGTGGTGCACGTTAAAGACCCCAGGCTAGTGGTTACTGCACTGGCTAAATTGCTCATCTAGAGTTGGGAGACAAGTCGCCCGTTGAGGCAGACTAAGTTTTAGGCTATATAAACATACACACAACCCAATTCTTTCTGGTCCACCAACACGGAGAAAAAAATATAACGCACAGAGAAAAATGCCCCATCAATCACGTTTTCATCAGAGTGAAAAAGAAACTACAAAGAAACACGCTCCCCCCCCCTCCCTTTTGCATCCGCAAAAAAAGCTATGATGCTGTGTAAGGAAGCAGCAAAAACTTCACAGGACATGCCGATTTCGACGAGACCCTCTTCCCTATACACGCGAGCGCTGTCCCTATGCGCACTCTATCGAAGGACAGCGTTCCCCAGAACCAAAGCGTCCCTTAACTTTCTCCGTGCCTCGGACGAGACAGAAAGGCAATAAAAGCAAATAAAGTGTGTGCGGCTTGAGTCTGCCTTGGCGCTCTCACCGCTCCGACGAGCTCTTGGTGGTGGCTAATGAAACGTGACGGTGCAGCAGCCGGGCCAAAGTGGCGGCGCATCCTGCCCCCGCATCGCGACGGATCTCTCGCCCCTGAACATCCTCCCTCGCTCCGCCACGAGGACAGGAAAAGAACGACCGCGGGAAACATTGGAAGCCTTTTCGAGCGTGCAAGAATAATACCCGCGCCAAACAAAGGACTCGCCCCTTTTTTCTTGCCTCGAAGGAAACTGAGATAAATATTTAAATAAAAAGGAGTGCCGGCGACAACAGGCGCGACGAAGATGCCAATGACATCGCGACTATAGGAAGAGAACTGCGGAACGTAAATCTATTCAAGGTTCTCGGTACAATCTTTTAAATCTCGCTTTTTTATGGGGAGCATTTGGTATATATTTGGATAGAGTACAAGTTAAAACAGACAGCTTGATCGTAAACTATATATAGCGGTGAAGAAAATTATTCGCATGCCCCAGTGTGCAGACGCAGAAACATATGGCGGTCGAGTGCGACTGCTTCCGGCGCGGCGTTTACGTGACGTGAGAGTGCCGATCTGTGATTGGAAATGTCTTCGACTGCTCTTCGCGCAGAGGGAACAGTGGCGACAGGGTCAGGTGTTCGGGTGCTCAACGCCGGCGTCGTCTGCTGGTCTAAGTAATGCTTGTCTTACATCCCCTACGACTTTCTGAAATACACCAGTTCATTACGAACAAAGTCTAAGTCTCTGAGAAAGGGTAGGGGTAATATCTCGAAGTTGTGTTGTCTTTTGTCGCCGAACAACGAGGAAATCACTGCCAAGATGTCGTCTGCTCTCCACCGCCACAACCGCCGAAGAGCAAACAAAAGCTGCGGGTGCAAACAGAGCTGCGGTCGCGTCTGTGAAACACGTGATTACTCCCCCTCCCCTGCGTGGAGAAAACGCGTTTTGGTAAACGATGAAATGGCGTAACAAGGTGATGTTGGTTCTTAACGCTCCTGGTCACCTGCTTTCAAATGGTGGTACTGTACATATTTCCCGCAGGCAATGAGGTCAGAGAGACGATTTGGGAGGGATGTTGAGGTATAACATTTGTACAGTCCATATACTCCAATAAACTAGAGCGAGATGATCTGTGACGAATGTCAGTAATTGTAATTTGCTTTCACCGAGAGCTTTTTTTCCCGTTTCTTCGCTACTGTCGAGCCTGTTTCCTTGAATTATCGGGTAATTTTATTTATTTATGTTGCGTGTTCAATCACGCGTTTGTCAGATGAGGTTTATAAAGGCGGCGTCCGACAGCTAGGGTACCAGGGGTATTTCACGACGAGAAACTCGGTTTTACAGCGCGTGCCTGCTCGCGGATACCGCACTTGCCAGTCCGGGTAGCCTTCGGTGAAGCATGCTTTTAAGCGCGCGCCCCGCGGTCATGGTACCACGCGGGCGCGCGCTTAAAAGCATGCTTCAAAGGCTCCGGTAGTGCGATACCCAGAGCACGGCAACGGTTTGCTAAAGGTCCCTACTGTTCCAGGTACCGCCATATTCGAGCGCCGGTAACCAGTGAACTGAGACAGGCGAATTCAGTCGAGTTCTACGGGCACCAGCGGCTCAATTACTCTTAGCGCCGCCATGTAACTCTTGCGATCTGGATTGAGGCTGGCTACCTTCGACTACATTTGAGATTGAGATTAAAAATAGTGCGAGGCGGAGAAGTGAAAGCCCGTCACCTCACAAGGAAGCTTAAATGAGTACTAACGGATTTTAAATGATCGGCCTGCATTGCAAGAGCGCGGCTGACGAGGATAATAGTGAAGAATAGCGAGGAGGAGGATGACGCAACACATCACTATAGATATATCTTAAGAGCGCTCCTGAACAATCTTTACAGCCATGAAATCATGAGACTGAGGAAGAGAAGGAGGCGAGCGTTGTGGTGGGTATACAGAGCTACCTGCCTTTGCCTCTACTAACTGCTCTAATGCCTTCGATGAGTGAGTAGAGATAAAGGCAGCTAGCTTTGCGTCTACCCACTGATCATTCCAATCAAAGCTCGGCGTACTGACGTCCCCGTGTTTTTTTGTTTTTTTTAATGTCGTTTGTGAGGGATTGTAGTTAAGTAGCATATAAGTGACCTTTGAAGCTCCAGCCGCTACGCATCCGTCCTTCGTTTGCTGGTCTGATCGGTGTTCTGTGACAAGACGATCGTCGGCGTCATTGGAGGTATGAATGGCTTGGTCGTCCGTTACGTTGGATGATGTCGCGTTCATGTTGCCGGTCGATCGTTGGTACTGTTGGTTTGGCTCGTTGGCTGTTGCGAGCTTTCGTACAGTCCAGTCACGTTCTCACCGAAAAGTCGCATGCCTACTGGCGAACAAGTCGTGTCTGGTTTCGAAGATGAGTATAATGCAGGCACTCACAAAGGTCCTTATATTCAACACGAAGGCGAACTGACAACACAGAAGAAGAGAGTCGAAAACGAACGAAAACAGAGGAGAAAAACAAAACTGCCCCGAAGCGACTAAACGAATAAATGAAGCTATCTTGAACCGGAATGTCAGACGACCTACTCAATGAAACAAACAAAACAATGCAGAGTAAACAAGGAAAGAAGCTCGAGACCAAAAATCTGGGTAAATAAGCGCCTAACGAGAGCTATAAAGGAAACTAGGGAAAAGAGCATACAGTACACTTTGCGCCTTACCGCCAACCCGTGGTTCTGATACGCGGGGCTACGCGGTCCACTTAAAGATTCACTCGAATAAAGAATGCAAGACCGAATGGCTTGATAACGATGGCGGGCCTTAGCTCGCGCACGGAGTGCACGCGGCTCGCTTCATTTTATATTTAGTTTCTTTTTTAGGTCCTGAGCGAAACAGACGTTGGGAATGAACCCCTTGAGTCTTTGCAAAGCTGCTGCTGTCTCTGGTATTTAATTCAACACCCGTGCGCTCTCATCTCTGCCTCTCTAAAAGTTTTCACCCACATAGGAAGCGCAAAGGCGGGATCACAGAAGCGGCGTTCCCCAACCATAACTGTATAATGATAATAATCTCTGTAGAAGGGGAAAAAGGAGGACAAAGGAGAAACAGAAACCTCCAAACGCAGCTAGGTGCTTGGACAGACACAAATCTCCAAAAACAGCTAGAAATTGGGAGGTCCCTAGTTCGATACCAGGACCAGGCCGATTTTTTCAGTCGCGCACCAGCCACCGAAACTGTGTTTGGAGATTTGTGTTTGTCCTTTGTCCCCGCTGTTCCCCTTTTCCGGGGACTATTATCGTTATTCTTGTCCAGCTCACTTTCACCTTTGCATTAATTGAATTATTATCAGAACCATATGTTGCCCCTGTTGTTATCGGGAAAACGAAGTATAAACCAAAAAAATTGGTGAGTTGGGCCAGTTGGTTCATTGTACGGAAAGAAAAGCGCCAAAAACTAGGACAGAGTAAAAAAGACAAGGCGCCATGTGTTGTTGTCTTCTTTACTCTGTCCCAGTTTTTGGCGTTTTTCTTTCCGTAAACCCAACATTTGGATAGTCAACAGGGTTAAGGAAACGTAAAGTCACTGGATCCTGGACAAGTAGCGCCCTTGTCTTCCTCACCTGCTAGCCGGAGACACAGAAAATACAGACGACTAACCTCAAAAGGTGATTGGCTGGTCGGTCTCAGGTGCCATTGCAATCGCCGTTTTTTTCTCCATTCAAATCTTCGAAGCCTCAAAAAGGTTGTTCTGAACCAGTCGCGCCAAGATCGCAATGGAGCTTCATTGTACTGAAAGCATTCCTCGGCAAAAGGAGCGTTTTTGGCGCTGTGCACGAAATCAACTTACCAATCGTGCTTACCTCTACAGATTCCTGCAATGATATTGTTGCTCTCGCGTATTTTAGACAGAAAAATTGCTTTCAATTTCATCAATCACCAACGCATCACGCGGTGGCGATGCTAAGACGTGCACTTGTTTCGCCGGTTTACGGCTAACAAAATCTCGGTATTCAAGATGTGTCTTTATAAAGCAACCTGTCACCAGAAATTTGAGTCGGCCCATCAAGAAGGGAAAGTTCAAAAAGAAACTGCTCATTGTATGAACCAGAATGGCGACCACACAAGGCAGAGTAAAGACTTTTCCACAGCTCGCACTTTTCCAGGATCTAGTGACTTTCATGGAAGGCAGGAAGTTCGTGCTGGAAAGGGGAAAACAGAATTACCTACCTGCTATCCTAATACTGTCAGCGACAAGAGTAATCTATCCACGGCTTGTTTTGGGTTAGAGCCTGCTTGCGGATACTTTGATCCTGCGTTCAGCCATGGCGCTGCTTTTGGATTTGCGCCAGTCATCAAGATGAATGACCGAACACCTTCTATATACATTTCTTATTCCATTTTAACAATTTGCAGTCATCTGTTCAATCATGCCTGACAATAAAGCACAATTTACGAGAAATACCATGGATGTCGAGGCGACCACTGCTACGAAAAGACGTATTTCTCACAAATGGTAAAGCGCACATACGTTTGGACTCAAAAAAGGAATATGCACTACTGAACTCACTGCAGAGTGCACCTTGTCACAATAATTTTTTTTTCTCTTCAAGGTCAGCGGCGTACACCAAGGCCGAGGAGGCAAAGATACTACGGAAACTACATTTTACAAACTCGGTCATGTTGTAATTTGAACTTTGAGATATTTGTTGGCTGAAAAATTAATCTGTAATATGACTCCTATTTTCTGTACTCTGCCCTCGTTTAGCCACAATGAGCGGGGAATTTAACCAATGCCACATTCCCTCGACGCATAAAGTGTGCGAGTTTGTAAGATGCAAAAAGGTGAACACGATCAACTCTATCTGCTAATCACAATCGCACGCTTGTATTTTGAACGCATGGCTATATTTCCGTTCTAAATGACCCATTCTATCGAGTGCTCGAAGATCAGTTATCGGAGACCGCGATGCATCACGCGAGACGTGACGTCAACCGGCCCAGCACGGACACAGCTGCATGCGAGCTGGTGTGGTTATGAGTTTCGCCACTTTCTGTCTGTCGCCAATGCGTTACAACCTGGCCGTTTTAGTTGCCCCTCCCCGCTTCCCGCGGAAGTTGAATAGGCCTAGAGAGAAGGTAAATTCCGGTTCGACAGGGCTTGCGCGCACGCAGCTTCAAGCCGTGTACTTCTGCGGAGCGGTGCTGCTTTTAAGTTCATAGTGACGTAAGGACATCATTCTGTTTATTTTTTTTTTAATAACGTTTTTCGTGTCTATCGAGCAAAAAAAAAGTGTATTTCCGTGGTGTTAGTTCAGAACGTGGTTGACATTTAGACGATGAAATAAGCTCTCAAAGTTCATTGAATTAGCCTTATTGTTAGCCTATTGTGTTTCTGCTTGTTGCTTTCCGATTTGTACTTAAGCGTTCGGCTAATGCCCCACTCTAATTGGTTGCAGATGGATAATAAGATGCTCGAGACTCGCCGCGCCCAAAAAATGAGTCATTAAGCTGTGAACACATGCTTGGCGTCCGGTCTTTCCCAGAAGAGACCTATTGCGCATGCTCGGAAAGTGTTCCGCAGCCAAGTGGACCAAGATGGCAGCACGCAGAAGGCGACTTATACGGCCTGCGAATTCGTCTGTTCTTTGCGCGCCTCGTGCATTTGTTTACCTTCCAGATGCGCCCACGTGGACTTGTTTGACCCGTAGCTCTACCAATGACAGTGTGCGCTTGGCTGGCTCGTCATCGAGCGTTTCCTGTGCGTTGTTCAATGCTGCTCCTTTAATTGGCCTCCGATGTGCCAAAGACGCTTTTTCGGACTCGACGTGTTGGAATGGTTCACACTCTAAGGAATCTGGCGAGTGTACTTTCCCCTAAAGCACTACAGGAAGAGCCCGCTGCTGCCATCTACAGAGGAAGTTCGGCGAGGAGGAGCCCGAAAATATATTTAGACCTAGAAACAACCGTCTGCTCCATGTCAATGAGCATGACGTTTACACGCGCTCATAGTCCCTGAGCACGATGCATTTTTCCTCGGTAATCCTATTCCGGGCATCGTCATTCGTTGGGATACTTGTGTATTTCGCCGTGCTTGGCTTTTTCACTGTTCTGCACGAAAGTGAATTAGCAGACTATTTTCTTAGGGTGTACCGCAAGGTACCAGCAGTTCGTGCGATCAGCGCACCGTCGGCGATCCGCCTTCGAGTCTCTTCGCGTTGCCCGCCGTTAGAAGAAAAAAAAACTAGAAAATAAAGTTGGTCTGTTTGGTTGGCGGCAGGGCGTCCAGCATCGTCGCCGGGGTCCCCTTTCTTTCGGCCAGCGTCGAGTTCGATAAATACTTATCGGCCGGCGGGCGACTGCGACTCAGCGAAGGTTGATAAATGGTGGGGCCGTCACCAGACCAGAATACAAGGTCCCGCGCCCCGTTGCCGGGCCCGGGGAAGTGAAGGGGGGGGGGGTTCGTCCATTTTGCCCGAGCCATCTATCTATTCATCTCCCGCAAAATGGGCTCCGATTGAGCCGCCAGCGAGACTGCGGGACAACTGGGGCCTGCAGGGCAAGCGGCCTCGCCGCTTCCGAAAGGGCCATTGTGAGCCATGGTCGTCGCTTGGCGGGACCGGCTTCCTGAAAAGGGCTACGCACCGATAACTGATGGACGACGGATTGCAACGTTCGCGCTGCCGCGGTTCTTGTGCTGCGTCGGGCGTGTGACCCGGCGCGTCTATTGGCATTCACAGCGTTAGAAACGTCGGCGTGATACCTTATTATGTTCACACTTTTCTCGCTTTGTTCATTTGTTCTTCTGTGCTCTTACCGGCTAATCCTGCAATCTGAATTAGCTCGTACCGCTGTTAGGTTTCTCTGAGGCGGCGTACCGTGTTGCTGGGCTCTCCATTGTTCTCAACGTAATTGTTCATGTCTACGTAACCGTTCGGTCACCTCAAGAAAAAATGAAGTTTTGCACATTGTTCGCACGCGGCGCGAAGTAGTTTTTACGATGTTTGGTTGTCTGAGGATGAAGCGATACCTTTGGCGTTTGAAACGTGTTCGCCTTGATAAGATAGCATACATCTAATCTAAAATACACACATATATATATATATATATATATATATATATATATATATATATATATATATATATATATATATATATATCTTTTTCCTTCCTGTACTTTTTTTTACACAAAGGGGGAAATTAGCAGTGCTCCCCAAGGAGCCGTACTTTTTTTTACTGCTTTTCTTGAGGTGAAAACGAGTAGAGGTGAGGATCATGATTTTAATTGAGCCATTATGGCGACTAAGACAAAAAACAAGAGTAGCATAGGTAAAACCAGGAACGGAAGTATGTCTAGAAATAGGTTTACGAGTCTTTAATATGCATCTTTGTATATCTGTTAGTTACTTTCGTCAAAATTCAGCTGTCCAACATCACAAATATGATCCAACATTCTCAACTCTGTAATGAGTCTTCAGGAATTACAGCAAGTTCACGACATTCGAAAAATGCAAACTGTAAAAAAGACAATATGTTAACTACATTTAGTCAATAGTATACACGCTTTGCACACTCGCCAGATTACAGTCGCAATTCCTGACCTTCTCTTGATTACTCAGATACCGAGTCACTGAAACGGATGTTGACCAGCCTCGACAAAGGCCAATGATGACACCATTGAATCTAAGATGGCAATAACTTGGCCTGCTATGGTAACAGCGAAGTGAAGTGAATGGAATGGGAGTGAACAAAAACTGAAGGTCGGTTATGGCGGCGCCCATACACGGCTGCTGCAAAGAGTCTATTCACCTTTCTAAAAAACGCTCCTTAGACCGCCGCCATGTTGCTGATGCTGATGCGGCTGGTGCGACTCTCGCACCCTCTGTCAGCTAGAAATTTTCTGCCACTCTCTTGGACTGTGAAAAACCCACTCATCGCGATTCTCTACCCATGTTTTGAGGTTTTGCATTCAACGTTTTTTGGCCCCTCTTAAAAGTTTCCACATAATTTTTTGATGCATGCTGCGTACACTTTGTGTTTTCTTCCACTGTGAGAAATAAGGCTGGTAAGTGCCTGGCCGCTCAGGCGTTTCTGCTCGACATTCACGGGAAACGAATGAGGGGAAGGACGTCGAACGGCTCTTGACGTGATTTTGCGAACAATGACAACTTTTCTCCCCTTTCCAGAGATAATCCGCGTAGAGTCCTTCTCAGTAATACACTCATAACCAAAAATGGTTGTTCGGGTTGGAGTCAGTCGCGCCCGTTCCTTTGCCTCGGTGCTGTTGTGAAAAAGGAAGCTTTCTCTAAATTTCTCTACCTTATCGTGAACGACGAGCTTGGAATAGACAAAGATGATTATATTACATTTTTTTTGACACAGGTCTACTCGGCATTTTCACAGCAGCACAATAAAATCATAAAGTTATAAAAATTATGCATTTAAATACTCCTTCTTTCCTCGAAGAATTATTGATTGGAATAGTTTGCCACCTGATGTTGTAAATACTACTAACTTCTTAGATTTTTGTTTTATGTTATTGCAGCAAGTGCAACATGTGTGATATTTTGTTTCATCCACTCCTGTAACCATCTCGAAAGAGATTAACAGTATTAATAAAGAAAGAAAGAAAAGCAAACGTGCCCCAACACGAAGTCATCTTGGATTCCGTCCGATCGTCAAGATGTGACTGTCGTCGATTGTGACTCTGTTATTTAAAATCTTTCTCAAATAAATTATTTTCAGATATCGCTGCATCGTATGGTACGTACAATATATTGTTCGAATGTTAACACATTATTATTTGTTATCTGTGAGCGTGAAAAATGCATGCCTTTCGGCTATCTTCTGTTGTAAATTATTTTCGACAGCTGAGCGCTTTGTCGTTTGACACGCGTCTAATCGGGCGGCACCGTCAAAACTTATCTTTAAAAAAAGAAAAACGACAACTAACATTCAAGTTGCATTCGTTCTGTCCAGCGTACCCAAAAAAGAAATAGTTTACAGTTTTCTTTTCTTTTTAAATATGGTACAATGCTTTTTTAATGTCCTCAGGAAAATACATACACCATGAAACACAAAATACAGTGGGAAAAGACGATAATTTAGCCACTAGCAGTGTTTGAAAGTGCCCCTACGCAGGCTGCGTCTATCGAAATCACAGTCCACTCGGTTAAGGTTAGCAGGGACGCCGGGAAGAGTCCAGCCCTAAACCCAGTGACGGGGCCCGAAAACAGTTTGTTGCCGCTGGGATAGAGTGTTTTTGGAAAGGTGTATAGGTGCCGCAAGTTCTTTAGAAAATTAACATCACAAAAAAACGTAAGAGATTATAAAATATATCGCCCTTACAGTATCATAATTATAATTCAAGGCCATCAGTTACGTTACTAATGAGCTTAATATTTATTTAACCTTTAAAACAAAACGAGTACCAGGCTAGTTTGATGACTAATGTTAGTGACAGACTTTCTACGCAGGCGTCGACATCTTGAATTGCAGAACTTCGAGTTTGCAGGAAATTGCTCACGTCTCTTTACTCCATGGTGTTGGCATTTTAATAGCCACTTATCACTCATTCATCTTTTGCCTCTTTTATACTTTTTTTTCACTTGTTACAAGCTGTAATATCATGTTGCTTTACGTTTTTCTTTTCGTACCGCATACTGAATTTTTGAACTACGTGGTTCTGGACAACGATAGAAGAAACAGAAGCCCTGTAGTCACACCTCACTGCATTTTGTTTTAATTGTTAAAAAAACCAACCGAGTCGTTAAAAGAAAAAGGAAAAGCTTAGTAATTTAACTACAACCGAACTTTCCCAGAGTTGGCGAGGACTCCCATACTTGCACCACCAATGTGTCAAGGGGCTTATGGGTGTGTCACGCCGGCTGAACACGCACATGTGTTTATCATTACGTCGAGTCGTTTTCGTCTTGAGGACAGCTGCCGCGGGGAGGAAGCCGATTGTCAAAGCAGGAGCCCAGAGGAGTCGTGGCCAGGAATGGAAACTCTGGAAACTGCGGACGTGGGGTTGGTTTGTCAGACAAGTTTAGATACACTATCGAAGCGCTCTGTTGGCTTCAACAGCTGCTTGCTACGCTGATGACGAACACGAATGAATTGCTGGCAGCAGTTAAAATAATGGTTTGTTTGTTTTATTTACTATGTCGACTTAAATAGAAAGCGGCTGCTGCTGAAAAAAAAAGGGATATTTTTACTGGATGTGCCTTGTCTGCATATTGTTTATTTTGTAACACTTAACACTACCAAAGCGTCAAAAGAGGAATATCATGGCAATCAATAAATGTATGCACGCGACACACTCGTATCCGTGGACTCTTACAAGGAATGGTGTTATTCCAGGTTTAATATATGCGGACGTTACCCAAAGTTAATTTTAAACCCGTTTCACGTGGCGCGATTTTAAGTTCTCGAATCGCAGTTTGATTCTCATCGTTTTAAGGTTAAAATCGTAGTCGCGCTGCCAATGTGACTCGTGTGGCAAAAAAACAACACCACCAATAACAAACAAATATCTCGGACAGCGGCTGAAGTGATGCATTGTGACGAAAACGTTTTGCCATGAGATTAAAAACCGCATCTATTTTTTTTTCGTACAGTCATTTTAGGTGGAACGTCCTTCAGTAGTCAAGTTTTGATGTGATTTGAGAAAATAATATTCCCCTACTATACTTCAGTTTAGTTAACGCCATAATGCAGTCGACGTCACGAGCTGCGGGGCGAATCCTGCAGCGCAGAAAGCGCAAAGTCACTGCGTCCGCTGTCTTTCTGTGCTGCGTGCCCATCCGCCTGCTGGTTTAATAAAGCGCACAAAGTGCGCCGTGAATTTGTGTTTTTAGTCGGTGTGAATGACTTGGTGTCACACGGGCTTTGACAACGGACAAACCTAAAAGCGTATTCACACCGAAAAAAACAAAACAAAATATCATAAAAAAACGCGCGTTTTGATCTACGTCGACGCCGGCGTCAAAAATACACGAGACAGCCCCACAGGGCCTCCTGACGTCAGCGTCTTCTTGGAGAACCGCGTGGTTGTCGAGAGAACACGGATATTTTTTTATTCGTCTGCTTCGTACGATAGTTGTTGCCTTGCCTTCGCGATTGCATATGCGCTAGGAGATAACTGTCTTCAGTGAATGGACAACGGCGATGATTAATTGATTATATATATATATATATATATATATATATATATATATATATATATATATATATATATATATATATATATATATATATATATATATATATATATGTATGTATATATATATATATATATATATATATATATATATATATATATATATATATATATATATATATATAGGGGCATGTTGAGCTTGAAGGCCGAAGGCGTAAAAGAGAGATATGCAGGGTGACGGTAGAAAACGAACCAGGAGGATTTTATTCGACGTTTCGACCTGAGACAGGTCTTCGTCAGGAATAGGGTTACAAGAAATATGTGGTTCTATTTATACAGTTTTTAGAGGGGAGAGAGTTCGCATACAAAGAAAGTGCGTAGGGAGAACAGATAAGGGTACACCACCCAAGATCTCACACAAAAGGAGGGATGAACTCTAAGTAGAAAAAAAAACACAAAAAAAAACAGAAAAAAAAAGGGCGAGGACGAAAGTAGGTGACTAACCAAATAGCACACTTCGCAAAAAAAAAAAAAAAGAAGACTGGGCACAGAGGACACAAATAAAGGGACGAAATCTAAGGCGGGGGAAGCCGCACACGGAGGTCGCCGAATACATAGATGACACATCAAAAGTGGTAGGAAATACAGGATGTACGGGAATTAACTAAACAACACAACAAAGGAACGAAAACGCACTGTCCAGTTCTAGCTCCAAACTCAGTACCACAAAATTCTAGGTCCAAATGGTTTATTATTTATGGTCGTTATCATACTATTTATTCGATAGCGCCTCAATCGATGCAAGTGTTCCTGGGCTTCTATTTATTCCTTCCTTTATTGTGTTAAATCGGTATATAAGATATGACTCGCGTTGTTCGCGTTCCCGATTTGATTTGAATCCTGACTCTAAAAGTGTAACAGATAATTTATCGAATGTGTGGTTCTTGAGGGTGAGATGTTTTGAAATTGGCAGGCCCGGCAGGTATTTTGCGTGTGATCTGTGATTGTTAAAACGTAGCCTAAACGCTGTCTCGGTCTGTCCTATATATTGTTTTTTGCACACCTCACACTGTATCAGATAGATTACATTTGAAGAGTCACATGTAAGCTGCCCTCGGATTTTTATTGAGAACTGGGAATGCGTGCTATTGGCCGTGTTAGTTTCTCGCATATGTTTACAGACCAAGCATCCTGCTTTCATGCACGGTCGGCATCCGTTATTTGGTTGGGACGAATTCAGTCGGGAGTTAACTAGGCTGTCTCTAAGGTTGCGTGAACGTCTGTAAATCACCCCGGGAGCTGATGGGAATGCACGTTTGAGGCGTTCGCTTTGTTCTAAAATGTTGTAATGTCGCCTTAAAATATTATTTACGTTGGGGAAATTCATACTATAGGTTAGACATAAATTCGTGCGCTGCGCGTTGCACTGAGGTGGGCGGTCCTCCAGGAGGTCAGCGCGGTTTAGTAGGGCGGCTTTTTGGATTGCGTCGTTAATGACCCGCAGAGGATATTTTTGTTTTTCCAGTGCGTTCTTTAGATGATGAGAGCTCGATTGGAAGTCCTCTTGCCGTGAGCATACACGTTTGAAGCGGTGGGCCTGGCTGTAGGGTATACCATTCTTACAATGACGGGGATGGTCGCTTTCGTAGTGAAGGTATTTTTGCCGATCTGTTGGCTTACGATAAAGATTAGTTGTAAGCTTGCCTTTTTCTAATATTATAGTGGTATCCAAGAAGTTGATACTGGTCTGAGAATAAGCGTGAGTGAAGCGAATGGTTGAATGTACAGCATTGTACTGATTTATAAATTCTAGCAGCTTCTCTTCTGTGTGCGGCCAAATAAGAAAAATGTCATCTATAAACCTCTTGTAGATCAGTGGTTGTAAAGAACAGTCAGAGAGGAATTTAGTCTCCAGTTTGCCCATAAATATGTTGGCATAACTAGGTGCCATCTTAGTACCCATCGCAGTGCCGTTAACCTGCCTATAATATTCTTTGTTAAATTCGAATGAGTTCAGTTCTAAGACTAGGTGCGTGAGGGTGGCAATGACGTTACTATCAGGGGTGTCTACCTGTCTGTGTTGTTCGTACATTTCAATTAGAGAGGCTATTCCGTCGTCATGTGGGATATTGGTGTAGAGAGATGATACATCTAGGGTGACGAGATACGACCCCTCCGGTACACGCAAATCAGAAATTTCTCTTAAGAAGTGGGTGGTATCCTTGATATAGGAGTCAAAAGTTAAGGGTATGTGCCTGATTAAACTGTCTAAGTATCCCGATATCGGTTCAGTTATCGTACCTGATCCTGACACGATTGGTCGACCTGGGTTGCCGGCTTTATGGATTTTTGGGAGCATGTAGAAGCGACCACATAAAGGATGAGTTGGCTTTATTGTATTGTATTCATTAATAGTTATTTTCCCTTGTTTTAGAAGATCCTTTAGTGCCAATATTGCGACCCGCGTGTGTTCTGCCGTAGGGTCGCCCGTAAGTGGCTCGTAGAACTTTCGATCGGTTAGTTGGCGGTGGCCTTCTCGGATGTAGTCATCTTTTTTTAGAATGACAATCGCCCCACCTTTATCTGCGGGTTTTATTATAATATCGCTCCTAGCAGCTAGTAATTTTAGGGATTCTTTCTCAGATCTCGTTAAGTTGTTCCTATTTTTCCCGTGACTGCGATATTCCCGCAAAATATCCCGTTGTATGGCGGCTATATACAAGTCAAGACAATTGTCGCGCTGAGTGCGAGGCGTCCAGTCACTCGTAGGTCGCGAGTGCGGTTTCTGGGGTACGGGTGGTTTATCGAGAAAGTATTCGCGTAGCCGCAGACATCTGGCAAAGTTGTCCAGGTCTTTAAGGATTTGAAACTCGTCAAAATGACCGGTTGCCGGGCAGAAATTCAGACCCTTTGATAGTAGCCTTTCTTCGTCCGCGGTTATGGAGACGCCCGACAGGTTTACGATGGCTGTGTCGTCTAGCTTCTCGGTATCAAGGACGTCGCCTTGTGGGGTAGTTCTCATAGAGGTGGATGGCTCAGTATTGGCACTATTTTGACTTGGCGTCGAAGGAAGAGCTAAACCGGAGTTTGGAACCTTGTCTCGTTTAAGTTTACGTAGCTTACTAGTTTCAAGTTCCGTGCGTTTCTTTCTCTTAAAATCAGCTAATGCGTCAGCTTCTCGCTGCGATAATGTGGTGTTTGAGCGTAAAGTGGCGGAGATTGAGGCGGTCAATTTGTTTACCTGTTTATCACTGTGGTTAATTGCAATTTTTACCAGTCTGAGTGAAGCCTCTAGCAGGACGCTTTGCCATTCTAACTGGTCACTTTTTTCTAGATTAGTAATTGCGGGAGGTAGAGAGAGAGACATGCCCTTCGGGGCGATTCCTGCGCTCAGGTACACCTGCAACGTTGATTTATGCAGTTCATGTCTAACTAGCTTATCCGCGAGTTTACGTAATTTAAGAAAAGTGGTACTGTAGTTTGAAGCCAGATGGTTGGACTCACCGAACAAAAGTCACTTCTTGGGATGGGGGTGCCTGGTTGTGGTGTTCCGCAGGTAGTAGGAGTTTGACTGCGGTACGGGAGTGCTCTGCACCGTGGACGTGAGGCTCTCGGCGGGTGTCGGGTACTCCTCGATGTCGATGCTGACGTCACCGGCCGGGGGGTTGACAGAGCAGCTGCTGGGCTCCGCGCGACGTTAGCAGAAATCCCTGGGCGAGATGCCGGTCTCCATGGAACGGCGCCCATACGAGCATCACTATGCGGATGCATCCGGGGGATCGTGCGGGCTTCTAGGATCGGGTTGGTGGCGGCAGGGATCTCCGAGGACCATCCAGGTGGTGTTGGGGCTTCCCCTCGCTGGAGTAGCCCCTTCAGATTTTGCGCGAGTAGGGCCACTCCGGAGAAACTTGGGTGAAGGCCATCCGCAGCCAGGAACCGCCGAGGGGGTAGGGACGTGAAGTCATGGTCCAGGTAGGAAACTTTACCTGGCTTCCGACAGTAGCTTTTGACGGTGTCGTTGAACTGCCGTGCTTCGTGGTTGAACCAGTGCACGAAGGTGTCGTTCGGCTGGTCCAAGCGACGGTTTGTGCTCCGTGGCAGCACGAGGGAAACTACCAACTTCTGGAGCTCCGGGCGTGCCTGCAGCGTCTTGTTCACGAGGTGTCGGAGTCGTCGCAGAGTTTCCTCGCAGCCGAATCGTTCGAGTTCGCTGGTCCCGACGTGGAAGATCAGCGTGGTCATCGAACGAGGGACGTTCGACAGCTCTTTTTCGATGTCGAAGGTCGTTGCACCACGGATGGTGATAAACGCGGGGAAGATCTCGCGTACGCGTCGAAGTGCTGGAAAAGGTACCTTGTCTGCGAGTTGCCGATTACCGCAGATGCCGGAAGGTGCTTGGGGTACCTTCTGGTCAGTTGTTCCACCGTCGGTGCGCCGGGACCGGCCTTAAACGTGCATTCGCTTGAAGCTCGTAGGCGTAATAGAGACGATATGCAGGCGACCGTAGAACAACGAACCAGCGAGGATTTTGTTCGACGTTTCGACCTGAGACAGGTATGCAAGGAATAGGTCTGCAAACATATGCGGTTCAACTTATACGGCTATTAGCACGGAGAGCAGTTCTCAATAAAAATCCGAGGGCAGCATACATGTGACTCTTCAAATGTAATCTATCTGATACAGTGTGAGGTGTGCAAAAAACAATATATAGGACAGACCGAGACAGCGTTTAGGCTACGTTTTAACAATCACAGATCACACGCAAAATACCTGCCGGGCCTGCCAATTTCAAAACATCTCACCCTCAAGAACCACACATTCGATAAATTATCTGTTACACTTTTAGAGTCTGGATTCAAATCAAATCGGGAACGCGAACAACGCGAGTCATATCTTATATACCGATTTAACACAATAAAGGAAGGAATAAATAGAAGCCCAGGAACACTTGCATCGATTGAGGCGCTATCGAATAAATAGTATGATAACGACCATAAATAATAAACCATTTGGACCTAGAATTTTGTGGTACTGAGTTTGGAGCTAGAACTGGACAGTGCGTTTTCGTTCCTTTGTTGTGTTGTTTAGTTAATTCCCGTACATCCTGTATTTCCTACCACTTTTGATGTGTCATCTATGTATTCGGCGACCTCCGTGTGCGGCTTCCCCCGCCTTAGATTTCGTCCCTTTATTTGTGTCCTCTGTGCCCAGTCTTTTTTTTTTTTTTTTTTGCGAAGTGTGCTATTTGGTTAGTCACCTACTCTCGTCCTCGCCCCTTTTTTTTTTTCGATTTTTGTGCGGTTTTTTTCGACTTAGAGTTCATCCCTCCTTTTGTGTGAGATCTTGGGTGGTGTACCCTTATCTGTTCTCCCTACGCACTTTCTTTGTATGCGAACTCTCTCCCCTCTAAAAACTGTATAAATAGAACCACATTTTTCTTGTAACCCTATTCCTGACGAAGACCTGTCTCAGGTCGAAACGTCGAATAAAATCCTCCTGGTTCGTTTTCTACCGTCATGCCCCGCATATATATATATATATATATATATATATATATATATATATATATATATATATATATATATATATATATATATATATATATATATATATACGTTTACAATCTAGTTGTATGCAACATATGTGAGTAGCACGGACTCGAGCGCGCAGCTTCAGAAGGTGTTCTTTTGGTGCGTTTTTGTGCAAACAAAGCTTAGCACGGTGGTACGCCCGCGCGTCCGTACCTCATTTGGTAGCACTGCACGCAGCTTGAGCGATAGTGTTTTCGAAGGGGAGCTGTTGTATCCCGTAGTGGTGGCGTGCACACAAAGAACGCTCCAAACACATTGGGTGTGGTCGCTCCCGCACAGTCCGAGGTCGGAACACTCCGCGAAGTTCGGTGGCAGCTTTCTCGCAAACCACCAAGAGTAGTTGCACGGCGTCGTGCATGCACATAAAACGCTGCTCAAAGTCAGATGTTCCAATTCGGCTTGCTTTTCTCCACGCTGAAACGCATCGAGCCTCTTTTGGCGACTAAATGCATTACTCGACCCCTCTGTTTTTTGTTTTTTTTTGCTTTCCTTGTTTTTCTGGATCGAGAAAAAAAACGAAAACAGATCTTAACCGGAAAAAGACGACACGTCACATGTCCGGTCGCTCGCTGATTGGCTCAAGCGCGCGCGTTGAGGGAAAACTTGGGTCCAGACTCCAGAGACGTCGTCTCTCGGCGTCGTCCTCCTCGGCGCGGAACTTTTTTCAACACAAAAATTAGCGAAAAAATTTTACCCCACGACGCGCATTTTTCGGCAGCGTGAATGCGACTTATGGCCCGTCCGAATGGGATACTTCAGAAATCATGAGGTGACACGACTCCGACATAAGCCGTGCATAAAATCCGCTTTCGTCCTTTTTTTTTTTTGTTTTTTTCTTTTTTTGCCGGGGGAAAATATTTGTACAAATTGCGCCTGTGTCTTCTATGGGGGCCTTTAAGCATGGTCATCACGTGGGTCCGGACAGCAACTCACGAGCTTTGTTGGCTGTCGGTCAAACGCTCAAGGCCTCCGCTGCTCTTCAGATCCCGTAAACGGGAAAGGGAAGGGCTGTGTTCGAAATTATGCACCAAATACATCCCAGCTGCTCCGGCACGTCATATCACGTGATAACACAAATAAAGCGACGCTGGAAGCGGGTAGGTTTTCAAACGCAAAGCTACAGAACCCTAAAGGCCCATTCACACAGGTGCGACCGAGCACGACCGAGAGAGACAAGACCGGGTTTTAAACCTCTTATAGGACCTGCTCCACAGCAGCGCATCTGGTCGTACACCGTCGCAAGAGACTTAAGGCTCAAGGCCCGTTCACATACATGCAACCGAGTAAGACCGAGAGAGACCAGGGCCGGCTTGCTAGAAACAGCGTCTCAGCTGAAACTGGGTGAAAGAAAGCACTGCCAAAGCCAGCGCGCGAGCTGAGCGGGACTCAAACCGTGCCTCAAAACGCTCGCGCGCACCGGCCTTTGCGGTGCTTTCCTTCACCCAGTCTTAGCTAAGACGCTGTTCCAGCAAGCCGGCCCAGACCGGCTTTTCAAGCCTCTTGCGACGTCTTCGATCGGATGGGCTGCACCGGAGCAGCTCCTTAAGGACCGTTCACACTCTTGCAACCGAGTGCGACCGAGAGAGACGAGACTTGTTAAAACCTCTTAAAATTTCTTAGGACGAGAGAACACACTGGCACGCTGGCGCCATCTATGCGGTGACCCTGGAACTGCATTTCACAAAAGCGAAGGTTTTGCGGGATTCTCGAGGTCAAATGCCCGTAATACCTATAAGAAAGGCTCGTTTATAACGTTGAGAAAAGTTTTTCGAGCCAAGAAAGAAAGGATAATGCGCGAGAGAAATAGAAAATATGCCGGACCGCCAAGTTTACACTGCTACCCAATAGATGGCGCCAGTGTGTCCTCTCGTTTGTAAGAGGTTTTAAGGAACCCAGTTTTAAGAGGTCGCAAGAGTGTGAACGGGCCTTAAGTCGCACTTATGTAAACTCGGCTATTGACAACTCGAGAAACGGCGAACGGGGCCAGTCTGGAGCATTCAATTGCTGCTCCGCAGTCGACGAAGCTAGCAGCGGGGCGTTACCCCTATAAGAACGCCGAAGTTACAAGTAGGAAGCGAGTTCTAAGCGTGTATGATGACAATAAGCCCCCGCCCTACGTCCATGGCTGCAGTGCGTTTTTGAACGTGTGTGTCTTGCACGAGTGCTTGCGCAAAGAATATATTTTGTGATGCTTCGATCGGTCGCCTACGTATCTAATTAAAGGGTGTACAAGGTTCCCGTGATACTGCCCACACGGCGAGAGAACATTGTCTCAGTTTTCAGTTTTCATTTCGATGTCCCTTTGTCTAGCAATATTTTCCCACGTACCTTAAAACTAAAATATTTTGTTAAAAGAAAGAAAGCGGTAAATTTTTAAAACAATGCTGGCATCTTTTACAGGATGTTCACTAGTACATACGCTATCGAACCGAGCTTCACTCGTGTTTGAACAGTTTTCACACAGCGGCGAAGTGGTGTTTCTTGCCGTATCACTGTATTTTTGGGTTGTAGTCTGCGAGGCGAGCACAACTTAATAAAAACAAAACAGCGCAAAGACAAGGACGAAGTAGAATGAACAACAGGACACAGCGCTGAGTCCTGTTGTTCCAATTTTACTACTCCGTCCTTGTCTTTGCGCTGTTTCGTTTTTATCATGTCTACTTACCAACTAGCCCAAACTTCTACGTTAATCGAGCACAACTTGTCTCGCAAGCTCATCAATTTCACTACGAGGCGCATGCACGTTCAGGCGCACTAATGGTGACACTACTGCGTTCATTTAATTTTGGTTTGGTGCGGATCTTTGCAATACATCAGCATTAGAACGCTTGTTTTTACGAAAACCCGGCGGTGTCTTTCGTTTGTCAGCACCGGCGAGAGAGGAGAACAAAGGGGGGGGTGAAGCGTGCGACGCTCCGATTGGTCCGCAGCACTGACGTCGACACGCCTTTCTCTGCCACGACCTCTGCCTTTCTCTCCGGTGCTAACAAACTGACAGACACCGATGGATTTCACTCAAAACAAGCTCTTTCGTTTTCGTGAAAGTCACGCTCACGGCCAACACCTCCCAGATAATAAAGCCGTAGTGCTTAATGAGATGGCGTCATCAGAGAAGGACAAAGCTGGACACAGATTGGAAACGAGTGCTGCGTCAACGCTCGGCTTCGAGACAAGTTTGAGCCGAACGCCGACGCAATCGTCGTGTCCAATATGTACCCAGCCTTGGCCTTGTCTGATGACGCCATCTCATTAAGCATTACGGCTTTATTATTTATGAGGTGTTGCGTCACGACGCGGTGGAATGCGGGCGTGCTCAGTTGCCGCTTTTTCGTCGCTGGTTGTTCTTCGCTCTTGGTTTATGTCGTAGTGGTGCGTGGGCTGCGATGTGTGTGTGTGTAGTTAAAACGATGGAGGCAATTCCCTTAACGAGTGAGATGGATGCGGTTCCTTCCTGGAGTGGCATTGATGTGGCTCTTTTCCCTAGTGATATAGAATGACCGTATCCAAGGCTGTCGACGTAAACCCTGCCAGGCAGAGTACAAAAGAAGCACTGGTGAAAAAATTGACCGCATCTCCACGTGGTGAATGATGTTGATTGGGGCGAAGCTCTGGTGGTGCTTGTCTGCGTAGACGCTGAGCCGCAGCATGCGGAGCCTTTCGTTCGTTTTCATCCATGTCAGAAAGAGAATGTGTGGTATGGAACATGGTTATATACACATTTGAGCATTTGACCGCAGCGCCCTCTCGTCTATAAACGTTCAGCCAATGCATGCAAAGTTTAACGCGATTATAGACGCATTTGACCGCAGCGCCTTCTCCTGTATAGACGTTGAGCGGCTACATGCAACGTTTCATCCATGACATCCCCAGCTCTTGAGTTACTGCCACATCTCAGAGCCCCTACTCGTCCCGCAGTCGTGGCCGAGTGGTCAAGGCGATGGACTAGAAATCCATTGGGGTCTCCCCGCACAGGTTCAAATCCTGTCGACTGCGCAAACAGATTTTTTTTCATCTTTTTTTTCATTTTCTTTTTTTTTGCCCTACACGAGCACGTGAGCACTTGAGCTCACGAGCAGGAGCACGAACACCGGACACCCGAGCTACATACGGACATGGCCAGCCCCTAAGAAGCTTCGTCCCTAACAAACTACAGAAAGATTCATTGGTGGAATTTTAGAGAATCCGTCAGCATGACTGAATGACCCTTGGGAAACGCCACACACGCCCCCTTTCGGAAACGCTAACATTGACCCCGTAACAAGGTCATAAAGAGGCAGCAAAAATGGAGGAAGCAAAGAGAAAACCAAAGAAAAAAATGAAGTGGTCAGCGTTAGCGTTTCCCAAAGGGGGACGTGTCTGGCGTTTCCAACGGTCATTCTAACGCATTCCCTAATAATCCAGCAATGGATCTTTTCCTTCCTTTTTTTTTATAACTCTTGCATACGCATACACTAAAACGCTTCAGACATAGCGCGGAACATTTTCGCATCAACGTATACTCCGATGACAATGTTTGAAACCGCCGTCATCGGCCGAGATTTGGGATGAAGCGGCGGCGTTGCAGCGCTCTCGCCGTCGCTTGCATCCCACGGAGCAACCTCGGCGGATCGGGAACCGCCCTCCTCCGGCGATCACGGCGGCACGCGGGCCCACGCGCATCCTCGGCTTCGGGCGCCTGCTGCTGCTGCTGCTCGCGTCGCTCCCTCGAAACAGGCGTATCCGGACGCTGCAGCGACGACGCGAATTCGGGGCAACACGGACTTATAAATATTTGACGCACGTAATCCGAAGTGCGGGCACGCGGACAATGGATACGGCGCCCGCAAAGTGACGCGCCGCTGACGTGAGCAGAAGCCGCAAGGCCCGTTATTTGGGCCCAATAAAGGCGAGCACCGTCGCTGTCTTGCTCCCCATCCTCTTCTCGTCCTCCTTCGCTTCCCCCTCTTCAACCTTATCCGCCTTTGTTATTCTCTCTATGTTTTGTCGGCCGCTTCTTACTGAAGGTTTCCTTGAACCTTACATCTTTACTTTCCTTTACGTCTCAGTCTCGTTGAAGCAGGCCTGATGGCAACAACGTTCTTGTCGTGAGGAGCGAACGGGTAAAAGAAGGCTTTTTTTCACATTCGTTGTGCTTGCTTTTAGCGTCTCGACGTCTATTTTTTATTTCATATTTTATTTGCCTTTTTGGCGGTGGGGATTTGTGGCTCGATCCGTCACGCAGGGTTGCAGCCCCCGGAAGCATGTGGTTACGGTGCCGTAGCTGGTTGTCGTTGTGCCGAAGGGCACAGGACCCCAAAAAAAGCGAGGCGACGCTCGTTTTGTTTACCCGAGATGGAGCTTTAGAGGCGCACAAGTTCGTTCAAATTCTGTTTTCCCTGACGTCGGCTTTCGTCGCTGTCGCCATCGGCACGCGTTACGAAGAGCATGGTTGCGTATACGTCCCTAAGTGCTATTGAGGCGATAAGGTGTGCGATTCCCGCGATACCGCACGCCCTGGCGCGAGAAAGTGTTCATGTCATGATTAAAGCACAAACGCGCTTCGGCTAATTTATTCTATACGCGCTGTTTTGCGCACTCTGCTCCGTTTCCAGAAAAGGGCATATGAACGAAGGATGCACGCAATAGCGAAGTGAAGTAAAGCCGCCCGAGTTTCAAAACAAGGCGATATACGGAGCAGAATCTGAGGGGAGGACGATATGAGAGCTCGAGGTCTCATATCCTCCTCTTCGAGCTCCGATTGAAAGGATTAGGGGCTAGATGCGAAGGATAGCTGACCTTTGTCTCTCCCCACAGTTTCCCCTCTAATCAGGACGAACGAGAGCGTGGTCTGGTCCCCCAGGCGTTCGAAGTTCGAACGGGGACGAACAGTGAGTAGCGGACCGAGGGAGCTTGTCTTCGCGTCTACCCACCATCCTTTTAATCGAAGCTCGGCGTCGATGACGTTTCCTCGCGCTCTCATCTCCTCCCCTCTCTCAGAACAGGAAAGGTACCACGTGGTAGGTATTGAGTGTCCTGTTCCCGCTCCGTAGCCAACGACACTGCGGCATGGGTGGACACGAAGGCCGAAATAACGAATCGCGAAGCGAGACGCGTGAGTTTAGACTCTGAGTTTCTTCAGCTGTCAGTGACCGGTCGTATATTGACGGCACGAAACAACATTTCAGCCTCGACAGCCGATGCGCGTCAACGGGATGCCGACGTCGGTGTGACCATAGCGTCTTTTTCCCTCCACACGCGCCTGTTATTCACTGACAGCTCTAGAAAAATGCGGGGCTTCTTGAGCTGTCAGTGTACACCGATGTGAGCACAGACGGCCTAAAGTCCGACGCACAGAATCGTCTCCTGCCGGGCAGAAAAACCGTTCCCAGTTTCCTCCTCTCCATTCCCTCTCGCACGCTTCTCTCCTCCTCTCCCCGCGGGAGTGGGTTCACTGAGAAATTCCCCGCAGAAAGGAGGAGGGCCTCTCACTTTCTCGAATAGAAAAGAGAAATGGAGGGACTGTTTCCTCCTTTCTGGTTGTCGGTCGGCCTGTCGACTTATGTTCAGGCTTTCTGCTTTGAACTTCCTTCCTTGACGTTTTTATCGGCTAATGCCGCCATCTCATTGGCAGCTGGGTGATAATGAGATGCTCACCACACGACACGCTCTGTCTTTAAGCTGTCAATGGCTAAAGTTTTGTATTCTAATCATTAACTTTCAGTATATAAAAAAAGTTCTACTTCCAGCTAAAAAAGTTTGTATACAAAGAGCTCGTACAATAACTACGCTGTTAGTCAACCCCTTTCGTTTCTTTTGTTTTTTTGTGGATTCATTATTTTAGTGGTGCGCGGAATTGTTTCATCTTAAAAAACAAAATGCTAAATTGCAAAAAAAAAAAAGATTTTGAGAACGATGGCTTTTCAGGTTTGTCGGTTCTTCTTAGTAGACGGAGGGGTAGAATGAAAATACGATGTTGGAAACTCCGAAGGCACGGCCTAAATATTGAAGGCTACTCAGTGCTGCGAATTTTTCTTCTTTTTTTATATCGCGAAGAAGGTCTAGTCAATAATGCATTCCTGAAACCTCCGCGGGGTATCTTGAAGGACATCGACTTCTTGACAAACTTTAAAGTTTCATGGCACGACTGTTGGATGTTTCTGTACTTGAGAATGTCCCTGCTTTCTTTTCACTCTTGTGATTTCACTACACTTTGTTTCACCTTAAAGGCCGACCTACAAAATCACGTTCTACCGGGGAAAAAAACGGTTTTCGGCTTCCTTCTTTTTCTTCACTCTCGCACACTTATCTCCTCCTCTCCCCAAAGAAGCGCGTCTCCGAGCTGTGCTTGGCTATTCTCCGCAGAAAAGAAAGCCTCAACTTGCACAGTTTTTGACAGAGTAGGGTCGCCTCATGATTTCTGAAGTGTACTGTTTGGACAGGCCCGTTAGGGGTATTGCCTAAGGCTGAGGAGCAGCTAGAAAGGAAGGAACTCTCCCTCAGTTCCTTTTTCTGATCGAGAAGGAGGGACTCCTTCTCGATCAGAAAAAAGGAACTGAGGGAGAGTTCCTTCGCTAGCTGCTCCTCAGCCTTAGGCAATACCCCTAACGGGCCTGTCCAAACAGTACACTTCAGAAATCATGAGGCGACCCTACTCCGTCAAAACTGTGCAAGCTGAGGCGTCCGGCAGTCCGATGTCTGTTTGAACACCACCAAGAAAACATCAGGATTTTCCTCCTCGCTTCCTCCGCCTTCGGTGACCTCGGTGCTAGTCAGACTTGACACTACACGCCAACTGCCAATGCTGTCCATCTGTTCTGCCGAGCACTCGTATCAGCGGCCGTATTCCAAAATTACTCGATTTTACTCCCGGGCAAAGTGTGATTCAGACACTTGCGCCGAGTCCAACCGAGTGTAACTGCAACGGCTTACGACGTTAATCCTTTTACGGATTGCTATAGCAACGGGGCGGTTTTAATTGGCTTAAAATTCAGTCGCCATAGCAACCGCGGTAAGGGATTAACGTCGCAAGCCGTTGCAGCCGCACTCGGTCAGACCCACGCAAGTGTATGAATCATGAATGCCCATAAAGGCCCGTTCACACACTTGCAACCGAGTACGACGAAGAGAGACAAGACCAGTTTTAAAGCGCCTCACAGTTAAGCGCCGTTCACACATATGCAACCGAGTAAGACCGAGAGAGACCAAACCGGTTTTAAGCCTCTTGCGACGTCTCAGGACCAGCTCCGCTGCAGCGGAGCTGGTCCTAAGACGTCGCAAGAGGCTTAATAACCGGTCTGGTCGCTCTCGGTCTTACTCGGTTGCATATGTGTGAACGGCGCTTAATCGCATCGAATCCAGTTGTCGCATTCAATGCGGTCGTGTAAACGGCCTAATGCGCTAAGGAAGCGCATCGCGTTCAAGTCGCTAGACAGAGGTGGATCGAGGCGGTGAACGCGCGTGCATTCAGCCCATGTATACGGAGGTCGCATCGCATTTTGGAACGGGGAGGATTATGTGAAAGGCGCTCTCTGTGCGAGCGAGTGAACAGCTGAGAACATGGCGGCGGTCAACGTCGTCGGCGGCGTAGAGAGTGGTCGCGTGTGGTCGCCTGCAGTTTTCAGCTGCGCTGAAGTCGCATTCGTGTAAACGCGGCTAATGAACAGCTCTCATAACGCTCTGCAGAGCCCCAGCGGCGACTCGAGTTTAACATTTCTCACAATAAAAAACAGTTTCTACCCTCAGAAACACAAAAAGAAAAAAAAATAATAATAAACCCGGCCAAATAAAAATATCAAAGAAGTGACACCACATTGCGAACTGTGCTGTCACTTCCTCAATTCTCGTCAAAGTAAAAAAAAAATTCGTAACTTTTAAAAGCAAAACAAAAAAAATATTTTTTATTAAGTCGGGACGTTTTGATTTAGATCACTGTAGCTAGAAAACAGCGATTCTTTTCACTATACTCGCTTCAACCTCAAGAACCGTAATAAAGAAAAGTCCGACTCCTAGCGGAGAATTACCATAGTTCCTCCTTTATGCATACAGTTACGATACATGAAGGTGCATTAGTACATATATGTTATCTTATCAAGACGCGCACGTTTCAAACGCCAAAAGCATCGATCCTTTCTCCGAGAACCACATCTTGTAAAAACTTCTTCGCGCGGCGTAAGGGCAATGCTCAAAACTTTTTTTTTCTTGGAATGAAAGCGAATATAGCTGTATTTTTCAACATGCTAGATGGATTGAACAATTCGCACGGTTACTTATAACAATGCGGAAGGAAAGAAGTACTGTAAATGTAAAGTACAGTTTTATAAACTAGGTACTTTTTATTGCCGTAATCCTCGTCACACTAGGAAAAGAAAAAAGTTTGACATTTGCAGTGGCGTAGCTAGACCATCTGGCACCCGGGGCCCTTAAGTCTTTTGTCACCCCCCCCCCCCCCCGCTCCCCGAGACCGCAAAGCTAAAAGCCATAACCGCGACGCGAGGTCACGCAGCGATAATGAAATAATAAATACAGGGTTAGCCAGCAAACAGTGTTTTTTTTATTTAACTATGTACACATAATGAGGACACATGAAGTTTTTTTTTATATATTGAGCATTTGTGTCACGAAAGCTGAACATTCAATTTCTTCATAAGTTCTTTCGCCGACACTTGGCTTCTGCAAAGTTATTGATTACTGTTGTAAAATTTATGTTTTTGACACGTTCTTTTTCTATGGACAGTATCGACAGGTTTGAGAGCCTTTCATCGCTCATGGTGGAGCGCAGAGACGTTTTGATTAGCTTTAGCTTGGAAAAGTTCCTTTCGCATGAGGCAACTGAAACACAAATGGTGAGGAACAAGCGAAATATAACAGTCAGGTTTGGAAGGGTCTCGAAAAAGCTCCATTTGGCAATAAATTCTAGAAACTGCTTTGCATTCCAAGTTTTTGTCTCATTAGGATGCTTCCCAGCGGCTTTCAGGTGCCTTCGCAGTCGGATGATCTCCATAACGATTTCGTCATCATGACCGGTGAACTCGTCATAAACTTCAGTGAGGCTTGGTGTCAATGTCCGAAGCGTTTCCTCGGTCTCAAGTACTATAGAAGCAGGCTCAATGACGCAGAAAACCGACGCACACCTCTGGTTTAGAGAACGTGAAGGCTCAGTTTAGAGAAATGCGGTCTGTACGCGGCGGCAAGCTAGGCTTCCAAACAGACCTTGTGGTCACCCTCGGTATCGCTCCGGGAAAATATGATATAATATCAAGCCCGAGCGTGCACCGCCAAAGGTTCACCGCTAACGATTCGGCAAGCAACAGCATGCCGGCGGCCGCCATTTTCTCTAAACAGAGTTTCGAGGCAATTCGGTAAGATGTTGTCGCTAAAACGAGCCTCTAAACCGCACGCCTAAAATGGAAAGTAATGCAATCAAACAATCGTTGGCATACGGTACACTGCGGCGCTGAAGCCAGTCCGTCCACGCAGATTTCCGGAAGCTCGACGGTCTCCAGTCATGGCACGCTGTGGCAACAGGGAAACGCCGTCGCCGTCACAACATTACGAATTCACTTGCCAGAACACTACATTGTGACCGCCTCCCGACGGCGAGCGACGCGCTTCTAGAACTTACGGCGGGGTCAGAGAGCGAGGGAGCTTGCTGAGCAGAAGCCTTTCGCCAGCACCTCCTCTCGGCACTTCCCCCTCGGCGCGTGGTGCGGTGCCGTGCACCGGTGGACAGCCATGGGTGCGAGTCCGGGGTGAGGGAGACGACACGTTGAGAGTTTACCCAACACGTTTACCCTCCCCGCGACTCCCTTCGTGTAAGACCTTCGTGTGATTTCTTTCTTCTTCGTCTGGCGCCTTCTCTTGCTGTCTCGGCGCAGTCCGGCCGTGGTCGGCGCAAGCCAGCGTCGTGTTGCGCTGGGTTTGGCGTAGACTAGGTGGCGTTGGCTCGGCGTGCCCGGGCACAGCTCTTTCTCGAGTGCTCCCGCACTTTCCGCGCTTGTTTTTTCCGCCGGTGCGCGATGACTTTGCGCGAGCCAAGCCAGTTTTGCGACTCTGCACCAGACACGTTCGGGATGGAAGAGTGGTGACCTCATGCGTCTACACATTCTTTGCCACTTACGAACCAGTCAAGCCGGGGGGATTGCCGCCATAAGTGGCACCCCCCTCGTGACTGAGACTCCTGGTACCCGGGGCCCACGGCCCCCGGCCCCCCCCCCGTTACTACGCCACTGGACATTTGTCGTTAGTTAAACAACTTGAAACGATTTTTCCTTTGAGTTCTAACTTGATTGCAGCAAGACATTCGTTTTCTAGTTTTTTTTCTTTTTTTTTGCCTTCTGATTTTGTTATAATAGGACGTTACGTGGCTGACGAACAAACGACATAACCTCAACGCTCAGATTTTTTTAGGAGAGCACTTCTTATCGCGCGTATTCAGCCTGATGTAAATATTTCTTGCTTGATGATTATTATGCTAAAACACAAAAGAACGTCGCGTAGAAAACATCAGATGATAGAACGGCAGCAAATCAAAACATATTTCTCACAATATTTTTGCGTGCAAGGTTTAAATTAGGCCACGCATGGTAAAACTAGAATGATTTAAAGCACAATCAAAATTATGATTTAAATCACACTGATTTTTATTCTCCGCCATTGTTCTCGCTTTTTTTTCTGGCCGCTCTTTAAGTCATACACTACTATAGCAACGATTCCACCTATCCATTCTATTTTATTGTATATATTCTCATATTTTTTAACCACACGTACGTTGCGGCGCGTTAGCACAGCACCCTGTATCAACGCACCGCAGTTTGGTATCACGCAGAGAGTGAGAAAAGGTGGCACCGCAGACGTTCTTCAAATCTCACCCCTTTGAGTTTCTGTAATTTCTACTGCGTGCTGTGGTGTAATGAAAACATCTAAGAACTTAGTAGTCGCGTGACAATGACCAAAGTTTTCTTTTTACAGGAGAGGGGAACTCGCCTCCATCTATGGTGCTAACTTCTCGCTGTTTAAACATCTGTATATAATTTATTCGAATTTTGATTTTCATATTAAACCCAAAAGTGTCAGAGTCCTGATGTGTTGTAAGACTTTGTAAAAGTACTCCCCAGCTAAAAATCCAAATTCGTTGTTTGAAAATTTCAGCACTGCAACTGTGTTCTAAAGAAAGGACGGTTTAATTCCCAGGACTCTGAAGCATGTACTCTAGATTTGGTTTTCCACAATAAAGTCAAATCAGGGTTTCCTTTCGTTATAAAAGCACTGGCACGTTAGGCAGACATACCGCAAGCATAGGCATAGATGTGAACATACCTGTTGTCGTTCAAGTAACAGAACAAATCCTGATAATGTACGATTAAGCATCCTGGAGTAAATATAATAATTATTCGATGCTATAAAAAAGCCACATTAATTGTTTTCCTATAGGTCTGAACAAAGAGCTCTTCAACGCCTGCACCAGTTTAAGTTGTTAAAGGCAGGCGTATCCTAAACCTGACCTTTCTCACTGACAGAGCGGATCAAAGTAATACAAGGGCTCCACAATATCCAATAAAGTGTCCGTATATTGTTTCCTGTAAAATGGGACTATGCACCTGACTTTTGCTTCTCGTGTTTTTTCGAATACATGATCAGTGTATTCCGCCATTGCATGAACAGCTCTCCAAAATGAGTTTGCAGAGAATTTTGTTTTTGTTTGCTCCACCTCTGCTGTGTTACTCCTTAGACCATGTAACATGTGTTGACACGTTAAATAAAATGGTTGTAAAAATACACCTAAAAGTAATTATATGATCTATGTTCATATATATATGCATTATATCGTGTATCGAAAAGTTTTAAGATAAACGATTCAGCTACGTTTCAGCTACATAGAAAAGAAGAAGAGAAAAAGAAGAACGTCGAACGCAAAACGCGAACATTTTTTGTAGCATTAGCTACACTGGCCGAGGTTGAGCAGTTTCGCGTGGCTCTCATAATGAGCCGTACTCCGTGCTGCGCAAGCGCGAGGAGCAGTGACGTCACACGGCGCACAGCTGGCGGGGCGGAGCAGCCGTCACCGCGGGCTCCGTTTGCTCCGCTGCGACCGCGCGCGCCTCGCCAATCTGCGCAAGCGCGAGGAGCAGTGACGTCACACGGCGCACAGCTGGCGTGCCGGAGCCACCGCCGCCGCGGGCTCTACCGCCACCGCGCGCGCCTCGCCGGTCTTCGCATTCCAGAGGAGTGACGTCATAGCCGCGGCAGACGCACTGGCGCCGCCGCTTGCCCAGCCGTGTGCCTCCGTTGCGCAGTAGCCAAGTCTGACACTGCACCGGAGCTGCTTGATAGCGCCTCTCATTTTGTGCGCATAAGCTCACGCTACGTATATCCTGGCATAACCGAGCTAAGCCACCGCAATTTATTTTTTTTGCTTTGCGTTTAATGGTTTTGGTATGTTTTGGTACAGGTATACCGTTGTTCTTGTCGTGCTCCAAAAGCAAACAGATAGCCTTTAACTTGTCCTCCCGCTATTCCTCGTTTTTAGAACTCGGTTAACTCACAGTGTTGAAAACACAACCCTTCCGAGCATTTTCAAGTCTATCTTTCTTCCTTCAATTTGTTTTTCGGTATCGTGATCTTAAATACGAGTGAAACGAAACAACCTCTTTTTTCAAGCAGGGCACTCCTGTTATAAACCAAGCCACTTTACAATGGACCGCTGCGGACGCTGCGAGCCATCGTATGATGAATTCCATGGGTCGTTTTCGAGCGCCCGGATCGTTAGACGAGATCGGAGATGAAGCACGCGATCCGAACGGAGTCGCTCCGCCTCCGGATCCCCCGTGGAACCTGGCCGTGGAACTACCACTGCCTTCCCTTCATTCACCTTCGCGACTTAATAATGATGCGAAAGATGCGTGTCAATAAGTGAAGTGCATCAGCGAAGCCGCGAAGCTCACTTGCCTCTTCATCGTAATACTCGTGCACGGTGTCCAAAACAGTAGGTCTCGATTTTGGGCCTCTTCTGCGGAGGTCCGAAGAGGCAGTCGAATCCATGATGGACATACAAGTAACCCTTGTCGTCGCTGCTACTCGAGCCGCCCGCAGCTGCTGGAGGAGCTGCTCGAGCAAACTTGACGACAAACTGCCATCAAAAAGCAGCAGCAGTAAAGCTGGCGGCACTTCGCGAGCGGCCATTGCGAATTCTTCCGATGCGAGATGCCCGGCGAGAGAGGAAGTCACGTGTGCGCGCCGAGGGCGGGCCAGGCTGGCTTCCGGTCGAAACCGCCGAAATCGGCGGAGCGATCTTTCACGGATCCGGATCGAGATCTGGAGTGAGAGCTGATTCAAAACAACGAGTGGAACATGTCTTTCTCGATTCGGACCGCCCAGGGAAGTACGCGCGCTCGAGAAAGCTCGATTCCGGCGCACTCCAAAACGACCAATGGAATTCGCCACTAGTTCAGCTTATCACGTGACACCGCGCGTCGCCATGCCCCTTCGGAAGTCGACAGATGACTCACGCAACACTGGACATGCTCCGATTGCCTCGTAGCCTCCGCTACAGTCCATCGTAAAATCAAATGTAGTACGCCGAGTGGGCGCTTAAGACGCGAGGACTCCAACAGTTGGCGGTCAATTCCCATCTCCAGCGGCCCGGGACGGAAAGGATGCCGTCGCCATGGCAACGGATCAGACCCACGTTTTTTTCGGGGGGCCAGTGAACGGAGGGCCCCTGCCCGCCGTCGGAAGCGGGTGGAGGGGGACGCGCTCGACCCCCCACGTCCAGCGGACACCATGATTAATCAACATTAGCCGACAAATCGCCACGGCGTCCCGGGGACCGAGAAAGTATACCGTTTCGGGCTCACGTCCATGCACGCTGGGGGAAACAGAGTCTCTTCGGAAAGCGTTTGGCTTTCTGCATTGTAAACGACGTGCCAGGTCTGCAGCTGGGATCGGAAGTGTTTCTGTTTTTATCCTCGTGAAGAATCGTGCATAGATCGTAGGTGGGCTACGCCGAACGACTAGAGCCCTGTGCCCGGGACCGCACTAATTTGAACGGAGGCTCCGCGGGAATTCGGCCAGCTTGCACACACAAAAAAATATACAAAAAAACATTTTTATTTTGCTATAAAAATAAACACTGGGAACACATTGAATCGAAACATCTCTGTCTCGGGTATTGAAGACGTTGCAACACGTAGACGCTTTCAGAGAGCTGTGCAAGCGCGCCGCCATAACCGACCTTCAGTTTTTGTTTCCTCTTATTACGTTCGCTTCACTATATCATTGCCACAGCAGGACAGGTTATTGCCACTTTAAGTGCTACTGTGTCCTTCTCCCCAGGATAGGTCTTTGTGGACACTCGTCAACACCAGCTTCAGTAACTCGGCATCTCCGGTAAGACAAGAGAAGATCGGCAATGGCGGCTCGATCCGGCGCGTGTTTAAAGCGTCTATACGTGTTGTTCGTGATTCGTAGCGCAATAAAAAAAGATGCGTGGGTTTAATGCATGTTACAATAATATAGGTAATAACTCGCGTCGAAGACATGAAGGTCAAATTAGTCCATGATCAATACACATGTTGACGATTTCAATGTTCACAAAAGCCAGGGTCACACTGATTATACGTCATACAAAAGGCAGTCTGCGTACAGATTCGAACACGAGTCAGCGCGAGTTTCCTGCTTCGGATGCCGCACGGCAATGAGTTCACAGATAAACTTGGCACGCGGCATTCGAACCACGAATATTGCGGTGACTCGTGTTTGCAGACTCTCTTTTGTATGATGTACAAGCAGTGTGACCCCGGCTTAAAACACTCAGTGTGAAATTCGCCAACACATATTGCAAAATGGTATATACCCTATAGTTATACTAGCGCTCTCAACTGTCATTCAACTCAACTAAGTTGTCCGATGTTACACGGTACATAAGCCCAACAAATACAGTTGAGGTGCGGGTCACAAAACACAGTTGAAACCAAAACAAAAGCAAAACTGACGTCACATTACTTTTTTTATGTGATGCAAATGAATTATACGTACACTTTTCATTCATAATAAACGTCTCAAAAGAAAAGAAAATGAACTTTCTTTTGTTTTTAGAGTAATGAAACGGTAATCAGAACGTTTTACAGAATTTAAGCGAGAGACAAAACGAAAGTCTTATGGGCACCGACATCACAATGGCTTCCCTTGCCGAGCTTAGGCTTCTGCGACGAGCCGTTATCGTTTTGGCGACAGCTCTGGCCCCAATTCATACATCTTCCGGCAATGTTTGATGCTACGATACTTTCTAGATCCCCGCGGTTCTTCAGAACCAAAATAAATACTGAATTATTATTATTATTATTATTATTATTATTATTATTATTATTATTATTATACCGACCCCAATCTTCCGCAGTAGTAAGTGCTTCGCTGGTGCTGTCCATGGGCGGCGATCCGGCGGACGCCGCCATCTTTAGCTCTATTGGGGCGAACCCTCATCAGTTAATTGAAGTATTCCAGCTCAATTGAACTCCATGATCGTTTCCGGCTGAATGACAGTTGACGCCGCCGTGTAACTCCGGCCGATCGCAATTGAATCCACTGTCGTTGGCGTGTAACATGGTATAAGTAAACTCCGAAGAGCCTGAGCTAGTGTCACCTTGTCACTCAGTAATTCATTTGCCTGTTGTCCTCAACTAAAGCACCACGAAAATACCAATTCGTTAGCCAGACCAAACAAAGGGAAAAGCCACGAACAGTCTTGGTATAGTATTTTATTACTCTAGTACTACAACTTGTTTCTGATGTTGTGAAATGCGTTACAGGGCCTGAAGGAGAAAGGCACGGACTTATCTCGGAGAGTTTGTGCGGACCCAGAGTCAATGCAATAGAAGATTTAAAACCTGAGTCATTTTTCGCCGGTCTGTGCACCATTTTTTGCTGTCAGAAAACTATTTGAACGAACATCTTTGAGTAGCAACTAAATGGGCGATAATACCGCATCCAAAATATTTTTTTTAGTAAATTTGTAATTTTTTTAAAATTAAGTATGGCACAATCTTTAATGTCATACTACTGATACGAGACGACTGAAATGGTGGCGGGAACGTCAGAAAGATGTATATCAGGCCTTTATTTACTTTAGCTGATAGCCTGAAGCGGCGCTATAATAATCATTGGGCCAACAGTGGTCAACTCTAGCTCGCGATCAACGTTTTCGCTCTAATTACCCTTGCTGCTGCCCTAACTGCGATACTGATTTAGTGGCCAGGAAATCTCTGTGTGTGACGCAAATGAATACCCGTTCCGGGTATTCATTTCCGTCAAGAAACAATAAACGCTAACCTTTTTGAGTGGAGCTGACTTGCCACTTAATTTCATGCAGGGGCAAAGGTACAGCAAATGTCAATAAATCCTCTTCAAAACTGCACCAAGCAACATTGGCGTCCGCCATTTTATGGGCACAAGGCTTGTGACTGGATCCGAGTTCCCTCCGCAAGTTGCCGCAACCCTCGTGTCAAATGCATGCTAAGAGTACACGCCCAAACAGTTGCAGACGCGGGTAATAGGCGCAGCAGCCATCACATTGCTCCCACGTTTAAGAAGGGTACCACCATTATATTTCGGTGCTGTCCTGTTGTATGTATTCCAAAAAAATAATAAGCAGCGGTAGTAATTAGTGTTAATATATGAGGATATTAGATCTATTGGTAGCAAAAAAGAAACACTGGAAATAATACGTGGGAGTAAATACGAGGTAACGCATGCAGTGAAGTGCGTGCTCATAACGACTATATCAAGCCTGTTGTTTTTGAGCACACACTAATTAACAGTAGCGGAAGGAAAAAGAAACGAGATGTATGAGCTAGTGTAAGGTAAAATAATAATGAAATAATGTGCAGCCAAACAATTGAGTTTTGAAACCGTCAGTCACAATGAAAAAAAAAGAAAACACTGTTGCGTCTTTGTTATACGACTGCTGCATGTGGCCTGCCGAAGCTAGACAAAAGCCCATCAATGAAAATCGTTTCGCAATGAAAGCCACGGGCGATAAACAACCTGTAAATCTTTCAGATGAACAGCGTTTATAACAATTACGCGCATTTTTTTTCAGACTGATTTTTGCAATATGCGACACTCGCGCATGAATTTTACTGTCCTGTTTAATGTTTATAAATTTAAGGAGCGAAATTTGACATTGCAAAACACGAGATGAGATGCTCGTCTAGACGGCTAGTCTTACTCTGCTCAGAAAAAGGCTGCGTAAAAAAATTGCAAGCAGTTTAATTTACGACATATATTTGGAGACAGAAACAGTGCTCCTCTTCGAAGAGGAGCTTCCCCTCCTCCTCTTTTTTTTTATTCATTACTTCATTTAGACTATAACGCCTAGAACGTATCTCCGACTGGTGTACTGTGTCCCCCAAAAAGGTGCCTCGATTTCCACCTGATGACGTCATAATAGTGTCACGCTGTCGCCGGCCGCGATCCTGGCGGCGGTGTCACAAAGCAGCGGTGGTGTACGCGGCGGAAGCCAGTTCCGCTGCAGGCCGCTGTCCAGCTTGACGGTCCACGGAAGCTTCGGCGGCCAGGAGTTGTAACTACGCGACAACAGCGATGCTCGCGCTCGTTCGTACACTTGTTTCCGGGTCCTCTACCACCAACCGCCAGGATCGCGACATGCGGCAACGTAACAAGTTTACTTAATACAAAGAAAGCAAAACAAAAACAGGAGACTGAGACCATATCCTCCTCTATACTCACAAAGCCATGGCAGTTCGACGACGGAGCCATAGAGTGCCCGGTCGCAGATTTGGAGCTCGAGGACCTGGTAGCACAGAGCATCAAAGAGCCAATTCTAAGGGGACCTGGACGTCAGCGGTACAGCTTTTGCAGCGGCGAGGACCCGAAACACACTTACTTGTTCGCTCGGAAGAAGTGTGTTTCGGTGTCTCGCCGCAGCGGGGCGCTAGTCACGTGGTTCTCCTCTCATCCGTTGTCTGCCGCTCCACCTTTTCCATTTTGGCGGCCGCTTCTCGTGGCGATCTGCCAGGCTTTGTCAATATATAGGAGGCTATGCTGAGACAGACATGCACAAGCTTGTACATATGTCTTTATCCGTACGTTTTTTTTCCTTTGTATTACGTATTAACCCAACACGCTCGTCAGACTCAATAACATGACACGCCGGCTTCAGTCACCACATTTGTTGCAACTTCGGGACCCCTTTTGATGTGTGGACGGCTAGGACGTTAGTCACATTAGTCGAAGACGTGTTGGAGGCACCGTTCCATGGAGGTATACGAAGCTTCTGGAGGAGACATGACGCCACCAGAGGCGAAGCCAGGGGATACTTTCTGTTTGGAGGGAACCCCCCCAACGAGGATTGAAACGAACATGGGCGGACATGGGCATTGTCGGACGCTAGTGGACAGACTTGGGCGCCCTTGAGGGCGTTCCCCCAACCGCGACCTGAACTTCCGGCTTCACCTGGGATTTGCTCGTTCGGCTGGCTTGGCTGGCTGTCGCCTCCTCTTATTCTATACGTCCATGCACCGTGCTTTAGACGTGACCAATAAATTGTTCGTGGAAGTGTCAAGAAAGTGCACAAGTGCACGCGGAAGTCTTCACCTTCGTACGGAGATACCGTGGGAAATTTGTCACCTGGCGTCTAATTTTAGTGTTAGCACTTTATTCTTTGCGGAAGCTCCATGTATAGAATCCCTACGTTCTTTTGTTTTGTTCTGTTTTAAAAAGGATTAAATTAGTATGTTAGACATTTTGTTCGTATTGGTTGCTATTCTCATGACGTATGATCAAAACTAAAATTAAAAATATAAAGCATATTTTAATTCGTTATTAAATATGATACATTTCTTTTTACATAAATGGGGAAAATGTCTACATCATAAATTGTTCAGGCGTACTTAGTTGATCAGAAAGGATATAAATGCGCACTTATATTGCTGCATTACCTGGCAATATGTGTTTGCCAACTGTGGGGCACTATACCCCTTTAAATGTTTCTCGGCGGAAAAAAAAAAGAAGAAAAAGCACCATATCGGAAGTACTTAAAGCATACTGCTTGCTGTCACGTTGGCTCCTGCGAATGTTTTATGCGGTCACACATAACCGTTCGCTACCTATTTATACGCTCTCTTTTTTTTTGGCTTTGGTTATTTGCAGTGCCAGACGGCTCAAAACACCAAGACGTGAAAGTGGGTCGTAAAAAAGGTTTCCGTCGAGTCGCCAATAAAGCTTTTTCCAGTGACGAGCACCGTCTAGGGGGCTGTCTGCGAACGACAAATGGAGGGCAGCCCAACGTTCATGCACCCGTCAGAGCACATTCGTACAGTGCTGTTGAATCGGTTTTCATTGCTTTTTTATGCTTCATGCGTAATTGCTTACAAATAATTTTTTTAAGAATACGGAATATACTTGGAAATGGGTGTTGGCGATGTTGCTCGTAAGGGACGGTGCCTTTGAGAACGGCATCAGATGAAAGCAAGGGTCAGGGGAGATGATGTACTCATGCGCAAAAGCTTACTGGAAAAAATACTAATTTATTTATAACCCTATGTTTCTAGGAAATAAGGCATTCAAAACAGCATTGGCCTGTAAGTAACAGTCGCAAGAATACTTTTCTTCTGGCGGGGGATTAGACTGGTGGGAGGCGGTGAAACTAATATGTGACCTTGACCCAGGGACGTTCACTTGCTCAGAGGAATTGTGCTGCACAGAATGGCGTTTTACCATAAGAAAAAGATGCAGGAAGAAATTACTGAGTTTCCCACTTCATACTGTCCCTTCAGCGACAGAGGTGCCCTAATCTTCATTTTATCATTTGGCAAGTTCTAGGCTGTATGAACATACACACAACCCAATTTTATTATTTCTCGATTCGCCTAAGCGTTTCAAGTATAAGAACCAAATCAGCATTACATTCCTAGTTCGGACCACTGCTCCCTCAAAATCTGGCAGGTACGCCGAAGAAGCACGAAGGACTGTTTAAGCTTAAATTGTCCGCATCAATACAAACACACACACAAAAAAACGCAAGCAAAGAGACGCACACGTGACAGAAGCACACGCCCACACGCGTAATAAACGCTCCTAAAAAGAAATACCTCTTTTATTACGACACAAAAGACGCAATCCCAAGTGAAAGACGGAAACAAAAAGCGTCGCCCATTCCCGCCGGTGTTCGCGTTTGTGTTGCTTTGCTCCCCGCGCGTAAGCGGCACCCATTCCCCACGCGGGCGCTTGGCGGGAAAGCTGTCCTCCTCCGAGAAGACCCGCCGAGCCACTCAATGGACAGCCGGAGCGGGACATCGCGGCGGCAGCCATCACGCCCCCTCCCCCGGCCAGACAATCGAGCGTTCGGGCGACGCGCCCGTTATTTCTTCCGGGAGCGGGTTATTATCCCGCGCTGCTCCATTTCCAGCCGCCATCCATTAAGAGTGCTCCTCTTTATACACATCTGCGACGACCGCACGGCTACAAGGCGCTCGGCCGCTGCCACAGTCCCGTGGAACGGGGCAGCGCCTTCCATATAGTAGCTCCGCTTCACCTTATGCGGAGCGTAAGTTCGTCTCCTTTATTTTTGCAGGGGGTTGTGGGGACATCAGAACGCCGAGTTCTGATTGGTTCCGATTGGGAGGATAGTGGGTAGACCTCAAGGCAACTAGCATTGAGGCCTACCCACTATCCTTCCAATCAAAGCCAATTAGAGCTCGACGTTCTGACTTCACCACAACCCCCGCGTACCGCAGCGGACATTACGAAGCCATTCTAGCCAATCCAGCGTCGTGAATGTATCATATTTATCTACTCGCCCCGAGCACCGCTGCGTCCTTCACGAATGTCATGAGAGACTCAGGTGGCATCGGATTGGCTGGGAAGGTGGCTCGACCCGCTGCGGTCCATCCTAAGTTTAAACGCAGCATACAGGGCTTGCACTGATGTCCCACCAACGGCCATGGTGGTGACCTTGCTGCACAGCGCGCTGCTTCGAGTGCATACATTTCAAATCTCCCAATTTGTTTTTGTTTTCTTTTTTGGCAAGAGCAAGAACGAATGACTTCCAGCATGGTGCGATGACGTCACCTGCAAGTCTTGTACGGGTATGCATGATCGCGCCTTCTCATGGGCGGTCAGGTGCCGACACTAAAGTCAATGGATCCTCGGAAAGTAGCACCAAGCTCCCCGGCGAAACAAAAAGGGATGTAGCCCTTACATCCCTCGTCACATATACGACACCACTAAACTATCGTTGGACGTACAGCGCACTGACGTTCAACCGACGCTACCAACTTTCACGAGCGGCTTGATAGCCGAGTTGTACAACATTATTAAAATAGCTTAAGTAAATGTAGCTGACTATAAAAAAATTAATCGGGGTTTTCTTGGCCCTAGTGCAAAACCTCAGTGTTTCTATTTCCTCTGCTCTTTGAAGCTTCCTTTAGGTGTTTGTTATCTTATATCGCACAGTCATCAAGCCTCTCGTAAAAGTCGGGGCTGTCAGTTTGACGTCAGAGCGCTGTACGGCGAATTGAAGTTTTCGGGTGTGGTAGCTCACGTTATGAGCCATTTCCCCTTGACCTCTCTATTCTCGGTGAGCCGATCTAAAGTCACTGGTGACGGGTGACTCTATATAGACGTTTCTAGTGTACCAATATTTTGGTATCGTCACACCGGCGAAACAAGCGCACATCTTCGTTCCAAAATGCACAAAAGGAGCAATATCATTGTAAGAGATCTGTGGAGACTACCATAATTGCTAAGTTGATTGCATACGCAGTGCCAAGGACGCTTGCATTGGCTAGGAACGCTTCCGGTACGATGAGGCTTCATGGCGATCTTGGCACTATAGTCCGTTGCAACCTAAGAACGAAGGGCGAGGGTAAGACGGGCCGGGGAAGGAGGAAGCAGACGGAACGCTGGAGAAGAGATGGGAAACCTCCTTCTCTCTTTAGCGTTCCGTCTGCTTCCTCCTCCCCGGCCCGTCTTACCCTCGCCCTTCGTTCATAGCTCTCAACGGACTATAGTTTAGAAAGACTCTTTCGAGGCTTCGAAGGTTTGAAAGAGGCGAAATGGCGATTGCCACAACAACAGAGACCCATCAGCCAATCGCATTGCGAGGTTTTGGTCGTCTGTATGTTTGTATCCGTCTATGTTCTGCTAGTGGGCAGGAAATAAAATGACGCTACTTTCCCAGGATCCACTGACTTTAGGCGACACCACCTTAAATATTCAAAGCCTGCGAAGATCCTCCTCTCCCCATGGAACGTCATCACAGCCGATGGCGACAACTCAGCGATTTAACCCGTGCTCCAGCGCGACGCTACTTCAAAGCAATGATTGGACAGCACCGCAGACGCACCACTCGTATATCCAGTCTGCGTCTTCACTCGAGCCCTCTGTGATGACGTCAATACTCCAGAGCACACGGCTTTGATTTCTAGGTGGTGTTGCTGCAGCACGATGACTTCACACCGGCGCCCGCTCTGCTGGACGCAATGTAGTCATTGAGATCGACGAGATCGTTCTGCGGGGAGAGTTAAGTGCGAGGTGGAAACTCGGGTGTGTTTTCACGAGGAGAATCTCTGTCTTTTCCTCCGGGGAAGACTATGTGCTTCATCCCGTAAGTCTTGTGCAGCACCGTCGATGGCACTAGCACGAAACAGCGTCTCTGCCAAATGCATTGCTTGGGCGAGTCCTCATGCTGGCCAAACAAAACGTAGGGTCACGTGCTTGAGGTGGGTTCCTCCAGAGTTCTGGGCGGAACTGATGAGATGAGATGCAGAGGTTGTATGTATTGGAAAAAAAAACCCAAAAAACAACCTGATTCGAAGAATCAAGAAAGGAAAAAGAACAGATTTATAAATTTTGTTTAGTGATCGAAGTATAGTGACTATGAAATGCTTTTCGGTACGAGGTTCCCAACCTGCCAATCGTGCAGTGTAACATTAGCTGACTAAAGCTCACTAAAGTGTAACATTAGCTCACTTCGGTCACTAAGTGACCAAAGCATGATTTTCCATGGAACACTTCCGGGGTAAGAGCGGGCTATTTTTATATTTACCTCCTTCAAAAGCCATTTTGACTTTATATTGATTCGCCCTCAATGTCAAGCTGATCCACCCGCCGAACCGGGATTGTTTGTACCGCCTGAACAGACCTCCTTTCCTCCACCGCGGAGCTTACGTCTGATTTATTCGTCGCGTGCACGATGCACGCGTCGGGGAGAAATCCCTGAGATTTCTCCCACGAGTAAATATCACCTCAAGGTGCTGTGCAGCGATATTCAGGTGGAATGTTTTTCACTTCACGCGAACTTACTGGCATCATAACCCAGTGGCGCCATCTATAGGCTTCTTGCACATGACGTCATTTCCGATGCCCTCCAGAGAAGAGGGGAAGAAGGAGCTCCCCTCTTATCTGGATCCTTCTTTGTGCCTCCCGGATTTGCACAGGCGTCGCTGTTCTCCTCCCAGAAGATTATAGAAGATTAACCTGTCACTCAAAATTCTTACAAAAGCAGCTTCCTCTCTTCCTTTCTTGTGGTGGGCAAAAGCATGCGATGTGACGTCAGTGCAAGGAACCTATTGGGTAGCCCTGGCACACTTCCGGTGCACGGTTAGTTCTTAATTTTTTACTCATCATTATCATATCATAAGAGTGAATTAAGTCTGACAGTGCTATAAGAGGCCATTTCCAGAAGATAGTGTGTATATTTGATTTCGAAAATACTGCGGCACCCATCGTCTAGGTCAGAACTGGAAGTGCTTGGGGGCCATTTGTACACTAACGCCAACACGTTTGAATTCACCCGAGAAAGAGCAAATAGTCGCACGGAATGCCATTGGCCAAGTAACTTTTTTGTTGAGGTGTAATTTGAAGTATAAAAGCGAGCCTTTCCTTTCAGTCTCTTTTTCGTAAAACTTGATGACGTAATTTGGAGGTCGCAGTGTTGGCATAGTCACACAGTGACGATATTTGAAGGCGGCTCATAGATTGGACCCGAGCATTGCGTGATCACTCGATTTGGGCTCGTGATAATTACAATTGCTCGACAAGCACTCGGGTAGTGGCTCGTGCACAAACGCTCCAACGACGACAATAGCCGAACCCTAATAATGGTAGGGGTTCAGCGCGTGTCATGTGCTCAAACTTCCGCGCGTATGACAAACATTGGCGGCGTATAATCGGCTCCAGATCACCGGACCGCATGTTCTGGCTACAAGTTAAGAAAAAAAGTTTGCTCGTTTTATTGTGTGTTCTTTACTTGTTTTTTTTCTTTTTTTTGTTTTTCAATTATTATGGCATCAGAAGAATAACTTACGCGTGTTTCATATGTTCTAAACGTCAAGAATTCATTCTAAGTAGTATTTACTCGAAGCACAGAAATCGTTGCACCGAGTCTTTAGATAACTGTACGCTGTTTATTTATAACGTCGCCTAGAGCATATATGTGAGGTCGCTGCTTTACCACTAAATGTATAACAGTACATTTGAGTAGACTGTATATTAATTGACGACGTGATAAGAACAACCATACCCCATATGAACTGGAACCATGCGAAGATTGTAAATGCAAGCTCCTCTTCATAGAAGTATCTCGCGTCTCCAGCTCGACGCTCGCCCTCCCGCGGCGGAAACGGGAAGCGCTCTAGTGAGGGTCCCCCGATTCTCCTGCTCAGCGGGTACGGCGGGAACTGCTCGCGATCATGGCTCGCGAAATGTCATTCCGAATGCAAACAACACTCTTCACTGTCCCAATGCTAGTGCTGCAGCCGGTATGGAATTGTACCTTACTGGAGAGTTTGTAGTATTGCAGCATAGAAGCAAACGCAAGCGGTGTGCGTTTGCGTTAGAGCTGGTGTGCCCCACGCTATGCGTGCGCCCCATCGCCATGCGCCATCCAAGACCGCAATTTTTAGGCTCCGCGCACGCGCAGTGTGTAACACGCAAAGGTAACGCAGACACACAACGCTTGCGTTCGCTCGTATACGCAATACTAAAACTCACTACTGTTTCACCGGCTCCAACGCCAACGAAACGTGCAGCAGTGAGCAGACGTGCAAGCGGGTAGGCATTCCTTCGAACTAGAAAGGCTGAGATTGGCAGAACGGCGGAACGTAAAAATAAAAGCAACTAAATATTATTACAAAAATTATTATTTTTTTTTTACGCATTTGGTTTGGAAGGATATTGGCGGCGATTTTAGACGTTTTGCCGATTCTCAAAAGTCGCGACTCTGATTGCAAAATATACTTTATCCACAATTAATGTAATTTTACATAAATTTCTCACATTAGCTAGAATGTTTTCATTGATTTTAGACTATTTTTATTACTTGGTAATTAAAAATGCTGCAATTGGCACCAGTGATGATAATTAGCACACATTTGATTGTCGTATTTGTTCTCGCGTTTAAAATTAGATCATAAGCAACAAATTATTATAAAACGTAAACAATTACGTATTAAAATATCAGGATTTTAATATTTTTATTAATACATATCGCGTGCAATGCATGCCCCCAATTAATGCCAAGATCACGAAAATACGCCATTTAACCCTAATAGTCTTTCAAGAAGGGTATAATTTTTTTTAGGATATGAAAAGTCTGACATCGTTATCAAGATAGACCAACACTGGATACAATATAAAGTCCTATGCGTCACGTGTTGCTATAAAAACACACAGACTTCAGCTGTCCGACTCGGATTCTGTCTTTGGGTTGTTGCAGTGAGAACAGCATTTATTAATCTATACGTTTTGTGGACATATTGTAAAAATTTGAATTATTCTCTTATTCTTGTGCTGGGAATAACGTTAAACCAATTAATCATCTAAATACGCAAAAACCCATTAAAAGGCAAGCCATTCAATATTTCCCATGACAATTATCTGGAGCAAGAAAAGGCAGCGAGAACGCACAAATATCAGCACTGATTTTGTCAACTACAACTGCAAATATCAGCCTGCGATCGAATATGAATTATCACGAAATAAAGCTTCCGCGAACAACTTCTTTATCTGAATAATTACGAAGTGAGACACATCTTCAGCTATGAAAGAATCCGAAATTAGAGACCTATATCGAGAAATTAAATTCTAAAATAGAGGTTAGTTTCGGTTTCGCTCCAGAATTAAAACGTGCCTCCTGGAGTGAGTAACACGCCAAACACCGTTTTTGTTTACAGGATAAAGAGGTGACCCGCGCTTATAACACCTCTAGCTTCCTCCTATTAACTAGAAACTGTTTGTGTCGCTCAGTGAATCCAAAAGACTAGACAGGCTCAGCAGCGGCACGCATCTCCGACCCTCACTAAACCCGCCATTTTGAAAAACGAGTGGCGCCACCTATAGTGAATTGGAGTCGCTAATAGGCGCTGGGCGTCGATAGAAAATTTTAGCCAGATTAATCGCCAGCCTCCAATTGACGAATTAATCAATTAATCGGTTTAATTTATTTTCATGCAAAATAGCTTAAAAATGTTAAAATTACATTTTCTGTGTTTACTGAGTATGTGATAAACGGGGCAATGTACTATTTTCGGATTTTTAATCAATGTGTAGTTGAGAACAACGAGAAAGACACGAACATTCACAACTGATTACATCAGCCGCAGAGGCAAAGAGTTTCGTTTGTATTCTTCGGCAATAGCGAACTCTTTTAATTGTTCCGAATACTCTCTGAATTGCTAAACGGACACTCGCGCGGCGTTGAAGCGGCTGGGACACGCATAACCTCCTCCACTTGTTTGGAATGACAAATCTCGACCCCCTGCAGTTTAACCTTAGGTCATAATTTCGCCTAAAGTTTTTTCTTAATACAGGTGTACTCGTCCACGTCTACGTGGTGACAGCGTTAAAGTTTTACTTGTTTTGTTTTGTTTATTGTCTAAATTTAATCTATTAACCGATTAAAAAGTTAATCATGATGAAAGCATGAATCGATTAATTGTTAGGTTAATCGATGAAGTGCCTAACTTATCTAGTAGAAAAGTGCTTCAACCGCACGAACGCACGTGCGTAAGCAGCATTTCGCAAAGCCATTCGTTTGTACTCCAATATCAGCAGAGCCAAATAGCATTTGCCGAACAAATACAGTCGATGATTTGAAGTCTCGGAGGTACAGGCTTTTATTTTGGGATACGCTGGCTAAGATGGCAAACTTTAAACTGTGCCCGGATAAAAAGTATTAAAATAAAAAAGAAAGAAAAACGCTATCAGAGAAAATAACGCAATCGGGCGTAGAGCTTTTACCCGCTGTATGTTCCGTTTGCAAGAAACAGCCGCAACAACCGAGCGAAGCGAGCGCTTCAAATTTCTCGTTAGGGGAAGCGTCGAGCAAAAAAACAAATGACAAAGAAAGAGCTTAGAAACCGTAAACTCCGAGCCCGTCTCGGAGCTTTTGATCCCACGTGTGGAGGTGAAGCGGTGCTCGCCACGCTCTCCCGGGATCTGCCCTCGAAATCGGCAATCGCGTGGCGCAGTCAGCGGCTCGGAAGCTGAGAGAGCCTAGACCCATGAGGGTGTGCAACTGAAACAACGGGAGGGCACTTTCCATTTAATGGCCGACGCCTCATGCGCACATTGGTCGCAAGTGCGCATGCGTTGTGTTTAGGCACTGAGAAGAGGAAAGGGAGCGGAGAATCGGAGACGCTTGCGGACCATCGACGCTTTCTGCCCCTTCCTCGCAGTTCCTGTAGTCGGAAACACTCTGAAATCTAGGCACACTTCTCCCTTCGCGATCCGCATTCGCTCCGGAACGTCGAAACGAAACTGAAAGAGTGGTGTTTCCCCGTTCGGAAGCGCGGGAAGCGGCAAGGAGCCGGCAAGATGGACCGCCAATCTGGGCTGCTTATAGCCGATCCACTAGATACGTTCCTCCCGCCGTCGCCCAAGAACCTTGTACTCCGTTTCAGCTCACAGTGGACTGCAGAGGATACGAGCCAGGTAAACCAATCGCACTCCATGTGTGTGTGTGTGTCATGTGTCATGTGACCTACTGGAGAAACCAACGGCGCCTAGAAGACTCGAATCCCGTGCAGACAGATATCGAACACGAGTGCTGCATCGGCATTTGGTTGGCAGTCGTGCCCGGTCAACCCGTCAGAGGACGCTCAGTGCCGGGCTCGGGTCCAATTCTTGAGTTTACGCCCTTCGAGTTTGATGCCGTTCCGCGGAAGAAGACGAAGATACCGTTCGTATACTTTGATCATTCTAGGGGTTGTTGGAGAAGCGCGTCGACGCACGGGGCGATGAGTCAGTCACGTGGTACGTTCGAGGCTTCGGATTGGCTAAAACGACTCGTAGCGTCCGCTCCGTTCCGCCGTAAGGTGAAGCGCCGAGTAGAGCCCTCCCTAGGACTTCTACGGAGCGGAACGAATTCTGCCTTCTCGCAACTTCTTAAAACAGAAAAAGAAAAAAGACATTCGTAGTTTTCTGGAGTTTGGTTCGCGCTCTCGACGAATTAGTAGAGAATCCCCGCTAGCGATGGCTGCATTCTCTGGGAAAACAACAACAAAGTAACCAAATTAGATCCTGTATCCTCACTTATACTATAGCGTACGAAAACCTTTTCTCTGCTCCCAGAAAGTATCATTCGTGGAAGAGCCTTCCTGAACGTAAAAAAAATAGACTAGAGTGCGCCTTAACGCCGCGGTCGCAGCACTGCTACTACACTCTCTAGACACACTGTCTGAGACGCGTTGCTTCCTCCTATGAAGGTGCGGTCATATCGCTCGTGCAAAGAGGTTCTGCAGACTTCTCCGAACATACGTTGCCGAACATATGTTCGGCAAACATGCTTCGAACATAATTGAGGCGTGTCCGCAGACACTTCTGTCGTAATGTTTGCAGAGAAACACCGTGTCTTTCGCTTTGTCCCTATTACGAGCGAAAACGGAACGGATGTCGTCTTAATGCGCCGCGAAGCTTCAATTTGACAGAAGGCTACAGAGGCCTTTGCTTTTAAAGGAGCACTCAAGCGTCTTTTTATAGAAGCTCGTTTTTACGGCATATTCTTTGTTGGGCTTTTGTCAATAAAAAGATGACCACTTCTAGATGGCCAAAGGTCCTGATAAACTAGGTGCCTAAATACACGGACACTATTTTCTGTTGGGGGGAGGCGCCTGGGGGGAGGGGGGATTCTCGTGTTTCCACCACCTCTATAAATCTTGACCAATGAAAATAGTTAATTGAGCGGGGATTCCGAACGTTATTATTATTGCTCTTCTTAGGCGTGTTGTGAATTATATTTTGACAAAAACGTCGAATGTTTAGCTGTGGTAATTATTGTTTGAAAACGCCGTCCGATAACGCACCCTGGTGCCTGCTCCAAGACACAGAAAGAGTGGCGTGTCGCGATTTTTGATTAGACTTTTAATAGGGGAATCGGCTGCCGATGAGTGTAATTTCGGAATTTTTTTAATGCTTAGAGTTCGTAGCTTTAGTTATCACCATAAATAGACGATCCCAAAATTCATTTGAGTGCCTCTTTAAGAGCTTTCGAAGGTCTTCAGTAAAGGGACAATCATAGAAAATTGTGTACGAGTATTAAACTAAGTGGTTAGGGTGCATAGCGCAGTAGGGATTTATTATTCGACTTTGCGGCAGTACGAGGTCAGCTGATGTTGAAATTATCAGCGGCGGAGAGGGGGGGGGAAGGGGGTTGCACCACACCTGGTATCGCATAACTAAAGAGTGGTCTTATCGTATACATAAATGCACGTATCAAAATGCTTCTAAAAAACTGTACATGTATGGATATATGCTGATAACATCTGTTGCTCGAAGGTCAGCATGTATTTCTATATAAACAGAGCACGACTACAGAAAGCCATCAACATCAGAGCACAATACCTTCGCTACCGTGGTCTCTAGATATCATCAGACAAGTCAGTTGCGATAGAATTCACCAAGACACATACAGTCAAATACGCAATGTTATACATGAAATCACTATTCCATATGTGACAAAGAACACATTTCTCGGCGTAGCCCTGGATAGACAGCTGACTTGGAACGCACACATAAAGCGAATAAAGAAGAAGCTTACCTCATTTGTTAAAATAATCAGAATAAAAGGTGGAACCAATTGGGGTTGCTCTGTCTCTGAACCCATGGCCCTTTACAATGCCTTCTTCCTCGGACTATTGCGCTACAGTTTGCCTGTTACGCGTAGTTTTACGATCTCTTCTTAAAAAAACTCGAAAGTGCCCAGGGACAAGCTCTGCGCGCGTGCGTACGACTGCCCGAATATACTTCTAATCTGGGAACTCTGACAAAGGCGCCAGCACTCTCGCTCGCCATTTCACAAACACATATAACCTGGGGCCCTAAACTCGTCAAACACAAAGTATGGGCCGAAGTTCACGGAGCGCACTGATTGGACTATCACGACGATGACTTCGCACTTTGGTCGCCAGCATACAATCGGCGCGCTCCACGAACTTTCAGCTCCAACTTTGTACCTGACAAGTTCAGGGACCCTGATGCGCTCATCGTCGTCAGAAAACTCGAGTATATCAACACTATCTGAGGAATACTGCGACCGAAAGGCCATCTTCTGGTTTCGAAGAAGTCATAAGAACGATCGGAGACTACATTCTCAGTTGTGTTGAGACTGCAACTATATCGACGTATCCGCCATAACCCCCCCCCCCTTTTCCCCTTAGAAGTTAGAACAAACATTCCAGGCATTACATCAAAAGTATCCGTGCTCATCCCAGTGACCGCGGAGGTTGCTCTTGAATACATCCACTGTATTTATATATACTTTAGTAACGTCTTCACTGATGGCTCCACAATGCCTTCATCATCTTCTCTAGGGTATACATTGCATCTAAGCGTATATTATTAAAATCAGAGCTGAGCCACGTTACATCATAAGGGGCGGCGGAGCTCGCTGCAATAAGAGCAGCCACCACACCACACTGAAAGCCCACAATTTTGAATAATACGTGTTGACTCTAAGCCGGCACTTCAGACTTTCTCGCCAATGAAAGAGTGTAACCCATATTTCCAAATTGCCCACGAAATACGTGAAGCAGCTCGCCGTGCTTCATGCCAGGGACACAGCATTATCCTACAATGTATTCCCGCTCACTGTGGGATAGCCGGGAATGTGTCAGCGAGACAGAGTCGCCAGAAATGTCCAGGAGTACCCGTAACGGTCTAAATTATATCTTCTAGTTTTCACGTCGGGTACTTTAATAAGGTATCCGACGCGAATACCTTATTAATGAATATTGGCAGATGAATGACGTCTACGAGGGAAAATCCTCAATATCACTGCACCTTTCTTTACAATATAAACGCTTTACACCCGCGCCAGATTACACCGCCAGTGCTGACCTTCTCTTGTCTTACAGACCAAGCCACTGTAGCGGGCTTTGACGAGCTTCCACAATGACCAATGCTGGGGGAAGGACGCAGTCGGATCTCACATGGCACTGACCTGTCGTGCAGTGGTAATGATGGAAAAGGGATCAAAATAAGATGAAACAAAAACTGAAGGTGGGTTATGGCGGCTCTCATGCACAGCTGCTGCAAAAACGTCTAAAAATTCTCAGCTCCATTTCCGTGTTTCATGAGGACTTTAAAAAGCAATTGAGATAGTTTTACGTCGTCTAAGACTTTAAAGTTGCATGCACCAAAAATTACCGTCATAAAATCGGCAAGGTTGACTTTTCCGAATGCATAAATCTACAAAAGCCGCTGACATCCCACACGTGTTGTGCGATTGCATTGAATACAGTCTTGAAAGGTAAGCAACGAAGACCCGACTGAGCCTGGCAGAAGACCAGGAGGTAAACCTTCCCGTTCTGCTTGGTCCTTAGACGTATCCTGCTCGAGCGTATAAAGCTACGAAAGCTCTTCTGAAATTCCGCAAGAAGACTCGCCTGCACCACTGATGAACTGAAATAAGAAATGACACTTCTGACAATTGTTTTTCCTTTTGCTTTATTATCTCTATCACTTTTTTTTATCTATCGACCTTTCTTTATCTAATTATGATATTCCCTTCCGTTCATTTCACAGTGTAGCAAACCAGCAATCGGCGCTGGTTGACCTTTTTGTTTAATAAACGCCAATTTGTCTCTAAATTCGCATCGGTTGTTGTCCAATAAGAAAAAAAAGACCAAGAGGGCATAATTAAACATATCCTAGTTTGCAAATTATGGCCTTTCTACGCTTTTAATCGAAGCGTGTTTCATACAAATAGGAGTAGATCAACAAGCAAACAAACAAAATTATTGTTTTATTTCCTAAGAACTTTATGATTATTAACAAAAACAAAACAAAAAACGGAGGGCCTATATTTTATAGATGCGTCCTAAAAACATAAAACATCTGTATGAACACGTATATAAAGATAAGTATATATTTTTCATGTATCAGGGGTTTTAGAGTTGTAATGGTTTCAAGACCACTTCCCGCATATTGTACACGCACGTAACACACAATATCTTCTGAACTGCGGTGAGTCACACTAATCTAATAAAACGATCGCCACTCATCGAACGAATATGGTTGTTTTATATGGTATTCAGAGAGAAAATGGTTCATAGGGCTTTTGTCTTCTTTTTTTTGTCACCATAGGACGAGTTATTTTAATTTCAAATTGTCACCTTATACCGCCTAATATCTCCCCATAATTTGCAGCCACCGAGCCAAGAAACCTTAAAAGTATATTATGTATCTATAATAGTAACAAAGGGGCGCATTTGTAAGCTATCTTAATGCGCATTAAAAAACAAAAACGCGTTCTCAGGCACATTTAGGGAAGCCACGGCGTGCCATTTTCCAGAGTCCATAAACGATAGAAAAAAATATATAGAGTTTGGCAATCTGCCACACGAACCTGACCGTGTACAGCATTGGTAGGGAATCAAATAAGCCACATCGAATAAACCCTATCAAATCAAATAAATAAAGATCATCAGCATTATGTTAGTCTTTCCGTCACATGTACGTTTTCCTCGACCAAAATTGGTTGTGATTGGTCGGTGCGCATAAAGACCGCATATATGTAGAGATCAAGATTGTACTTACGGAAGATTCGTCAGATTGAATCGGAAAGACGACAAAGCTTCAACATATCGGACCCTTATTTTAGCGAAATAAACAACAACGAAGAATCCGAAGGGTGCGAAAGAAAAACGAAAAGCCAGAGAGATCTTGGCGCCTGTCTTTCAGCCTCACACGCTCATGCATTCACTCGAGCGAAGCATGATATTCAGCTCTGCCTTCACACGCCGTGAAACACAAGCGCGCCGTCGCCCCTTAAGAACCAAGCCGATAAAGAAACAACGCGGAAATGAAGTAGTACCACCACTCGATGAGCGGGGGCCAGGGAGACACTGCCGGAGAAGCTTCTTCACTTTGGCTCGTGGCCGAAACCCTGCGGTCTTTCCCCTCGCCGTCCCGCCGTCGAGCGCGGCCGGGGCGTCGTGTTCCAGCGTCCTTGTTCCCCGTCGTTGTCGGGCGCTCGGCTGGCGGAGTTGGGGTTCAAGGGGAGCCATTTCTTTCCGGGCCCTGTTGTGCGCCGCCCCGCGAATCCATCATGTCGCAGAGGGGTCGTCGCTTGGCTCCAGAGTCCAAACCCGGCTCCGCCGCCAGCGGCGCAAGGGCGTCCCAGGCATCCGGCAGCGAAAACAAAAAAGACTCTGGGACGGCCGACACGAACGTAAGATCAATGTAGCTCCCGAGGCAGCCGAGGAAGTGGGTCGACATCGCGTCCTTTCATCACTGTCGTCGTTAAATCGTCCACGGGAAAAAAAAAAGTGACACGGCAGAAAGAAAGACACGGAAGAGCGGCACCACTTTAAACCCGACTCGGCTCGAGGAGTTCGAGGGATGGAATCTTCACTTTCTGTGTCGAATGCGCGGATATGCCAACTTGGCGTGTATATATCATGACGCTCGGCTGTGCAGAAGGGACGTTTTCAAGCAAAATATATACACGCAACAGCAATGTTTATTTATTTTTTTTTGGCGTGGGGAAATTATTTACAGAAGTTTGGTTTTCGGCATACAGGCTTACCGAAAGGAGGAAGCCAGGGCAAAGACGCTGAAATTGTTTCAGTGTAACAGGGAAAAGGGCAAACGACAAACGAAAGTTCAGTCTTGTGGTCTGTTGCAACATATAAGATCTGCAGTAGAAGCTCAGCCTCCATTAGGACATTTTTTACCATTGCTGAAACGACTTCGGAGCTAGGGCAGCTAAAGCACGGCGGGGTAAAGCAGTGTAGGGTAAAGTACATCTAAAAAGCACTTGAAGTAAGGTACAAAGTAAATGAGAGCTTGCGTACTTCAACTAAAGTATTAAGTAGATCAGCTGCAATGTACTTTAAAGGGCAACTTCGGCCAAAACTCAAAATGAAATAAATTACTGGTACCGCTGTAGTGACGCAAAATACGACCCCAGCCGAAATATTACGTCCGGGGATGCCGCATTCTCAACTAATGCCTATACTAAAAATGCGACCCGACGCGAGCCGCTGCTCCTTAGCGGGCGGCCAGCGGGTTGCCGATCGCTAAAGCAACATTGGGCCGTGACGTCAGTATTGTTATCTTTTTTGCTCCGGTCCGGGCGTTGCGCGGAGTGCGCTTCTTTGAGCCGCTACCACCGCTACTTCGGCTTGTGATTGGCGTGTTTAGCCGTTGCTTTTATCTGTAGCCCGTGTACCTTCGGTATAGCCTTTTGTTTATTCGCTTGTGAGGACTCCAACACTCGTTTTAGTAAGCAACTCGATGCGCCCAAGACTGCCCAGCTGTTCCTCGAAAGATGCCGAGTACAACTTGTAGTGCTATGGGCTGCTCAAACAACCCGCTGCGCAGCCCGGAAGTGCTTTTTCACAAGTTTCCAACGGACCGGAAATTGGAGAAGGTGTGGGTGAACGTTGTTCGACGAGTAGACTTTGGAATTCGGCTTTTACGCGCCCGAGGAAAAAAGAACGAAAAAACAGACGTGTACAGCCCAGCACACGTGTGTTCGGGCGCCGCGGCCCACGCCGGAGAGCCTCAAAGCTTCGTGTCTCGGACTGACCCGCAGCGCGAAAGCGAGAGGGCCCCCAGTACTGTACGTCACTGGCAGCGCGGCGTAGAGCAACGCCGCTCCATCCACGGAGCCCCAATGACAATTTAGGCCTAGCGACGAGTACGGAAGACCGCGCGCACGACGACAGCCGCCAACTACGGCACCGAACGAGTTCCCTCGTTTTCCAGTCGCTAGCTTTTCGATATACAAGCGACGAGCACGGCATAGCGCACGCACGGCGGCGGCCGCCGAGTACGGCACCGAACGAGTTCACGGGTTTTCCAGTCGCTAGCTTTTGCTTATACGCACTAACTCTTGCTACATATGCTGGATAACTACCACGTATACAGAACTAAAACAAAATCCGCTTACTTCCTATTTTTAGACGGCTAGCGAAACAGAGGTAGGTGCCGCTCGGCCTGCGTACTCGTTGAACGAGAACGATCCTGACGTCAAGTTCACATAGTGGCTGATTTCTAGTATTGCCGGGGCCTCGAGCGGCTAGTTTCGGTTTTGTTGGCCGCGCCCCAAACAAAACTTTGAGGCGTCGATATCTTTAAAACTACGCACAATAACGAGAAGAAAATTACACCTTGCAATTCAGGGACGCTGACTGCACTAAAAACAGACATAATCCCAAGATCGAAAGAATGGACCGGAGTTGCCCTTTAAGTCAATACTATAAATAGAACGTACTTTCATAGCAAAGTACAAGTACTTTTTAACTGAATCATGAAAGAGAATATGTACTCTTTCATGACGCCCTTTCATTCCCCTATAGCTTTTTGAAGGCGAAAGCCTTATATATCTCATCGTTCAGTTTTTGAGTGAAAAAAACGTCGCCGACATGAAAGGTTCCAAAACGTTTACGTGACATCTGCGAATTTCAATATTCCTCCGAAAAGAATTTAAGCTCTTGTCTCTCGGCTGGCGTCGAACCAGAGACCTTTCGTTCAGTAGTCCGACGCGGGGCGGAGGGGTACCGCCACATCTGTAAACCATGTATCTGTCTTTAATGCGTCGGCGATCGGGCTTTCGCCTTCAAGTCGTCTTGGCGATAACATAGGAGACATTATGGTATGTTTGTTTGTTTTTGAACTGGTATGCATTGACCCAGTTTAATCGGAGGTGCATCAGTTATTTTTGGAAATGGCAGCGAATAATGCATAAAGTCAAGTGAATTCAGAATTGACAAAACATAATTTTTGATACATATCTAACAGGACCAATTGTTGAGAAGGAACTTTGAAGTCGGAAGTTGTACTTAACTCAAGAACTACCAGAAAAAAAAATGCTATAATGAAAGTACGAGAACAAACTCGGAAAATGTACTTGAAGTGAATTACAAGTGTTTTATACCTCCTTAAACTAGTACCTTACGTACAATGTACTTAAAGTACTTCCCAACACTAGATTAAGGCAACGATCGCATGCTGAAAAACGAACAGCTCCTGAGTGATATTATGGGGAAACATAATATAATCGTATAGTTAGCAGTCTGGATCAAGTGGACAAGGTTTTTGCCGCACACTACTAGCACCCGTGTTTCACGGGAACTACCCCTGTCCGACGAACCGCTGAAGCTTCTTTAGTAGAAAGGACAATCCTCTAAAATGAGAAGAAGTGTGTGCCACACGGCACCGCAAATGCTGCTTCCCCTAAAGCGTCCTTTTCGGGAAAGAAGCTCGCTAGCCTCCCTTAGTACTACCATAGCCTTCTCCATACTCACAAAGCCGGGCAGTTCGATGACGGAGCCAAAGAGTGCCCGGTCGCAAATTTGGAGTGCGAGGATCTGGCAGCACAGCGCATATCTGGGGAGCATGTTGTAATCGCACAGCTTTTTCAGCGGCGAGGACCCGAAACATGGTTTTCAAACCCGACGAGAGAAGAACCGGTGGACCGAGGAACGCGAGAAGCACGAGCGGACATTCCATCGTTCGGGACAAGTGTGTTTCGCGTCACGCCGCAGCGGGGCGCCCGTTACATGCTTCTTGCCTGCCGCTCTACCATTTCACTTTCGGCGGCCGCTTCTCGTGGCGATCTGGCAGGCTGTCAGTACAGAGGAGCCTATGGTACTACAACGGAAGCACTCCCGACAGTAGGCGCTAAGGGCATTGGAGGCGAGCTGGCGCATCATTTCGTCTCCTGGAGCAAGAACTTTGAAAGACTGCCTTAATACTGTTTTTTCAGGCGTTGGCTGACGATACGGTACCCATGAGAAACTTCCGTTGATAATTAGAATCTTAACTGTGCCAGAGTCGATCTGTATTTTCCTCCTCGCGCGTCTCGGGCTATTCAACAACTCTCCTACGCGCTCACTCCTCTTTCGGGTATTGCTGGTATAATGCACTAAACTCGGATATAGATGATTTTCTCATTTTAATTTTAGGAAGATACTCATTTTCAATGATTTCTAGGTTTCAGCCAGCAGGAAATAATTTAGTGCACTGTAAATTTAGCATACTGTCGTGGTTGCCAGTGTCTGGCTGTGACACGAAAGCTTATTGCGAATATTTCCTTTCCTCAATATTTGAATTATTTGCGTTTCAAAAATTATTCGTATAAGAAGCATTAACGTTTAATGTTGCAAACGATTTCAAAAATTTATAATAATATTTTTAGTTTCGGTTTTAGCTTTGTGTGGCCAGCCCCAAAGAAATTATTATCGGTGGTAAATAGCATTTAGCCGGCCGTGTGACAGCAGCTGCTTTAGCAGAATATCCTTTAGCGGAAAGGATAATCAACGTAAAGTAGCTTTAAGGCGTCGTCTCACAGGGATAGAAGCGACCTTTGTAACGTACTCCTTTTAGAATCGGCGAACCAGTACACGCCGTTAACCACGCGCAGAGTTGAGATCGCGAGCTGATTCGCCGATGATTTTTAAACAAATCGTTCTCAAGGCTTTTTTTTTTTTTTTGAGGGGGGGGGGTGGCCTAAATGAAGGGGTATTATACCCTTTTCTCAGGGTCATTTCAAAGGCGTTCAGATCGATGACATCTGTAGAATCGTCAAATCAGCACGTGATCCCGGTTCTTCGCGTGCTCTTCGGCAGGCGTTGCATGGTCAGCTTATACCCCATTCACACGGCAGCGTAAAGGTACCTTTGGCTTAGGTCCCTTAGCTGAAGGTACCTGTCGTAAATGGCGTTCTTGATCACACGATAAATAAACGGAGCACTTTAAGTTGATGTCGATTGCATTCCTGCTAAACCACGAAAGGAGCACGTGATAAACAATTATTCCTCGAAATCGGTTTCACGCGCAGTTTTTGTAGTGTAGTGGTGGGAGTTTGTTGAAAGATTGGGGGAAAAAGAAGAGGAAATAAAGGCGCAAAACAGCGATGGCCGCCATTGCTTGGCTCCTGTCTCTGCCGCCTTTCTGACCAATATTTCTAATTTCAACAACTCCACATGCCAGTGACGCTATCGAAAGGAATGGGTGACGACGAGGATAAAAGGTCCTGGGCGGGAAAGTCGGACGACTCGTCTAGAACCTCGAAGAAGAGCTCGCAGTGGTCGATCCCGTTCGGGTTCGTAGCAGACATTCTTTTCCACGTGCCGCCGCTGCTACCTGCTAGCTGGAGTATGCGTTCCTCGTTAATGTATTATTCCATTGCATTTGAGTCCACAACCATTTCGTAATTCACTACTTATATATATTCAATTTGTTATAATGCATTAAACAAGATATATTTATGTATCTGTGATTTTTATTTGGAGTTTTTGGGTCGGAGGCTATTCCCTGTAGCTGTAAAGGGAGCTCGGCGAGCTCCGTTTAACACAGGACCTCCCTTAGCGAAAGGGACCTTTATGCGCCGTGCGATCACGTCCTCCAGCGCCCTTTACGACAGGTACCTGGGCTAAGGGTACCTTTACGCTGCCGTGTGATTTGGGTATTATTCTACAAAGGCATTCTGACTGAAGGTATTCGAAAATTATGTCCCCGTGAAACATAGGTATACATGCTAAGAAAACGCAAAGACGGAAAGGCGAAAGTAAGCTGCACTGCTAGGATTACTCTAGTCTTATCCCGTTTCAAATGGTGCAGAAAGGAGCGAAAGAAGGAATTTATGGGGATCGGCGGCCGAGTGGTCTAGCGCAAACCAGTTCGGAGAATGTGGAGCGAAAGCTCGCGCTGCAGAACGCAGGGATCCTCGGTTCAATCCCCACCCCTGCCCGTTTCGATCTGGATGAACATCGTACCGGCGTGCGGTCGTGTGTTACTACTGCGTGGTGCACGTTAAAGACACCAGGCAAGCGGTTCTACTGCACTGGTTAAATTGCTCATCTTGAGCTGAGAGACAAGTCGCCATTTCAGGAAGACCAAGTTCAGGCTGTATAAATATAGCCCCCCCCCCCCCCCAAGGCATATACTTGTTGATAAGTTTTCGTACCACTCTTCATGAGAGGTTCTCAAATGGGGGTCCGCGGACCCCTAGGGACCCCTCTAATGCCTTCATGGGGTCACGGGAGCTCTCAACTGTTAATCAAGCCAAGCAATAAACGCTATTTTTTCTTCAGAATAGAAGCTCGGGAATGTTGGTTGGGCATGATTATTTAAAACATCTTTTTTTCTTATTATTCATTATTTTTATTTATTTATTTATTCGTTACCTACATTTCGCCCTGGGGGCATTATTGTAGGGGGTAACTTACACGTAAACACAACAAATACACAAATGGAGATGCAAAAATATCAATACATGGTGACATCTGCTACAAATAATACGTACAATGCGCAATCACAAAAAAAATACATTTGAACACAACATACACCTATCTACTGTAAGCTGCGAACATCAGCACAATGCAAAACAATATATTAGTCATGGATCATTCTCGTGTAAGTAACGACATAAAAGACAATCAAATGTTTCATCCGAAGCCGAAACCACAGCTTCAGGGAGCCTATTCCACTGATTTTTTGTTCGTGGGAAAAATGACGATTGAAAAACAGATGTGCGGCATGATATTTCCCGTATTTTCTTCGAGTGGTCTAATCTCTGGGAAGTAAAAGTAGGTGGTTTTAGGTAGATGTTCTTATCAATGCCGGTACGTTCACGAACCACTTTATTCAGAAAAGAGTACCTTGATAACCTCCGGCGGAGTTTGAGTGAGTTCCATGACAATGATTTTTTAATGCCGTGACACTGGTATGAAATCGATAAGAGTTAGTAACAAAACAGACAGAGCGATTTTGGATGGCCTCAAGTTTATTAATTAAGGTTTTAGTGTCGGAATCCCATACTACAGCCGCATATTCTAAGAAAGAACGTACGTTAGAAATGTATGGTATTTCTTTGACGTCACGAGGTGCGTGTTTAAAGTTTCTCTTTATAAAGTTAAGTACCTGTCCTGCTTTCATCAATATAAATTCAACATGACTATTCCACGTTAGGTTAGATGAAAAAATAACACCCAAATACTTCACATCCTTCGTCAAGGTAATATGATTTGCATCTAGATAGTAATTAGTCTCTATGTTTAGACGCTTTCTGCTAAAGCGGATACAATTACACTTTGCAAAATTCAGTTTCATTTTCCATTTGTTGCACCATGTGAGTATTTGATCAAGATAAGTTTGTAAAGCGGCAGCATTGTTCTGGTTATATATCCCTGTATAACACACAATCATCTGCGTATAATCTTATTTTGGAGGTAGTTTTGAAGCCTATATCATTTATATAGGTTAAAAACAGAAGCGGATCAAGCACGGATCCTTGGGGAACACCCGACGTTACGGAAACAAAGTAAGATTCAGAGCCATCAATGACTACTTTTTGGGAGCGACCGGTAAGATAGTCTGCTATCCAACCAAGGACAGAAACAGGTAAACCCAAAGATGAGAGTTTTAAGAGCAATAACGAGTGTGGCACGGTATCAAAAGCCTTACTAAAGTCTAACATTATACAGTCAACCTGCACCCCAGAATCAAAAGAAGAAAACACATTATACGAAAATTCGACTGATGCTGGCTATCCCACAAAGCTAAATAGACCAGACCATATGTGCCAAGCTCGTAGGGCTGATTATTCTCTGTTCCAGAGCTTCAAAGCTCGTTAACACAGATTAAGTTTTCTTTGCTTACCCCTTTGTAATTGTAAGCGCCCCCCTTCGGGTAGATGGGGTTCCCCATCCCATCCCGCCGATCCAGAAGAATTTCCTGAAATGTGAGCGGCCGAGAACCACTGCTTCTAAACTTTACAGTGCAAAAAAAAAATACATTGTGAATTGAGTTTTAGTAGTGTCAAAGGTGGTGATGAAATTGAACTGCTCGGTTCAGAACAGTATTCGGGCCGCTAGGGGTGTGCGAATAGTGCTTCGAATCGAATAGCGGAGCGTCACCCCAAGCTTCTGCACTGTTGAAAGAACCGTCCGCCTTGGCTTTCCCCTGCATTGTCAAGGCTATGAATGACGCAGCACTATTCGATTCGACCCAGTATTCGCACAAACCCTTAAAAAAAAGAAACACGTCCAGGAAAGAACTATAAAAAAGAAATAGAAAGGCAACCGAAACTGCCCGTAGCGCCGCGTCATCAAGCCGGGAGAAAAAACGCAGCCACTGAGCCTGACACAGCGATTAGGCGCAGATAACCGGCCAACTCGGGGAGGTGGCCACTTTTATTTGCCCGGCATTTAGCGAAGCCCCACGCATATGCGGCGGCGTAGTCGGTGCTAGGCTCGAGCAGGCAGCAGTACTTGCGCCGTAATTAAAAGGCCCGTGATTAATTATTCGGCGAAAGTTATGAGGAGGCATTATTAGCCCCGTACCGTCGCCCCGGCATCCTGCTTGCTCCGGTAATCGTACTTAACCGAACATCGCGGCCGCGCACTGCGCGCTCATCGACCGAACCCGACTGGATCTTACCACGCGCTTTTATGACGTGGCCCTGTCTTCCCTTTGCTGCGAAACACACGCGCGCATCCGCTCGCTGATACGTATAAACGTAGAGACGGGTTGCAGGTTTCGTCCGTTCACCCTGCCTCCCCGGAATATTTCACTTGTCTCAAATACGCTTCGGGCTTTCCTTTTTTTTATTTTTTATTTCACTTTTGTTTTGACATTTACGGAATCTTATTTTCGTTTCGTCGCAGTGCGGAGTAAACCGCGCAGAATGGCGATATAACAGGAATCGCTGAGGTTAACCTTTCAGCTTACAGCATCGTAAAAACCCCAGATCCGAGGGGAGGAGGGGGGGGCGGGAGAGGAGGGAATTTACAGCCTTTTTGTCATTTTTTTACACAGGAGCTGTTAAGGGCTATTTTGCCCAAATTCGTGTCGGGTACCGAACAAATGTCGACACCGCCATTTATGAGCGACGGCGGCAACCAGACAATCAGTCTGGTTGCCGCCTTCGCTCATAGATGGCGGCCACACTTACAGCTCTCATAGAAGAATGGATAGTTTGGCGAGTTGGTGGGAATTCATCGTAGGAAACAGCGCGCAAAACAGACGAGGACGAAGAAGAAACACAGGACGAGCGTACAGCTTCTCTGGTCTTCCTTCTTCACCAGGGTGGAAAGGCTGAAAGTTGTAAAGACATTTTAAATGCGTCGCATATATAACACGCTTGCTCACGGCTCACCCGAAGCCGCAGTCCTCTTGGAATATTACGCACCGCACCGAACGGATTGCCTGTGAACATGCGCTTAAATCCGGTCGGCCGCTGCGTAACGGCCACTCTCTTCCTGTCGCTGCTGAGCATAGCACTTTCGTGTTGTAGCTGCGTCCCTAGCTCCTACCTCTTCAATGTGAAGATACCTTCCACATTGCGGCGTCCGTGGTTATCAAGCGCAACAAAGCCGGCTACGAAGCCCCGCAAGCAAAAGACTCCCTTGTGCGTGCAGTCCGCTTTGCTGCCGACGAGCGCATACTGAGGAAAGTCCGCGCTGCACGCTCTGCCCAGGCTGCATTGCAGGGTCGGACACGAACGCGCTAAGAGGCTGGCCCTTTAAGTGCTACGCATGTAATATGCATTTAAAAAGAAGGACAGCACCCACATAGGTCTTGAGCTCCTCCTCCTGAGTTACGTTCTTCTGGAACGCAACGCGTTTTTCATAAAAAAGACAGCTAATTCGAACCACTTCGCTCGTAGCGCCAAGAGGCTGCTACGAGCGAAATGGCTGAATTAGCCGTTTTTTTCGTTTACATGCGGAGGTGCTGAAATAGCCCTTCGGTGGCCCTTCTCGTCCTTTACACTCGAGCAATGCACAAACAAACAAATATAACGGTGTTTACAACAAAAAAAAGAAAAAAATCAGCAGAACCCATCCTTTGGGAATGATTATCTACGTTAATGCGAATAGCATCAAACGGTGCGGAGTTATGCGCGTTCGTCAGGTGGCCGGCACACTCTAGATACGCCAGCCCACTCTTAAGGCGATTCTAAATTTGTTGACACTTTCACAGCCCTGCGCACGATCTCCGCAGCCCAGCACGTGCGTTTGTGTCACTTAGGAAGGCGAGCAAAGCACGCGCTATACGCACAAACACTCAAAATGGTACCGACCAGACTTTCTGGCGTCTCAGCTAGTCTCAACCAACGGTACTCTAAACGGTTGTTTATATCTTTACCATAGGACGCGCCTTACAGCGCTGTCACAGCTACCGGTGCGCGCGCGTTCCATGCACGAGGGCTCATTCCGCTCTCGTGAGGGTGAGCACGGCCGCTACATCACCCTCTCCCGAGCGCGGAGAGGGTGAGCTAGAGGCAGTGCTAAGCCTCACGAGAGCGGAATGAGCCCTCGTGCATGGAACGCGCGCATGATAAAGATATAAACAGGTGTTTTAGAGTGCCTTGAATGACTGCCTTCATAGCTCTGTGGTTAGCGCGTCTGCCTGCTGATCAAAGGGTCAACGGTTCGAATCCCGCCGGCGCCGGTCTTTTTATTTATTTATCGACCCGCGGCGTAAGAGGTTAGATAGCCAGATAGATACATAGATAGATAGATAGATAGATACATAGACGAAAAGTGCGTGAAGTATCCAAAGATGCTTTTCGCATTAAATATTCGCATTAAAAAAACTGGGAATGGAGTGCCAATACTCTAGGCGTGGTCCTTGTGCCACTAAGTAAGAAGCGCAGCTCATTTAGCGGCTCTACATGGTCCCAACCACGGTGGAAGAAATACATTTAGGTAGTGACTCTGGCCGCTCTTCCCGCGAGGAGCGAGCGACCAGATCGTGTTCGGAGCTATACTTCGTTTCAGCTTGGTCCAGACGCAGCCGATGCTACAAGCACGAGCGTGTGGCCCTGAACAGTGCCCGTACTGCACGAGCGCGCGTGCTTGGCAGGGACGCTGGAAGCCCGGAGCTCGCGCTTGTAGCATCGGCTGCGTCTGGACCCAAGCTGAAACGAAGTATAGCATCGAACCAGGAGGTATACTCTGTTTCACCTTATGATGTACCGCAGGAAAGGCTACAAGCGCGAGCTCCTTGCTCTGGGGCACATCTCGGCGGCACAAGCTCTCGTGACTTAAGAGCGGCTGCCAACGCTATGAGCTCGCGCTTCTAGCCTTCGCTGCAGTACAACATAAGGTGAAACGAAGTATAGCTACTTCCGCGCGGGCTGCGGAGGGCGCTGAGGTGTGAGCACCGTGGATATGAGGTCTCTCCTCGGCGGCCACGGTTTCGGGGGCGTAGCTTGCTCGCCTTTTTCGCGTGTGGTGGATGTGTGCGGTTAGTGGCTGGACTCATGTTTTGCTTTGGTGCTGTGTCGATCAAAGGTGCCATTATCGTGCACGAAGGTGAGCCTTAACAGAAGAAGTTCTGCTATAAGGATGGGAAAGACGTGCTTCGATCCCAACTGCAATTCGGGGTACCGGAACTGTGCAGAGCGAGTGTCCTTGTTGAAAGCTCCATCGAATGACGCTCGCCTGGAGCAGTGGCGGCGTGCAATCCCGAGGGCCGATCGCAAGTTACTACCTAGTCTCCTCATCTCGTTGACCAAGTGAAGATCAAGCTTCACAGTCTAATTTATGTCGAAGACTGGGAATGCGAAGATGTCCTGACAGAAAAGGCTGAAGAAACCAAGGCTGTGGACTGCATACTATATTGTGTAACTGGGTTTTTGAGTGTGAAAATGAAAAAGCTACACGCTGCCCTGCATGCCGATCCGCTTTCAGCGCCGACAAAAACACTTCTGCTGAAGCAGCACTGACATACGTGAAGAACAGAGGAGGCCTTATACACCCCAACAAGAACCTTTTCACTACTGAAGAAAGCGGAACAGTTCTCCGTGGAAAATAAAAGCCACCAGACTGTCTACTGGGACACAATCGACAGTGTTCTTGACACATGCACAATAACGTTTCCATGCGCTGAACACAAAGCAGAAACAGGTGCCCAGTTGCTCCACTACTACTTCAGCATGCGAATGCGACAACACTGGCCGCATATTACTATGAGTATGAACAAACAAGCTCAAGAAAAGAAAAAAATCTGCAAAGCAGCGCTCGTCTTAGTTTAAGAGCATGGGCGAGAAACACAGGATGTAGGAGATTGCGTTCTTTGGTAGTATGCAGTGAATTCAGCTCTTGTGTACATTTTAAAGGGAAAGTATTTATCAGGTATTTGTTTACAGATGAAAAGTGATTTATGTCCTATACCCGCTACTATTGTTTGACTTTCAGTCACTGTGTCATCACGTCAGTCAGTATGTTATCATACTGCGTCATCATTTCAGTCACTATGTCATCATGAATATAATTTTCTTTCTGCTCACAAGGTTTGTATGTCCCACAGTACAAGTTGGCATTGTATGTATAAACCATTTGTAATGCTATAACCATTATGCGCATGTAAAGAATTATTTTGGCCCCACTATGTACCATTATTAGAATTCATTTTTTTCAATAAGAAGGCAGGAGCAGGGTGGAAAAAATCACCCGTCCTCCTATAAAGCCACGCAGTGTGTGTAAACAATTTACGGAACTGTTACTAAACATGCTGTTTGACAAAACATGCGAGCACGACCCAGCGGTTTACTCTAAATTACTCTAAATTATTAAAGGCCTAGTAGATTATGCCGGGAATTTTTATATTTATACGAGTATTTTTGTCATGTTAAGCTATCATCGGAATGTTCTTGTTTAAAAAAAAAACAGGAACCGCACGGGAGAAAAGGCAATTAGGGCCAGTGCGCCAACATAAATTCATCATTTCAGTACACAGTACACAGGGACCGAGTAAAGGATGCATAATTCCCTTCACAAGCCCTCTATACAAGCCTTCACAAGCCCCTCTAAACTTGGACGCCATCTATCGCCGTGCGCGCTGCCGAACATAATGTAGTCGCCGCGTGAGACAGAGAGTCATCACCTAAATGTATTTCTTCCACCGTGGTCCCAACGTACTTCTTACAAACACCATCGAACTTGTCATTCGCGAGGCAACTGACGATAAGTAGCCAGCAACGTTACTCTAGTCGCCAAGAGCTTATTAAACGCAAGGCGTGGCCTAACACAAGCACACTTCTTGCTTTGTGATTGTTTCTTTGGCTTTCTGATTGGCTGACGCCACAATTGTAATAAGATGTCTGGAACTCGTTATGTCCGACACTGCGGTGGCGCCGCTGCCGAGCACTGCACATGAGCACGCGCTTCACATCACGGGACTCTGAAGTCCCTTGGTAAAATTTACGCTTACAAGTACCGCCAACCATTGTTCTGGAGGCGCGCAAGGCTCGTACAACGAGTGGATGCTCCGCCGCCATTCGCTCCAAGGGCCGCTCATTTCAGTGCTGCGCCGCCATTTGCTTCCAAGGGTCGCTCGAGACACCGGCCGCGTGCACTGGCGCATTTGACGCTCTTGCGAGACAAACGCAAACACAATCGAGGGTCTTTACGGGAATCTGTTTTCTGTGCACGCGTACATGGCGGTGGGCAAACGCTCTCCTGTTTGTAAGCAGTGTGTCGGTCTGTTCTACAGCTCTGTCGGAAAACTCACTCCCCGAAACGCGGGTCCCTCGCGTTCGCCGGAACCGAGTCATTGCGAGGATTCGATTACAGTGCCGCGCTTTGGCGGTCGGTCCGTTGTTGTTTAGGTGGCGCTACATAATTCATCCCGAATTAGGGTAAGAGGGAGACAGTGTCAGCAAATGTTCACTTTGCGGACGCAGCCTCGATTTTCGTTTGCTGTTTTTTTTTTCTAAATCTTGGCTGCGCTTTCTGGATTGGGCAGGTCGCGAGGAAGTCGAAGCACGGAGCGACTGTAGCATTTCCTCCGTTCAGGTATGTGTGGTTCTCGGAATGGCCGCTGTGGCGAAAACGGCAGCGCTACGATCTCATCGCGCTCGGCGCTGAGGCACCGGTTGGAGCGAGCTCTGCAAAGAAGGTTCGTAAAGCGGGGTTACACTGCTTCAGGGCTGGGCCGATAAACTGCAAAATGCATTCGCGAATACAAATACTGAGATACAGGTATATTAAGGCCAAAAATACAAATCCAGAGATACATTTGTTTTTTATGCAACAGGATATTCATGAGATACTTCTACAAAAGCAACCCGAAAAATTATTCCGGAATAAAGATACAGATACTTTCAGAAATACGTTTTTTCCCGAATGGTGCGTATACCTGGGGAGGAGGTTCGTGGCGAAGGCAAATTATAATTTATGCTTGTGCTCTTCTTTTTTGTCATTTTATGCACTTCCCCTAACATCAAACTCCTTATTTATCATTAATGCCGCTAATAAACATGTCAGCCCCGGCGAACCACGTAGTCACCGAACGGTAAAGACTGCATGCCATGCTTGACAAAAAGAGTCCGCACGAAATGAACCGAGTTTGGCCCCGAGGGCGCATCTCAAACTGTCGTCTTAGTATATGCTTCTGAGTACCCCATAGTGTGAGGAGATTGGACAACAGCGCCGTACCTTTCCTCCACTCAACCCCTTCACAGGGTTCGCTCTGCTGAATTGGAAAGAGTGAGGGACTTCCTCAGAGAAGCGTATTTTTTTATTGTTGCAAATAACATCCTTCAAACCACAGTCTTTTGTTTGTTTTTATGTCTCCGACTGCTGGATTATGATATAAAGCGGGTTCATATTATAAATTATGAAGCACCTTGCACGATACAATCTTTTTATCTTTTAAATATATCGTAAAAACGGCCACAAATATAACGAAATATCCAAGCGAAGCACAGTGACGCGATACAAGCGATACATCGTAAATGTATTTCACTTCTAAAAATACATTTTTCAAAAGTAGCTCGATAAAGAGATACAGATACTCGAAAGTATCTGTATCGCGATACTGCCCAGCCCTGCACTGCTTATACATCATAGGAAAGACAGTCTGCATACAGATTGGAACGCGAGTCACCGCGAGATCCACGCTTCGAATGCCGCATGGCAATGAGTTCAGAGAGAAACTTGGCACGCGGCATTCGAACCACGGATATTGCAGTGACTCGTGTTTGCTGACTGTCTCTGTTATGATGCATGAGGAGTGTGACCCCGGCTTAAGGAAGTTTCCCGACGTTGTTGCTGTATATTAGCGTTGGCTGCCAGTATCGTAACCATTGATCGAAATCCTGGTAGTGCCGCTGCTGGATCGAGCGCGCATGCCGAGTGCGTGCCTCTGAGACGCGACGCAAGCCAAAATATTGCGAAGTTATAGAAGCACGAGCGACAGGATAAAAATGGTAATGCCTATTGGCGACCTTTTTTTCTTTTTTTTGGCTCGGTGAAACAGGAGAGGAAGACAGTCAGTGACAATGTGAGAACGGCAGGGAGGAACTTCAGCTGTGGCGCATCCAGCGCGAGCTTCCCATGTTCGACAACACTTGGGCGTTTTGTGGACCTCGAAAGCAAGAGCGCAGCCAAAACACGCACCGACACAACATGGAGGACGCACTGGAGGTCGTGTGTTCGGAAGACCTTGCGTTTAAACGGCGTCGCTGCCACGCGCATATGCCAGCTTTCGCCAGCATTATTTGGCTATACAAGTCAAACCCCCTATTCTTGACAGGCAAAACTGTGAGTGTGAAATGCGATAAATAAAATCGTGTTTTAATATTATTGGAGTAATCACGCGAGAAAACATTAGAATGTTGTATTTCTTCATCACAGTTTACAAGCTTCATTGAACAGCACGTGTTGTCGCTTTAATAAGCGAGAGAAAACCCGAGTCATACGCACCAAAACCAACAATGTCGCTGGCATGTAGGTCTTGATCAGAGCCGTCTATTGCGCAAACCACTCTAAGTTCCCTGGGGTGTTTTTTTGTTTTTTTGTTTATGTCTCTGCTGTAGTATTATACTGGTGCACTCGGAGCTTTAGCTTCCTACTTTGTTGCGCGTGCAAGCGCGAGCTTACTGTCGCTCCTTTAAATACTCCATTTCTTCTTAAAGCACGGCCTAGGGTTAGTGGAAAGACAACACCAGCGCACTCACTAAAATCGCAATGTCACCGCGTATTCTTCGAGCTTGATTGGATCAGTTGACAGTAACTAAGGTGTCTTCATGTGCGCTTTGCTTAGGGTGGAGGCATGTGGCCATTTTGCCCCACACGTTTATTTTTCTTGTTTCTTCAGAAGCGCGTGATAGAGCGTGTCCCGGCACGCGTTTGTGGCGCTGACTGTGCTATGGCGACATTTTGTTTTCGTCGATTTATTTGTATTTTACCCTTGAGCGCGTGCTGTCGGCATCGGGTTCTACAAAGGGTGGCATCACCCTAAACAGAAAAACATTGAGGCACCCTAACAGTAACACACGCAGCGAAACTCGAACTGGACCTTGACCTGGAGCTTCTCAGCTTGACTGGCTTCGTTAGATCGTAGCGCGTGCGCAGAGCTCTCCGGTGGAACCACTCTCGCGAATAGATGTGAATTAAAAAAAAAAAAGTGATCGGTTCACAAAAGCAATTTCTAATCTTGCGATGTCAGAAGGATGTCTGCAGATCGCTAACAATACATCTGCGCCTACCCACCGTCCACGTCCGCAGCACCACAGAGCCACCTAATTGATGAGATTTGATGAAAGGAAGCGCTTGAGTGTTAATTAAAGCTGACGCGGTAATCAGGGGGAACTTGCGGGTGATCACGCCGACAAGGCAATCCAGGGGCGTCGTAATTTTTCCCAAATGATATCCAATCGTTCCTCGATCGCATTTTAATGGCACCTGTCATGAGCGCTCGCATCGAGCGCGTCCATCTAAGTATTGACCCGTTCGTGCGAGAATTTACGCGGCCTGTACTGGCAAACGAGCCGACAAGCGCGATCTTGGATGGCATCTAACGCAAGAACTGCGGAGGTACACTTCTTTGCACCAAAGACCCTTTTCAAAAGTCACGTGCGAATTGTTAGAAAATTTGAACCACCGCACAACGGTGTACCGACCGACACCGCGTAACGTGCAAGTCATTACATAAGATGGCGATGAAATGGAATTAGTAACATTTCTATACTTCGTTTCGTTATATGTGAGAGTGTTGACAATGCTAGGAGCCAACGAGCCAATCAAACATCGCAGGTGTTACTGCTTTCCAATCTAACCAAATGTGGACATATTCCACCGTGACGTGGCAGTTGTGGCCCGTGTGTATGTGTTTCCGGTCCGCCATTGTGGGGGGATTTCACAGTTTCTAACCGAGGGCAGACTTTCGAAGTGGGTCTATGCGGCGAGCAAGTATTCCAAAATGCTTCCAAATCTGTCTTTGGAGCATCGGTACCCCAAGAGGAGCACGCAAATCAAATGACAACATAGATAACCCGCAGGGAACGCGAGATGAGAGCGCCCCGGGTCGCCGGAGCTCGCTCTCTCATCTCCTTCTCTCCCCCAGTTTCTACCCGCATAGACCTTTTTTGCAATGGCGCCGCCATCTTGAATTGTCGTCACTTCCAGTAGGGGCGAAAACATTGTTTTGCCGTCGCCACGCCAATAGAAGGCATTTAGGACATAAACGTAAACGTCACACATTCTCGTTTTGCCTCCCCTCTATTTTTTTTACTATTTGCTGGTTGAAACGTTTTGATATTTTTTCGTCGTCCATACCAGATATGCCTACTTGGCGGTCGGGGGCGAGAGTAAGCGGAAAAGGTCTATAATTCAAAGCGCTTCCAAAAGCTACAGGTGCACTACGAACGCGAACACAGATACTAAAATGCAAGGTGACGGTGCATTCCCTGCGCTCAACTGGTTTAGCTGATTAGAGCAGATGCACACCAGGAGGACAAATGCCTTGACGTTGCATTTGCAGCTCTCTTTGATTGAACCCATTGGCTCGTAGCGTCGGCTGCGCTTTGACATAAGTTCGGACGAGCCATGCACCGAGAAATCGAGGGAAAGGAGGACAGGAGAGTGCGCGAGGGCTTCCAGAACGCCAAGCTATGGTTCGAATTATTAATGTCCCGTCGAACGCCTTCGAATCCGCGTCATTACGAGTTCGACGAGTGCTTTGGAGACAGAGGCAGCTAGCTTGAGGTCTACCCACTATTCATTCCAACCAGAGCTATAGGCGTTCTGACGCCCCCGCGCCATCTCGTCTCCTCCAGTTTCTCGGTGCATATACTCTGTTTCATATTTAGTGTGCAACGCTGTCAAAGCTACTGGCGCGAGCACGGGCTTGATCCCGTTGATCATTTGCACGCGCTTTCGCGCAAACAAAACCATATATACTTCGTTTCAGCTTGGGTCCAGACGCAGCCGATGCTACGAGCGCGAGCTCCGGGCTTCCAGCGTCCCTGCCAAGCACGCGCGCTCGTGCAGTACCAGCACTGTTCAGGGCCACACGCTCGTGCTTGTAGCATCGGCTGCGTCTGGACCCAAGCTGAAACGAAGTCTAGATGAAACCACGCGCTCGCGCCAGTAGCTTTGACAGCGTTGCACGCTAAGTATGAAACAGAGTAGAGCAAGCAAACACCGGCAATTACATCAGAGACCAGGGTTATTCCATTTCGTAGAACGTTCTAATCGCAGTAGAGAAGTGGCCTGGGATATTTAGCGTCAATTAAGCTTTTAATAGGGTGCAGTTAAGCACGTCAGGGGAATGAACCTTGAAGTGAACGATCGTTCATTTCAATCATCGCAGTTGTACTCGACTGATAATGAGTTACTTTGCCCGCCATCTCTAGGTACTGTGCTTTGAGGTCCTCACTCCCGAGCTTGATGTTGTGAACCAAGCATTAGAGGCCATTTTCCTTTGGTCACCAGCGTTTGAAACTACTATTGGTTACCTTCGCACTTTTGGACACTTCATTCTGACTGTTTGGTTGAAGTTGATTCCGACCTATGCTATCATAATCAACTTTTGTGCATACGGCGCGCGCTTTTACAAGCTCGTGCTGGTCTGTGGATACTTGACTCATTTGATCCACCTGCACCAGCCTGCATCAGCGCGGATAAGCGTAGCGCGGCGCAGAAGGGTTCAGACAGTGTACTTCGGGTTGTGTTCAGAGATAAGCTGCATTCGTACATCGAATATGGCGGCGCGCACCGCTTGCAGCCGGAGCGAGAAGTGCAGGCAAATAGAACGCAGCAACTGCAGAGTGGACTTGGAAAGATTGGAGCAGCTTGCTGGTGTCGGTTGATTGTTTCACGATTAGTTCCTGCTTATTGTAAATAGCTTTACAGCATTAACTCAGTACCCGTTTTCTTGCGGACAGGTTTGGACACCCTATCTGTTTTATTACCTATAAGCGAAGGTTATAATAAAATCATTGACGCACTGTTCGAACAAAGCGGGTAGGACCAATCATTCTGAGTTTTATCATTTGATGCTGAGTTCTCTCCATCCTACATGCTTGCCTGGATAGTCAAATCGGCAGGACACAGTGGCTGACTCTCACACCGTTACGTCAGCCTAACTTTCAACTGTTTTATTCGTATGGAGTCTCACTGCACTCCCGGAAACGCTGTGTATGTCTGCTGTTTTATTTCTTTCTAGTCATATCTCACCTGTCCTAATATTTCCTCGTTTTTCTTACTTCATAAGGACACACCAAATGTTTCAGAGGAATATGACGTTTACCCTCGTGGATGCGCCCTATAATCTTGTGGCTTTCAAAAATAGATATATTTTTACCCGAATACAATTTAACTACTTCGACAACCGAGGCGAATTGCTAAATTTTATACGGAACGAGTAGATCGTAGATTACCGCGGGATGGCCTCAAGCTTGCTCTCTCGAAACGCCTGACCTACAAGGAAGCATAATTTGAACATTTCCGTCTCGAATGTCAAATGTCCCGCGCACGTGTGGGCGCAGAAGTGCGCGTGTGCAGAAACCAATCTCTGCCGCGAAGGGAAGCGTCTGCCCGTGCGCCGCGCCGACAGTGGTGCCACTGCAGCGAAGTGACGTCACAGCCCTTGGTCTATTTGGTCCCTAATAGCTTTAAAACAAAAACAAAACAAAAATTTGCAGGGTCGTGGTTAGTTTTCGAGCATTTCATTGTCGGTCCTCAGCCAATGAGAGTGCGGTATTTGTGAGCAAAAACAGCGATCTTGACTTGTTCATCGCTGAATAACATCTAAGTGACTCTAAGAAATCTGGAGCGATAACTCTCCAGCAAAGTAGTTGGGAGGGCCAATCAGTGCAATCTATGGATTAAGCTCGACGAATGTCTAGACTTAATTGATATGTTGAGACATAAAAAAAAATAATGTCTGCGCTGTGGCACGTATCAGCGTGCCCATCGCCACAGTAAAAAGTGCAAATTTTTTTTTAGGTCATAACATTTTATTAGTTTCGTCATTCGTTGAGCCCCCTTCATACATCGCAACGATTGGTTCCCTCAAGGGCTTTGCGAAAGATCGCTTCAGATTTTGAGTGCAGAAGGTACGTGTGAAGTATTCTCTAACATGGTCGGCGAGCCCTCGAATAACAATAGACCATTTGCTGTCTTACCCAAGCATCAAGGAGGATGCAGGGATTGGTGTTCCACGCGCCACACGCGCACGCCTTTCGTGTATAAAAGATTCGAAGTAAATAACCAAAGAAAGCATTGACGAACGCGCGTGCAAGATGCCATTTGTTTTAGGTTTTGCTTTGGAAAAGTTACTACTGCTGAGGCCAGCACGTGTGGCGCGTGGAACACCAATCCCTGCATTCTCCTTGATGCTTGGGTAAGACAGCAATAGGTCTATTAGTGTTCGAATCATTTCCCAGCAAAAGCTGGTCATCCCTGCACGCGTTAATGGTATCCACAGGAGAGCGCTTGTGTGGATCTCCGCTACATAGGACGACGCGTGCTGAGGACGTTAACCACCAAACCCGCGTCCTTCTTTTCCACTCCGTCGCACGCTGGGGAGGACAACGAGTCGTGCTTTCTCCTCCACAAGCCGCCCTCGCGGCTTCAACCGTCATCGCGGCAGTAATTACAACGCACGGACCGACGCATAATGATCCCAATTGCCGTAAAAAAAAGCACGAAAAAGGAAGAGCGAATAAGAAACGAAAGGAATCAACACCAACAACAAACGGGCAGCAGCAGCAACGGCAGTCGGTGAGCGAAAATGACCTAATAACTCGCAACATAATCAAATTGTGGTAATACGATTACATTTACCAAATTACTCGCAACCCTGGGCCACCCACGCGAGCGCTCGCCCGTGCACAAGCAGCAGCAGCAGCAGCTATATCGCGGCCGAGCTCGGGGGAAAGCGCGAAGGCGGCCGAGCCGCTTCGCTCTCCGTCTCGCGGTCAATCGATAAATAGAGCAGGGAGAAGGGAAAGGAACGGATCACAATGGGAAGAGGCGCCGCAGGGCTCTTCTCCTTCTTTTCGACTTCTCGCCGGGTTGACCTCTTCTAGCCTTTTTTGTTTTCGTTTCTTTTTTTTTTTTCTTTTGTAAGGCGAGCGAAAAGCAAACTGGCTTTAGCATTCAAAACCGTTAAAATGAGGGGCCGAAAATGTCGCAATGAAGTCGGGAGACTGCAATGGGCCCTGCGCGCGCTTACTGCTGCGGCGGCGTCTGGGCTGAAAGAAAAACGGATGCGGCATCCCACGACGCGTTCAGATGCGTCTGGCTCATAAGTGTCGAGTCTAGTTTAGGTCTCCCGTTTTCCTTAGACATCCTCGTCATTTAAATTTTCTTTTACTTGCTTTTTCTTTTTTTTTCTTTTTTTTTTTAGAAAAAAGAAGTGGATGATGCCTTTACGCTTGCAATGGGATTCAGCGACGCGGCCAAGTGCGTAACACGGGAGGAGAGAATGTCTCGAGAACGCAGCCTCAGTGTTCTCGCGGGTGTCGTTCAAAGTGAGGTGAGCTGGACCGAGACCGTCTATACGCGGCGAGCGCAGACGTCGCTCCAAATTGGTCGTAGTGTGTACGACTAGGGAGGCGCGGGCCGTCATTATTACGAAAATATAAGACATTTCCTCGCGCACATTGCCGCTGATAAAAAAAAAGTAGTATACATGCCGTAATTTTTTTTTAACGTACATTTTTTTTAGCTTTTGGACGACGCTAAACTGGGGACGCGTCTTCGGAAATTCCTGACTCGAGAAATTGGGCGCATGCGCAAAGGGTCTCTTTTCGGGCGACTCTGGCGTTTCTGGTTTCCGGATTGGCATGCGGCCGGAAGCGGTCGCTGTTCGCTCGTCAAAGTGAGGGGGTAGAACGTAGTCGCTGACAGAATGAGAACGCGCTCGCTGCCTTTCGTTGTGTTTTGGCTGCGCGTAGAGGTTCGAGGCCCGCCAGTCTCCGAAGTGTTAGCAGAGTGTTATCAAATGTGGGAAATGTGAGCTGCGCTCTGAAAACGCTCCAATTTGAACGCGTTTTTAGGTTTCGGTTTCCGGTGGAAGGCATCTTTGCGCCAGCGGTCCTCTTTCTCGGTGGCCGAGGCACAAAGCTGCTGCCTCGCCTCCCCCGTATACGATGGATGGAAGAACGGCGAAGGTGCGTTGCGCGTCTTGGTCACCGTAGTAGTGCATGCGATTGACAAGTTGTGCTTTGCCAGCCCCGATGCTTGGCTATAGGATTGACAACATATGATCGGACACAGATCACGTGGTCCTTTGTTTTGGCTACGAGATTAGGGAGGGAACGCAGCTCGTTTTCCTGAGTTTTTTTTTTTTCAGCTATTATTGCGTGTAGGGAAAAAACAAACGCGTGCTTTATAGGTTGTGAATGTCAAGAAATAAGTATAGGTGGTATTTGCTCAAATATAAGAATTGCTTCATCGCGCCTTTAATAAACTTTAGTAACACATTACCCGATTTTTTTTTGTGTACGCAGATTGTTATATGCACGCAACAAAAAAGTCATGTATAAAAAGCAATACCTTTCTTGCAAAGCGCGTACTCGCTCACATATATTTGTTCGTATATAATTGGTATATAGTATACCTACCGGACTAGGGTCGTTTTAATGTGTACTGGAACAAAAGTACCACAACAAGCTTAAAAAACCGCCAGATGAGCACACAAAGAGCATAGCCGAATTTGTTGTGTATCCAAAAGTAAACAGTTTACGTAACGGCACGAGAATCATCTTCCGTGGGAAAAAAAGGTGGCGAGACACAAATTTCTCTATCACGCGCACGTAAAAGCATGTCATATGTCTCGTTCCGTCCAAACACACGCACTCAGGAAGCAAGCAACGATAAAGGCAGCGACGAGGGGGACGCCGCAGCAAAGCATCGCAAATTTGACCGAAAGAAATTAAGAGCAGCTGGCAGCGGCGACACGCAAAATCTGCCTCTTTCCCGGGGGCGATAGCGGAATCTCGGGACGAGCGCGTAGACAGTGTACAGTCAACGGCACATCGTGGCTGCTGGCGCATAAACACGGATAGTGTACGCGCGCGCGCGCTTCTTTAATGACTTTCCCAAAAAGAAAATAGGCAACATAAAAACTGCTAGAAACATGGAAACGCTTCGGGGTCTATTACAACGCACCCAAGGGCGTATGCAAAGGAACTAAGGTAGCAAAAAAGCACATAGAAAAACAATATAAAGAAAACCTACAATATCAGAAGCAGAGAAGCAAAGGAGCCCAGTAAGTATATATAAGAACCCCAAAAACAAATGTGGGTCCCCTTGTCGAGGTAATGCAATTTTGTATGGCTTTAGCAATCTTGGCGTTTATGCTTGTCTCGTGTTTGTTCGAGTGTGTGTGTGAGAAGAGAGAGAGTGTGTGTGTGTGCTCGTGGATGCGCGCATCCGTTTTATAGTGTGTGCGAAGGTTAGAACGAAGTGCGGGAGGGGGGCGGCCTTTGCACCCGCGTATGTACGTGGGCATGAGCGCGCGTGTGCGTTCGTGTGCTCGCGTTTGGTGTATATATACCTAGAGTATGCGGTGTATACGTGTCGAGTGTCATGCGCGTGCTTGCGTGGTGTGCTACGCTATATGCGTGTTTGCATAAATGCGCGTATACGTGCGCGTGTGCGTCCGTGCGAACGTGTGTTTCTGCGAGATGACTGTATTGAGGAGGAAAAAAAGAACGGAACGAAAGCGAGAAATTTTGTTGAGAAGTTAAACAAACAAGATTAAAAGATGCAAAAAAAAATATCTTCCCGGTCTTTCTTTGGCACGCGTCTGGCACATTGAGTGTGTATATATATGGACGTTTCATCATGAACCTCGTGCGTGAGAGGCGTCAACAAAAGGGCTGCTTACAAACAAGAATGCTAACTTTTTTCTTTAGATTCCTGGGCATACATGTGCGAAGCACGACAGTGTTATCTGAAATAAAAAATACTAGTTTTTTTTGCTTTTTCTTAGACTCGGAAGTTTTTGTCAATGTTACTACATTGTAAAAAATCTGCAGCGTCTACTTTCCCGCAAGGCACTTGGGAGAACCAATCACTGCAATCTAAGGAGGGAGCTCGGCAAACGATGAGGTTGAGAAACTAAAATATGGCATATATGCTCGGCAATCGTGTTGTATACGTGAAACTCGCTAGCATCACAAAGGCTCCGCGATATTATGAGTTGCCAGACGCCTACGTTCACGGCACTATTCATCAGATAGCTTAACGCGTACCGCGCGTACACTTGTTATTTGTTTCTAGAGTAAAGCGATACTACCGCTAATGGGCTGATAGACAGTGGCGTAGTAACGGGGGGGCGGGGGGCCGTGGGCCCCGGGTACCAGGAGTCTCAGTCACGAGGGGGGTGCCACTTATGGCGGCAATCCCCCCGGCTTGACTGGTTCGTAAGTGGCAAAGAATGTGTAGACGCATGAGGTCACCACTCTTCCATCACGAACGTGTCTGGTGCAGAGTCGCAAAACTGGCTTGGCTCGCGCAAAGTCATCGCGCACCGGCGGAAAAAACAAGCGCGGAAAGTGCGGGAGCACTCGAGAAAGAGCTGTGCCCGGGCACGCCGAGCCAACGCCACCTAGTCTACGCCAAACCCAGCGCAACACGACGCTGGCTTGCGCCGACCACGGCCGGACTGCGCCGAGACAGCAAGAGAAGGCGCCAGACGAAGAAGAAAGAAATCACACGAAGGTCTTACACGAAGGGAGTCGCGGGGAGGGGTAAACGTGTTGGGTAAACTCTCAACGTGTCGTCTCCCTCACCCCGGACTCTCACCCATGGCTGTCCACCCGTGCACGGCACCGCACCACGCGCCGAGGGGGAAGTGCCGAGAGGAGGTGCTGGCGAAAGGCTTCTGCTCAGCAAGCTCCCTCGCTCTCTGACCCCGCCGTAAGTTCTAGAAGCGCGTCGCTCGCCGTCGGGAGGCGGTCACAATGTAGTGTTCTGGCAAGTGAATTCGTAATGTTGTGACGGCGACGGCGTTTCCCTGTTGCCACAGCGTGCCATGACTGGAGACCGTCGAGCTTCCGGAAATCTGCGTGGACGGACTGGCTTCAGCGCCGCAGTGTACCGTATGCCAACGATTGTTTGATTGCATTACTTTCCATTTTAAGGCGTGCGGTTTAGAGGCTCGTTTTAGCGACAACATCTTACCGAATTGCCTCGAAACTCTGTTTAGAGAAAATGGCGGCCGCCGGCATGCTGTTGCTTGCCGAATCGTTAGCGGTGAACCCTTGGCGGTGCACGCTCGAGCTTGATATTATATCATATTTTCCCGGAGCGATACCGAGGGTGACCACAAGGTCTGTTTGGAAGCCTAGCTTGCCGCCGCGTACAGACCGCATTTCTCTAAACTGAGCCTTCACGTTCTCTAAACCAGAGGTGTGCAAAGGGGGGTCGCAGGACGATGTCTGGGGGTCGCGGGGTATCAGGGAGCCGACGAGGTGCCGATGGCGCTTTGACACTGCTTCAAATATTTTACTGCCAAGTGCTACCCGCATGTCTTTAAAGGGATACTGGAATGAAAATTGAAATTTGACTATCGTGTCCATAAATTAGTTGAATGTGACCTATAATACCCGTAAAGCGTTTCATTTGCACGAGAGCGCGTGCAAATGAAACTGTATTTATTATTTCATTATCGCTGCGTGACCTCGCGTCGCGGTTATGGCTTTTAGCTTTGCGGTCTCGGGGAGCGGGGGGGGGGGGGGGTGACAAAAGACCTAAGGGCCCCGGGTGCCAGATGGTCTAGCTACGCCACTGCTGATAGACCTGGCGATCTTCCAAAGCCTTCCATACTCTCGAGCTCCTCTCCCTCAGTGCGCACAGGTGGTCGAGAATCTTTCTCGCCCACCTCACTCCTCCTCGCCTACCCCCTCTGGTCACATGACATTCCCTCTAACCAAACAGCGTCGAGCACCTCCCTCCTTCTCTCCCACCCGTCAACCAATCAGTGTCGAGTCTCTCGGCCACACTTTTATCTGGGCTTCACGAAATGCGGAACAGCTAACCAAAGAACGTTTCGCGTTAAAGAAAAAAAAACATTTTCCGCTGTGTCACTATGCATGACATATCATCCTGCTTGGTGCTTTAGCGCAGACTATTTTTTGTTGGGGGGGGGGGGCGGGGGGCGTCTAAACGTATTTTCGACTTCGTCATTCAGGGATTGCAGCGATAGGCTCTCCCAATGGATTTGCGGAAGGGTAGTCACTCCAGATTTCTTAGACTGCAAAGTCTGACGGAAGGTGCTCATTTGGATAACTACACTTAAAAGAAATACATTCGATAACTCGTCAATACCCTGTTGCCTGAGTGGAACGCGAAGATGTGTAGTCGTTACAAGTAATAAACGTACTTGAGATCGATTACTTTTTGGGATATTTTTTATAATAATTTGAAAACATTAATTAGGAGCAATCACGATAGCAATTTGATTACCTTTGTAACTACTAAAAGTACTTGTAACCATTACTCGCTTTACCTTCCCCTACCAATGGCGCCCTTTGTTTCTACAAGTTTGCTACTAAGAAATCCTCAAGCCATGTCTCCGAGAGGAGGATGGTTTACCGAAATTGGTGAATTAAAAATATGTAGCTTATCCCTAGTGAAAAAAGTCATTTGTATGAGAAATTTCTCGTGTCCAGTAAACACATATGTATCAGACAAGATATATAAGAACATATAAGAACTAAAAAAGATATACAAGAAACATATAAGATACATATAGGGGGTATTCACTGGGCGCCATATTTGAGGTAACTGCTCACAGCGCATGCCCGGGAAGAGTTTCCCATCAGCTCTCGGGCAACCGCAAGAGAAGAGGGGAAGGCGAAATCCTCTTTTCACCGGGACTCTCCTTTGTAGCCGTCCCAGGCTTCTTCAAACGTCGCTATTCTCCCTCTAGAAGATTATAGAAGATTAACTTGCCACTCAAAATTCCTACAAAAGCATCTTTCCCCTCTCTCTTCCCCTGTGGTCAAAAAGCAGCAGCGAGCTCACCTATGACGCCCAGTGAATACTCCCTATAGAAGCTTCTCACAAATTTCTTATATATCTTATATAGCTCATATATAGTTCTTATATGGTTCTTATATGTTCTTGTATATCTCGTATAATTCATTTGTATTTATTGGACACGAGACATTTCTCATACAAATAAGAATTTTCAACAGGGATATTAAGGCGATTTTTATCCAATAACGAACAGCACGACAGACCAGTTTTCAAGCCATCAGGAAATATATTAACGAAAAAAGCGCCGACAAAAGTTGGGGCTCCAATCCACGCGGTGAAGTTGGTTGGTCAGCGAAGCTGTGGTAATCACCTGGAATGATTGCCTACTGCACTATACGAAATGCCACAGCCGATCGCAGCACGCCGCCGCTGGTCGTATTGTCGTTTCTTTTCCCTTTGCCGCTCCTAGTATTCACGCTGCTCCTCGGAAGTCCTTACTATGCGCGGCCTATTCATCGCAATGCTGCAACAACAAACAAATCAGTTGCTATACTCCATTTCATCTTAAGTTTAAGCGCAGCGGACGTTGCGAGCCATCGGAGCCAATCGGAGGCCGTGTGAGTGTCACATGACCATAGATAGGGGGCACAGCGACGCGCGGAAAGCGTATCATGGACCACGTCCACATAACGGGATTGGCTAAGATAGCTCGTAGCATCCGCTGCGCCCGGACGTAAGGTATATATATGAAAGGCTAGTGACGTCACTCCCCACGTCGCAAGCTGCCGTCGCCGCGGCAGCTTGGGCAACAGTAATCTTCACCAGGAACGTATGCGGTGAGCGCTACGTGCTTCGCATTGTTCTCGGGAGCTCCTTATCATTCATTATATGCTTAGGGTGCTTGTTTCGTGCTTATTCTTTATTGAAACGAATGTTGTGTTTTATGTTGTATGCGTGGTGTTTGTACTTTTCGCTTCAATCTTTTGAAGTCTTTTTTCAGCGAGAACTCCGACACGAGAACACGCCAGGGGAGAAGGAACGTGCTTCGTATTGTTCGCAGGCGCCGTTATCATCCATTTTGCGGTTTGCACTTCACGCGAGGGCTTCGAATGACGTCAACCCCTTTCGAAGCAGCTGCAACCCTAATCTTTACCGGAACCCGTGGGAGGGTGTTCCATTGCTTCACACGCGCCTTATCATCCATCATGTGGTTTTGATGCTTGTTTTGCGGTTTTCTTTGTGGTTTTCTTTATTGAAACAGATACTGCGCTGTAGGCTGTATGCCTGATTTCAAAGGAGATATGCTGTTTGGCTTTCAATTGTTCGCCGGGAGTTTTTGCTTACAACGCCAACGACACGAAAATTTCCTTGGCTGGTAGACGGATACATCTTCACTGTAAAACACAAGGACACAGACGGAGGAAAGCAGGAAAGGGCGGACTCTTAACTGAAGTTTATTGAAAATTCACACGTAAAATAGTCACAAAAACCTTGTTAACCTTATCTGATCAGACCGCGTTTCAAAAATTCAAACCCATCTGTAGATAAAGATAGGGACGTGTCACGTATACATTTCTTCTCCTGGTTCTAATTTCAAATGTCTCATGTAATTCACGCGGCACTTTACCTTTGTATCTAGCCACAATCTTACTGCAAGGAGCGCGGACGAAGAAAATACACAAACGTAGTGTAGTGTTCTGTCGTGTTCGTGTCTGTTCCTCACCGTCTTCTTTTTTTGTTTAGCTGTCCATTTTTATAAGCGTTTGCCTCGATGCATATTAAAATTTATATGATCCAGAACAAGAATGCGCTATTGTTTGAGCGAGTTCACCTTTGGAGGGAAAAAATATTATTAACCCGAGTCGACTTTCCATCACGTGAAATGCGCCCTCCGTCGGAACGGCCCAACACGGCTAACGGGCTGGACTCGAGCATTGCACGAGTCCAATAGGTGACAAACAAAGGCACGTACGAACCATGATTACTACAGATCAAAGTCAGCTGACTTTGATCTGTAGCAATGACCTGTAGTAAGAAAGTTCTTGTCAGAAGTTTAATATGGAGTAAGGCGGTTCTTGTCAACTGGTTGACAAGAACTTCCTTGGACGCGTGGCGCCTTTTCGTGATGCATCCGCTCTTTGGTGCTCGCACACTATCAGCCTGCCCTATGGACATAAGCAACGGAATCGATGGAACGTTGGATGCTCATTGCCTGCGGTGGATTCTATTGTGGTCTTTATGTTAAAAATAAAGTTTGTGCGAAAGTTTGAGTGAAAAGAGGTTCGTTCGAAAAGGGCCCTTCCCCGTTACCCGTGGAGGCGTTGTCGTTGCTGGCGCTGGGAACGCTATCCGCCTTGAGTTCCCACATATAGACCCTTTCAGGCAGCAGTGCATGAGCGCCGCCCTAACCGACCTTCATTTTTTGCTTCCCCTTATTCCGTTCTCTTCACTTACATGCTTCAGTGCTTCTTCGTAGACCCGTGTCGCCAATGTTTATACCAGTGCCGACTCCCGCCTGCCTGACCTTCTGGCCTCTTCACTGCTACGCAATTCTTCCTCAATTTTCCTTTTTATCAGAACTCATATCTGGCCTAACTGGTGTTGCTCAAGCCCGTAAATCTTGCTTATATGATGTGTCATGCACAGAACATTGATAAAGTTCCAAGATTTCAGCGCCGCGCACAAACGAGCACGAAAGTGAATGCCATTATTCACCGACTTATCCAATTTTATTTTATTTAATTTTATAATTGATCGATACCGTGCTCAAGCCAACTGGGTAAGTGCTCGAGCTCAATCCGGGAGCATAAACCTTAGGCCTGGCAGGCCCGGAACTGTTTAACAATCGTTGCAATACCTTTTCCCAAAGAACAAAACGAAAATTTTTCAAAACCTTGCTGCGAAACAAATGGCGCTTCTGGCGAACAACCCACAAACTTCTCCCGGTGGCACGTTCGCCTTTGCGCTCTGCGCAACATTCACTGTTCTCTCTGACACCACGCGCAGAGCAAAGCTCGCCGAGCCAAATTCGCCATTTTCTTCCTTCGCTCCACGGAATCCAGTGCCATTACCCTCGTGTGCTCGTTTTATTGCCGCCCACTAAGCGGTATGCAGTTAGCAAAACTGTGAAAGCAATGGTGCCAATGCCGCGGACCTTCTTTTAACCCCCCCCCCCTTTCCCCCCCTTTTTTTTAATCCATGTTCAAATCTTTGAGAACCAAATACACAAAAGAACAGTAAGACGGAGCAGCGTCAGTTCTACTTTTCCGTAAGAGCCGAACCCGCAGCCGGAGACAGCTGGCTCCGCGGAAGGCCCTCTGCGGGACCAATGGCCCCGCCGCTCGAAGGGGGCCAGGATTATGAATGTCCGTCGGGGCGTCAGCCGGCGGCCCAATGAAGCGCAGCTTGCTCGTAAATTGTTACACCCGGCCCTCATCATGACCGCGTTTACAAACGACTGGGGAAAAAGAAAAGAAAGAAAAACCCGTCCCGGAGTCTCCTCGGAGGAGCGAAACAGAACCAGCAACGCGGCGCTGCCGTCTCTCCTCGCAGTGTACGGCAGCATATAGCCCGGGTCGGAGGCAGGACTGCGGCCCCCGGCGCCATAACGACCGTGCAGTTAGTGGCCTCCGGAGTTGTAAATGAACGAGAGGGCATCGCCGTTTCCGTCTTTTAAGTAGCCCTTTGAAAAGAATACGCGGGAGGGATAGACACACCCACTTATATGGTGTGGCCGCAGCCGACTCGGGCGAGGTTTCCTCACCCGAACGAGGCAAAAAGCTATACAAATTGAGCCTTGTAAACTTTGAAGGAGGTCTTTTTCTCTGTTTCTTGCGCGTAAAGGAGTTTACGTGCGGGAGAGCAGCGATCAATGTCACAAGATAGACTGTTTCCCTTTTCAGTCGGTCGCATAGAATGTTATCGTGTATCCTCGATCAGCTTATGGACGAATTTATAACCTTCAAATGCGTCGTTCACGCCGCCCTTTCTTGTAGTCGCGAGCTACTTGGACGTCAGAAGACTTCAACGTAATGGCACAGAGCGTTCGCACTCAATGGTTCCTAACAGGTTCACATCCGAAGCATGATGGACGTTGGCTATACTGTCTCTGAGCGCTGAAATAACGTAACCTATTGTGTTCACACTTGTCGCTATTGTGATTTCTTCTGCGGCTTTTTATAAGCTGATGCCCAATCTCTGCGGAGCGACAAGACGCACTCGACACCAGAGAGAAGAGCATGCACGTTGTACGTGGACGAAAACAATGACAGAGAGCTAAGCCACATGACGCTCGCTTCGGTTGAGCACTGTGGCATTGGCAAGCTTGCGCCTGAATTTGCCGCATACTGTAATAAAATTGGGCAGCTCTAACGTGACAAAGACGCTAAAAGAAGAAAAAGAAGTTGAGACCTTAACACCGCAGGACTTTTGGTTTTGTTTTAAGTACCAAGACTTTGGCAGTAATCAGTGGACGTCACACTGAAATGTAGGTAGGTCTTTAGAGGTAAGGTATCCAACAGGTCGCAGTAAAAAAAAAAGAAATGTTTAAAGAGATTATGGTTGGCTTATATTTAAAGCCTAGGTTTAACAATCTGCTCATGTGGCGGCCAACTTAAAAAAAAAAAGTATTTTATTTCTAAACAAAAAGACAAACAAGACATTTCTTGCATTTCTCTGCAACTAAACATATCCCTACCCAACCTTTTTGACATGCCTATAATTGTCAGCTACCGTCTACAGAGCAGAAGTCATAGAATACATATTTTATTACTAGAAGCTTTAAAGAAAAACCGAAGATATACACGAGCGTTTACTTGCCCCTAAAGTTAATTTAATTTAGACGAGTGAATTTTGCCATTTTGTAATACAGCTTTATCTACCTGCCACAAACACCAAACACTTTTATAGTGGTACTTTACACAGAGTTACAAGCAGCTGCACCTCAGTTGCATCCACTTAGTACATAAATATGTAAACAACAAAAATAACGTTTCTGTCGAATATACGTAAGATGTATTCGTTTGGTTACTTTCGGTGACATTAACTTCAGAAATATTTTTTTACTTATATAAACTTGAAAACAAAGTAGCCGGTAATGCATATACGGTTGTTAACATACCATTTGTATAAAATATAATAAAAAGCGGCAGACTTGAATAAATTAAAATAATTGAAGCATTTTCAAGACGGAACTTAATAAGCTTTTCAACTTGCATGTCCCTTCGAGGAAAGTAGATTACGAAACAAGAAAAAATGTGTATTTGGTGCCGAGAAAAATGATTGGGCAGGTCGACGGTGGGATGCTCATTACGCTACCGCTGATGTATATAGAACGGCTGTGGATCAAGCCAAACATACATATGTTAACTGCACCTTACTGTTCCTGTCAATGATAAAACAGAAGTTTTGGAATGTTACGAAAAAGAGTAATAAAACAGCTTTATATCGCGAAGTAGCCAATAACCTTGGTTCGAACCAGTTACAAAATTATATCAAGGCAGTATCACTTTGGTTTGAGTCATGGTGCATCCAACTAAACGTATCTAAATGTAAATCTATGTGCGTATCCCGATGTGCGACACTACCTGCAGATTATAATATTCAAGGAGTAGCACAGCAGTTGGTTTCAGAGTAAAAATACCTTGGCGTACATATCACAAATGATCGAACATGAAAATCCCACATAAATAACGTAACTAACAATGCAAATCGCATACTGGGATATTTGAAGATATCCCAGTATGCGATTTGTCGTTGTGTTGCATTGGCAGCATAAATGACAAAGGCATGAAATAGTAGTACAAAGTATAAATTAGTAGTACAAAGTATAAATTAGTAGTACAAAGTATAAAACACTAGTACGCTCGACACTAGAGTGTGCATCGTCTATTTGGGATCCTGGTCTGTCTTCACTAAGTGCATCACCTGAAGTCATACAACACAAATCGGCACTTTTCATTTGCTTCAACTATCATCGAGCATTGAGTGTTTCCTTAATGAAGAATAACTTTCACTCCTACACCTATTAGTCCGCAGAAACGTCGCTCGCTTAAGCTTATTTCACAAAATTTATCACAATAACCCTAACACGCTAGATAGGTTTTTCGAGCTTCCTTTTATGTTTCATCACGATTCGATCATTGACATAAAGTTAGCATCCCTCATACTAATAGCAAAGATTTTTAATATTCGTGTATTCCACGCACATTCCTTGCTTATTACCCCCCCCCCCTTCGCAATGCTTTATGTCTTGAGGATAAATAAATTAAATTAAATGAAGTCAACCAATCAAGTATATACCTTGTCATTTTCTTTGTCACTTTGTGGAACTAAGATTTCGCTAGGATTGACTTGCCACATGCAGTGACTAATCAAGGCAAACATGAAGCGGATTTCTACCAGCTTAGGAAGTTTATGCTGTTTTTAATACATTGTGTTAAGGAGCCTGTGTCGCTAAAAATCCGGCGTCTGTAGCGTGACGGGAAAATCCTGGTTGGTCGATAGGGTCGTGACGTCAACGCCACCAGACCTAGCGGGGGAAGTTCAAACAACCCACAACGCTCACGTGAAACGTGAGCGTCACGCGTGGAGTGAAAGCGATTGAAAACATGACATGTAATACGCATTAAAGGTCGCCGCATCTCTCAACTGATTTTACTTCATAAAACACTTATTTTGCCTTAATAGAAATTGAAGAATTTTAGAAGGGATTGGAACCAGCTACCCTTCGGTTGCGAGCAAGAAAGATTACTAACTCAACCATGTCTTTCTTTTCTTTTTTTAATTGCTGATGAGGTTATGTCCGCCGCACTTTCTGCTCACTGGCAGGAAATGCATGAGAAGCGAGTGAGAAGGCAATGCGAACAAGGCCCGATAACGCTATCGCGTTCCACTTTTAACGGCGAAGCTTGAGCGTCCTCGAAGTTTTTCTTTGTCCCTGCTTCATTTTTAAGCATTCAATACGATATCTAGAGTTCAAATTAACATTTTTACATTTAGAAAATGAGGTGTGCAACTATTCCTAGGAAGCAAAATATTGCGGTGTCGTTTAGTCTGTATAATTACGGACTAGGAAACTTCTTCCGGAACGTGTTACTTGGGAATAAATATCATATTGGTTTATCACTATAGTTATCCAAACACTGAAACGTCTTCACGAAGAAAGCGAACTGCCATCAGACGGTGTGATCTGTCATACAATTTACAAGTGACCACAAAAAGCAAAAAATGCGTCTAAAAAAAATGAAAGACGTTTACAATTATCTGTAATGCCGAATTGGAGCGCAGGTCTTGAGGAGGAGGAGGGAGGGTACGGAGGGGAGGATGCCTCTTTGTACCCTCCTCCTCCTCCGCCTCCTCAACCAGCTAAAAATTGCGGGGAAAATTTCCCAGCTAAATTTAGTGGGAAATTATCCCGCTAAATTTAGCAGGGAAAATGACGTCACATGACTTCGTGTCACATCACCCATGAACAAATTCAGTTTCTCCGCTAGATTTAGTGGGAAAATTGACGTCACCTGACCTGAACACCAATTCAATTTCTCGCTAAATTTTTCGGGGCGGTTACGCCGACGCCGACGGCGACGCCACGAAACGCGGAAATGGCCACCTACACTCTAAGAAATGCCTGCGCGTCTACTTACCTGCAAAACACTCCAAGTGCCAATATTTGCGATCTATGAAATTAGCTGAGCGAATGATAAGGCGGAACATCTGTTTAGACCTCAAAATGAAGTCTGCGCTGTGGCATTACCCAATGCAAGTTCGACGCTTTGCAATGCGTAATGCCACAGCGCAGACTTCATTTTTAGGTCTAAACAGATGTTCCGCCTCATCATTCGCTCAGCTGATTTCATGGATCGCAAATATTGGCTTTTTGAGTGTTTTACGGGTAAGTAGACGCGCAGGCATTCCTTAGAGTGTAAGAGCTGCGCTCTAAAAAAAGTAAATTACTTTTAGTTTTACTAGTTTCCTAAAACCGCTGCAACATATAACATATATTAACCAACTGCGCTGGAAGTCCCGTCACTGTTCGCATTTCATTCGAACCCCGATAGAAACTTCACGTTTGCCGTACAAAATCACCTCCGATAAAGACAATGCTCGGCACTTCGCGCTCCATTATAGTTTAAGATTAGGACACTTCGTTTCATTTACGTGCCTGAGGTCTCAAGCAGTCGGAGGACTTTGTATAAAACAGTTGAGCTAAAAATACGCATAAGAGCGCTTCGCTTGGTGTAGGAAACCCCTGCCGCAAATCTATCAAAGTCGCGCATTTCGAGCTCTCGATGGGCGATTCTAGGTCTCGGACATGGGCCTGTATCTCGTCATCGGAAGCTTCTTTTCAAACTCTTAGGTCCCTCCGCAGCGTTCATGGGACGTCACACCGAAATATGAAAAAGCAAAAGTGTCGCTCCTCTGTGATGCAGCACCTTCCTCGAGAGCATCAGGTGCTGGAGAAGGCCTAGTTTACAGCGTGGTTAGGAAGGCGTGTGGATCATAGTCAGTGTCAGGATAAAAATGTAGTCGGTGCTTCGCCTCTAGCGCGAACTTTCTCCCTTTGATGCCACTTCGGCGTATGCGCACCCAAAGCGCGGAGGAAGGGAATCAGCACGTGCCGGAGGTTTTTATGTGCGTTCTTAACCTGTCACCCACTATAAAATTCTGACGTTATCAGACTAGGACCGACCAAGAGCAGAGATTAAATATGAGTGCTGTGCCAGCTTAACTCGAGTCCCATCAACGCGTCGACGGACACTCGGTGTTGCCCTGGGGCCCAGTCGCCGAGTTAGAGCCGTTCATGTGGGATGACCTTTCGCCAAGCAAGATGTTTCAAGTGAATAGGCTTTTGTTATTCTAGCGATCTGTACTCCGTTCGTCCCTTAGCTGACAGCGGAGTGGAAGCTTCGTGTTCGATGGACCAGTCTTACGTCGGTCTTTCACCACGTGATCTCGTTCTCATTTATAGCCCCAGGGCAGCGAACAGGAGGCGCCTTGGTCGGCTGCTAGTCGGAGCGGATTGTGGCCAAAATGGCCAACTTCGGGAAGGCCTAACCACCGAGCGACTGGAAACGAGCGCTGCGTCAGAGTTCATTAGGATCCATTCAGAAATTCGAGCTCCAAGCCGGGTCTAATGATTACGACCGCGAGCCACCTCAGAGTTGCGAAAGTTCCGTATGAGATGGCACGACCTGTCGAACCAAACTTCATTACCAGGTCGGTATACGCTCGCGCAAAAAGCGGGGATAGGCGAGGAAAGGGAAGCTGTTAATTGGTGCGGCCGGCAAGTAGCTTAGGAACGACAGGAAGATATCACTCTAAGAAAAAAGGAGGAAAAAGGTAGCAACGGCGCGTTTTCCTCCTTCTGCTGACGTGCATGCGCTCGTTCTATATGTTCAGCTGATGATTGTGGTACGCGTAATGTATATTTGCGTATCATAATGGATCCCAAAGCGAAACGGTGGCGTGAGCAAATAAAAATATTTTCGTCGTCTATGAATCGGGCGATACCTATCACCACCTAGCCTAGCTATTTGCAATACTCTGCTTGATCCTGCCATCTGGTGGAGAGCGATTTTAAGCTTGTTTCACGCTCTGGGATATTTTCTAATTACCGAGCAACAAGGAGGTGAGCCAAGTAGGTTGCTTCGAATTTGCTCTTTTGAGAGCGGCTTTTTGATGTTTCGACGCAGGATTGTGGCTTGAGGAATAGCAAAGGTGAGACATAAAGTGCGCGAAGTAACTGGGTATCTGTTGTCTCCTCTTAACGTCGCAGTGTTGACGACGAGACGACTCAGTGACTGCTTTCGAAAGGCAAGTTTGTTTGTTTTTTACCTTCGCGGGAAGGTGGCTTCGGAAATTAAGAGCTCATGTTACGCTTTTATTGGCTGCTCCTTTCGCCCCGTATAATAGACGTAGAGTCCTCGTTAAGCCTTATTGAGCTCGATTTGCTTGATTCGGGGCCGCCATAATGAGATGCAGATCAGGAAGGAACTTTGCTTCCCTGCTTTAATGGATGAAAGTTTCTCCCTTTCTGAAGAAAATAGGTTACAAGAGTGTTCCTTCCTTTAGGGTGGACATAATGGACACTTTTTCAGAGTGTAAGCGAAACCGGGTGCTTTCATTCAGCGTTCTTCCCCGACTCGTACAGAGTGTTCCGCGCACACCGGTGTGCTCACCTGAATCTCCGGTGAGCGCGACTTGGATCGCGACTTGGAGCGTGACTTTGAGCGTGACTTGGACCGGTCCCTGGGCTTGACGGCGGGCTCCAGTCCCCGGTCCCTCTGGGGGGCTCCCCGGGGGTTTCTGGGCGTCGTCCCTGCGCGTGCGCACGGGCGTGCTTGCCCGGAGCACGCTCAGCCGGGACCCCGAGTGGGGGCTCCGGTGCCGACGCATCGCACCGGCCTCCCGCTAGCTCCGCCGCCAGGCCGCACTGCCGCCGGACACGGCTCCTGCACGCCGAGAAAGGAAACAACGACAAGCTGTTAATGTGAACGCTGGCAGCCCAAAACGATTATACGCTGACATTTTTAAGAGAACACTGCACACTTTCGTAGCCGTCCTTCTTTCTATAACCAACAAAGCCACCATTGAGTCCTGCGAAGGGAGCACGTGATCCACAGCGCCTCCGCTCCGCGGGAGATGAGCTTCTCCGGTTGTAATTATTTCGCTGAGACGAAAGAGCGACGTGCCAAGGATATTGCGGAAGATTCCTTTGCGTAAAGCCGCGGGACTGCTTTCAGCGACGTCACCCGACCAACTCGGTAAAGAGTTTGTATTAAGCGCAACGTCCCAGACGAGCGTCGAAGTTGGCAAAATTTTCCGATTGTCCCACAGCAAAGCCGTGCAAAACAGTGCAAGATGCTATTGCGTTTCAACGACAATATATGCAGTGATTCGGCATTTTCGTTTGTTTGTTTTAGCGCGAAATTCTAGATCATGTTTTAATAGCGCCACTCCGACAATCCTCGCTGCGTTTTCCACTCCTGGTGCACGTCAAAGACCCTAGGATAGCAGTGGCATGGCACTGGCTTTAATTCTCGTCTACGGCGGAGACTCCAGACACCCACTGGAGATGACAAACTTCCCGCTGTCCAAAACAGACACACAATAACTTGAGCCGTTTGTGCCTGCGAGCACAGCATAATGCAAACGGACGGGATGACAAAAATCACCGACTTAGGGGCCAATCTACGAGAAAATTGTTAGTGATGATACAGCTTTCGAGGCAAGAACACACTGATGAATCCTTGGGACTATCTGGTTCCGCACCTTTCAGTAAGATAGCTATACACCGCGGTAAAGTTTTCCTGTTCTCTGCCTTTGGGAGGATAGATATCGAAATCCCCTGACGTCTCGTTGACGGCAAAATGCATGGCATCATTCACGCTATAGGCGCTGACAGCTGAAGAAGCGGAGGGCTTACCTCATTAGGTTCGCGCTCCTGGCTTCGTGATCTGTTCTCCGGCGTTCCTATCGGCTTGTGCCACAATCGCATTGATTGCAGAGCGAGGATAAGGTATTCGGGATTCGTCACGTCCCTGCGGCGTTTCTTAAGTTCTCAGTGACTATTGTTACTCGTGTGCAAGCACACTTAAGTGCCGGGTAGATGCCGTGATCCGAACCCTTTGAAATCAAGAAATGTACACATCATTTACCGTAAACTGCTCAGGTGCAGTTTACCAGAGTGTTTTCCTTGTCAGTTTAAATTTTCTATAAACTAGCAGAACCTCAAAGTTTCCAATCAAATTCCCGCTCTAACGTTTCGATGCACACTCAAAGAAACCAATGACGGAAGCTATGGACGCGCTACCTAGGCAATCTATATTCTGTGAAGGTCACACGAATGGCTGGTCCATTCTTTGAAAGTTTCTCAAGTACTAAGCACCTAAAACAATTTTATAGTCTAAAAAATCGAAATGCCTGTCAGCATTATTGAAAGCGTTTAACATTCGATCAGACCTTACTTAGGCAGAAATTACATTTCTGTAGTTTCATTACGTTCTCGATTAGTTTGAAAAGGTAATTAATTATTTTAAATAATAGAAGGCTTTTTAGCGGAAGTCACCGCTCCCATGTGTTTGTTCGCCCGTTTTTCCCTCCGTCGTACCCTTCCTCCCTCCGTGCATTCCCTCCCTTAATTTAACGGCAAAATTGCTTTGATGTATAATTATACACCGGATGGATGCTAACGGCCGTGCCCTTTATAAGGGGCGGTTGTTTGCGCTACTTAGCCTAGACACCATAGATAATTAAGAAATAAAAAAAATGTATTTATGAGCCAGCGTCCGCCTAAGCCGAATATTGTCAAAACAAGCAATTACATTGCGAATACCTGTAGCATCTAGTACTGGGGGAAAAGAAGAGTTTGTGAGCAATAAAGAAAGCGATATTCTCTTTTTTGATCACGTTTGTGTGTGTGTGTGTTTGTGTTGGTGTTTGTTTTGTTATATAAATCCCACACCTCGTAATGTCCTATCTTGTTTTGAAAATACTTGACTTGGGTCGACGTCGGTTCATAGGGACCTTTTTATCTTTCTCCATTAACTACTGATCCAGGTAACGTCATGTTCTCAAGTATTCTCGTTTTATCCCAACCGCAAGCGTCACATTCTCATAGAGAGTGAGATTTCTGCGATGCATACTTTATTTATGCGGGTCAAAAAACACGGATCTCTTTTCTCAGGAACGCCCTGTATTTCGACTTGTCCCAATTTGACCGCGGTGTATTGCGTGGAGAATATTTAAGCGAAGACGTCGTCTTCTAGATTTCAGCGGCTTTCACTCCAGTTGTGCTTTCATAGCAGTGACACTTTCCTTATAACTGTATTTTGTTTTAACAAATCTAGCCGCCTTCTTTCGCACTTTCCTTTTTTTTTCTACTAAATAGCACTCGTCAGAGGTATACAAAACGTGTCGTACTCTAATTGGGCCTGACGTTAGAAAAAAAGTGTTTACATTCGGAGGACAGTCCCGAAAACTTTGCCTTAAAAAAGTTCACATCCTTTATTAACATTTTATCAACTTTCAAAAGATGAGCGGCCCTAGCAGGCACGTACCCAGGATTTTGATTGGAAGGCGGGAGGGGGGGGGCGCCACTTATGACAAAATGCTTAATGAGGGGGAGGGGGAGAGGAGGCCCCAGCAAAATGAAAGATTTCGAAAGAAGCCCGGGCTCCTCCCCCCTCCCCCGCCCCCTCCCCCTGCCCCCCCCCCAACCCCCGCCCCTTCCTGGACACGTGCCTAGGGCCCTAGTGTACAGTAGAAGCATAGAAATCTGGGCGAGTTAGTGATGCATCGGAACGAGAAAACAGTGCAAGCAAACGACGGACCAGTAGACAAGGCGCTGACTTAGAACTACAATTTATTAGGAAAAATACGAAGGCCGCGAAAAAAACGCAAACAATCCACCACACCCACGTCATCACACACCACGTTCCGATTGGCCAAGATATTCTATCTCTTCTTAATAGAGGGCCACACGTACCCTCCCTACACCGTGATATATAAAATGCCTCCGTTACCTCCCTCGTCCTTTTGTTGTGTCGCGTCGTTATTGTTGTCCTTTCAAACTTTAGGGGCGCACCCACACCTGTCGCAATGAATCGCCAAATGACCGGCAAGGGACAATCTCACAGATGGTGCATGCTCTCTTAGTCTGTCGTTGACGCATCTACCAGACTGTCCAATATACTGCTTACCACACGATAGCGGTATTCTATACACAATCCCCACTTCGCACTCTACGAACTGCGTTTTATGCTTCTTTTCGCATCGCGCCTGCGTGTGCTGCTCCCCTAAGAATTCTACCACACAGCTTCTCCAGTTCCTTGGAGGAGGAGAAAAGACCTGGGGCTTTCTTTATCCTGTGGCTGACCTTGTGGACATTGGGGACCACTACCGGTTTCACTCTCGGTTTGCACTTCTCTGAGACCATAGCAGTCCCCCGAAGTCTTTGCAGCAGTGATTCAGCGCTCCTTACAGGAGTGCGTGAATCACGTTGCATCTAGATAGTTGGACGCTTTTCCCTTAACTAACTTTGCCGGTTTTTTTTATATTTTGGGATAGTCACTAAGCCAGTCAAGATGACTGCCTGGGGCATTCAGCGACTTAACTCTTTGGAGTGTTAATTTATGAGGGACCATGTCCAACGACTTCTGGAAGTCAAGGAAGACGCACTCTATCTGCACACCATTATCAAACGAGTAAGCAATATCATGGTAGAATATGACTAGTAGTGTGTCACACAATAAAAATCTTCTGAATCCACGCTGGTTAGGGTTAAAAAAGTTTTAGTTGAGATGCTTCAGAACCTAGTTATAAACGATATGTTCTAATATTTTTTGAGAAGAGAAATGTCCGTATAGTTGTCAAACCTATTCTTTTGTCCGGATTTGTGGACAAAAACACGCGTGCAGTTTTCTATTCGCTGGGCGTGCAGTCAGATGTCAAAGAGCTATCTATCAATGTAAAAAAAAAGCTGTATAAAATACCCAAACACTCTTACGGCTGGGTATACCACCCGGCCCAGTAGCTTTGTTTATATTTGAAATATTTATCAGCTTCAGAATTCTGTTTTGGCTTAGTTTATTATCGAACATGCAGTCCTCTAAAGGTGAGGAAGTAGGGAGGCGGGCAGCCCCATCTAGGTCACAAAAATTCAAATTTAAAATAATTATTGGAGAGCCTTGCTTTACTCATGTCATTATCTGCGAACTGACTAAATCGCAGACACGCAAAATGCCTGTCCCATTCACTGTTTCCGCTGTTCGGCGCCACTAGGCTCAGTATCATTCACTGCGTCCTCATTGAGCACTTCCATTCCCTTCGGCGAAAAGAACCACTCCGCAGGCTGTTATTCCCAGAGGAGTAAGAACCAGATTTCAGCGGTTGTGGACAAGCATTCAATTTAAAGAACCTTCTGCATCTTCAGTTATGAATAAATAGAAAGTCTGAGAGCTCATATATTCTATTAATATTATTATTTAGAAAACAAAAATCGCAACGCAAATCAAATCTAGGTCGTGCATTGTTATTGGGCATTTGTCGTCGTCACCTTTTTCCATGAATTTTCTAGTTTCGCCATTCAAGCATGGCTGCATACACAAAAGTGACCGACCCAACAGGTCCAGGACATTCAGACATGGCCACGACAAGAGTAGTATCCATGACATGGTTTTACCAGATCCCTTAATAAAAGTGAGTGAAAACTGAGGAAGCCATAGGCCTCTCTTATGACCGAGTTGTTTATATTTTCAATTGTGTTCAGAAAAGATTTAGGCAAGATGGGTGCAGCGTTTCCCCAGTCCGGAGCAAATGCCCAGGATTCAAATTTTGATTGGGATCAGCAACAATTGAGAAAACTGTAGTTCGAAGTCCTTCCGCATCGACCTTTGTTTGCCTGATTTGGCACCCTCGAATTTCGATCTGTTCTTGAAACTAAAACATTTTCTGGTTGGAAGAAGATGTCGGTCGATTGAAGTGGTGATGGAGGCTGTCAAGTTTCAAGTATATATATATATATATTTTTTTTTTTTTGCGGGGGGGGGGAAGGGGGGAATTTTAAAGATAATCCCTTCCAGAAGGAGATCGAGAAGATGGAGAAACCTTGGACTATGAGTATTGAGCTTCAGGGGCATTATGTTTAAAAACAAGATATACCTTGATTAAATTTTTTTTGTTTTCATCTTTAGTCCGGAAACATCTCTATCACCCGCCGTGAGCATCGCTGGTAACACGTCAGAAGTGACTATAAACAACCGTATCGTCACAGTCTAAATTCGAAGAAGAAACTGACCACTCGGAAGGAATAGAGTCAATAGACCCTCCCCAAAAATAGGTGTAATCTAGTGGCTCAGATATCAGTAAATTTGAACGCGCTAATAGCAGTAATTAACCTCTAGTCTAGTTTTTACGGACACTGGCACAGTCGGAAGTCCATGGCAGAGTGGGATGTGCTCTGATCTCTGTACAGCCCTTTCTCGGTCTTTTTTCACTTTCGATTGTGGCGGAGATACAACAGTTCAACACGAAGCGCCAACCCACATAAATACGTTCCTAACATTTCATACATCAAGGGGCTTTAGAGACGATGATGTGCCGCGAACAAATTGACTGAACCCGAGTTTGAAATATGCGCTTATGCAGCTCTTCTTTCAAATCCACGCGTCGCATCGTTTTACCATCTACAATGTGCAGGACTGTATTAGTTTTACACAATCTGCTCTAGAGCATCTTAAACTTCTTTCTTGATTAGTGTCAAGAGGCCACCATTGGTATCGCACATGTGTCCTTCCTCAGATTATGTTAGTGATCAAAAAGGTCAGACTGAATTTTACAAAGGGTGTATTCTCACAGACATAGTTCGGACAAATACACCAAACCTATGCGATAAACCCTTTCCACAAAAACAGCACTATACGCATCGTAATCTGAACGATGGTGGTGAGGCTCGCGCCGCTGAACACTTTCCACCGTACGCTGGACTGTTACTTTTTGTAGACAGGAACGGTCCTTAACTGAATTAAGCCTGCAAGTTGAGCTAGTCAGCTCTGATTCATACTCAGGTTTTACGCCGAGAAAACGGGCAAAAACGTTAGAGGCAACAAGTTGTCCTGCGTTGTCTCTCTCTTTTTGTCCCGGTGTTTTTGAGGCGTAAAACCTCAGTATATATATATATATATATATAACTGCTGATTAGAGTTAGAGATAACATAGCAATGAAAGATGAAAGTTAGAGATCGTGATTTGGTTAAGCATTTTATGGGCGCACAGTTTTATCTAGTGAGACAATAGATTAAACCAGGCCATCACGCCAGAGCCCAGAGTACGGCTCTCAAAACGATGCACAGCTATTAAACCTTGTGTACAATCACTCGACCGTAATAAAACTCGAGTGATATTTTTTTGTGTGTTTTAGCATTTTAAAGAACCATCTTGACAAGGTCTCAATATTCCCGTAAAACTTTTATTTGCCTAATCCTTTTAGCGGTCGTAAAAAATTTAGTTACAGAAAGTTTGAAATTGCTTTTGGTGTTACTTTAAAAACGAGCATGCCATTCTGCACTAGCCTCACTCCGTAGTTTGTTTCGCAGGTTCCCCACCAATGCAAGGCCAACACGTAATGATCTAAAAATAACCCAAAATACGTAAGCATGAAAGAGAATCAAATCTTCGGAACCAACTTCCACATCTATCTCCAAAGTCAATAAACAACGAAAAAAAAACGAAGTGAAGTTTGGAAGCGGATTTAAACCGCGTCTTTTTAAGCTTCTGTCTTCTCGAAATAAGAGCGGCAATGGTTCTGGCGCACGTTCGCGATGAAGGAAATACCCGACGGCCGAATCGTCTATTGACCCCTCAAGTGATGGAACTTGCGAATAGAGACGAGAAAATCTCGAGCTTATTTTTCAGAATTAGCCTCGTTTCCAATATCTCCTTCTTCTAGGCCGAATCCCCGAGTAACAGGAAAATACGCTCCAATCCTCTAATAATAGAGGCGCTAAGTCAAACTTCTCGACGACGAGTCTATTCATTCCGGGCTCGGATTTTCGAATCCATTCAGAACACGCGAGAGAACGAAAAACAGTAATGGGAGAAGCTTCGGATTTTCTTTGGAGCTATCGGGCACTTTTTTCAACATTCAAGCGTACAGGCAGTCAATGTTCCCTTGTTTCAAGTACCGTATTTCACCAGGCTATAGTCCGCGCCCTGTGTATAGTCCGCAGGGGACAATTTAGGCCGAAAACATTTCTTTGCTTAGATAGTCCGCACCCACTGCATAGTCTGCACCTGGTGCTTAGTCGGCACAAAATCTCATACACGGCACACCTTGACAAATGTCTGCTTTCTTAGCTTACAAAGAATCTTGAATTATTCAGAAATCATCACTAACATACTCTTTCATTCACAAAATCCGTCACGTCTCGTCACAATGAACAATCCTGAGAAACAAAATTCCTGTATCGTCAGCACGTGTAGATAGTTCGTAAACCCTAAAATGTCAACTTTTCAACATGTATAGCCCACGGTCTATAACCCGAAAAATACTGTATATAAATTCATTGGTCCAATTGGAAAGGTGCCACGGACCTCTACTGCTGCGACGCCAATGGATGTGTGCAGTCGCAATGCGGAGCGTAAGTTCGTCTGTTTCTCCGCAGGGGTTGCGATGATGTCGGAACGGCGCGCTCTTATTGGCTGATTGAAAAAAATTGTGGGTAGAACTCAATTCGTCTAGCACTGAGGCCTACCCACTATCCTTTCAGTTAAAGCCAATCAGAGCTCGGCGTCGTTTTGACGTCACCCCAACTCCTTTGATAGAAGCAGATGACTTAGCAGACGATAGAAGCAGACGACTTTCTCTCGCCATAGCTCGTCACAGAAATACAACTACGATGAAAAGGGACTGGAAAACACACTACAGGCCGTGCCAGTAACTGACGTATCTTTTTTGTCTGAGGTCGACGCTTTGATCTAATAAAACAAACGGCTTTAATTGTCTGACATCGGGAACAGAAAGGCCAACGTCGTTCGGGCCATTTTCTTCCTCCTTCTCTTGCATTCTTTCTCTCGGGATGCTTCCTCTATGTCGGGATGCCCGCTTCCATATCACAAGTTTCAACGGTAACGAGCTTCTGACCGGTGTCATTTTCGGAGTTCGTGCTAGGGGTCCAGATGCACCTCGTCGAAACGACCGCCTGGTTTAATAAACGGCCAACTTTGACGGTACTTCATGACGTCAGACTTCCGCGTACTGACGCGCGATACACGAACGCATCCTGTCACGTGCTATTTCGGAGAGTACGAGCTGAAACAGTCCTTCGTGCTTCTTAGACGTACCTGCTATTTTTTGAAAGAGCTGTGGATCAATCTAGGAAAGTGAACGAGAAGGCGAGGTCTCATACTTGTGACTTTCTTTGTAGAAATAGAAAGAACGTAAAGGACAGAATTCAAAAAAAAAAAAAGGTCAGACCGGGTGTTTTAGCTTATGATGTCTGCGGGCGTACATACGTTCGATTTTATTCGAGGACCGATGTAACGACTGCACCGAAGCTTCTACGTTGCCCGCACCACTCCTTGTGATGGCAAGCCATCGATCACACCTCGAAGAGCTGCCGTCGAAGCTCGCCCAGGCGAAAAAGGGTCGAGGTATTCACGTTGACACGTAGCAAACTATACAGTGATTTTATCTGAAAAGCTGACCCTCGTCTAATTATGGGATCGTGCATAAAATTTGCAGAGCCTGCAATTTGTCGTCGGTGGTCTGTAAGCGTTCCGGCAATATGAACCCTTTTCAGAAGCCCTATTAAGCGGTACTGCCGGGCGCCTTTCCCGGAGCACGAAGCGTCTTTTGGATCCGAGTTTTCAACCAACGCCGCCGCAGTCCTCATGCCTAACGCATGCACAGAGTGCGTGCCCAACGTTTAGTGGACTCGAATAATTGGTGCAAAAACTACTATACGATACGCACTTAAAAAAAAAAAAAGATATGTAGAGCATGCAGGCATAATGTACTTGACCGTCGGTGAGCCTATGCTTGACAAATAATACATATGCCGAGGTTTTTCTTTTAACACAGAATGTATTTATGGACTGGATGTTATGCGCAAAGGGTTACGCTCGAGTGAGACGAAATAGTATTCCATGCAGGCGAAGCCAAAAGATACCGTCCGAGACCAGAGCAGGCATATAAAAGCATTTAGAAGACGTACTTCATCATAGTGAATCCTACATAATTATAATTGGGCCCGATTAATCGTAGCAAGCAAGATTAACCAAGTGACTCGGCGGTATAAACGAACCACGGACCGTGCGATCCGCAGCCCGACACATTTTCTCGGATCACGAAGTGGAGGCAAATGTGAGCGCAAGCACCTCGACTGAGTGTGCACTCATGGTAGCCTGCGGCATCGTAGGGAGACCGTCGGCTTGCACACAGCCGACTCTCGGATGATGAGGCGTAGCTCGCCACGTGATTTCACGTTACGGGGATTATCAAACGCGCCAACCAATTGACCAGCCAGCGTATGAAGACGTAACTTGGCAGAACAGCCAATATATATTGTTCACTGGGTACGGTGAGCCTCTTTCGCGATTACTTCAGTTACCACAAGGAGCTCCTCACAATCGGAGAGCACTATAAGATCTCAAGGCGCTACGCCCACCCTGGGAAGAAGAAGAACGCGTGGAAACTAGTCGTTTAAGAATGTACTCCTCACACCCTCCACTCCTGAATAAATTTAATCTTGTCTCGATCGTCCTGATAAAGCCGAAGATCACAAGAGTGTGTCGTGCGTGCAACCCTTCCGAAATCATCCAAATCTCCCCGTCACCGAGCTTAACACATCATAAAGCGCGCATAAGGCACGCAAGATACATCGCGGACTTTTAGCGAACCGTTACCTTGTTTCGCGTACCGCACGACCGCAGCTTTTGAAGCAGGCTTCAAAGACTCTGGTAGTGCGGTACACGGAACACGGTAACTGTTTCCTAAAAGTCCGTATTATACGCTCCCCGGATGTATCAAAATGGTCAGGACATTTCTTTTACGCTAACGCTTTCATACATTGATCTTAAGCACGCGAAAGAACAAATCAACGTAGACAAAAACGTTTTTCACTTATTGAGATGATCGCGGAGCTGAGCGACTCATTGACGCCTTCGCAGGTTAGCTCGTATTTCCGACGACGTACATCCTGCGAAATTTGCGGAAAAGAGCGGAGAAGACGACGAAAGACACGGAGTCGACCGACCGATCCCGCCCAGGGCTCGTTACGATGCCGCAACCGCAGCATCGTCGCGAACAAGAGGAACGCTCGGGAAGCAGCAGCGAGCGGCTCCGGCCCCCGCGGTCGAAGAAGACAGCATCGACGCCGGCAAATTGGGAGTCTAAGCAGGCGGCGGACACCACTGTCGCCCTGGAACATTGCGAAACCCGCATAAGCCGCCGATGCTGCTGCAGCGGGGATTGCGTTGCGCGTTCGAAACGCCTGCAATCGATGCGCACGAGATTTGGCCCTTTGCTCTCGCTCGCTCTCTCTCTCGATGCGGGCCGCGGCGAAAAGCGCCCCGCTTTTGCTTAGGTCGCAATGCTGGCTGCAAGCTGCATTCGCAGCATCATAAGCCGCGTAGCAAAGGGCGACTCATCGCGGATATCTGTTGAGTTTGCTTTCAATCGAGAGCGTCGCCTCTTTCGAATGGAACTTTTGGAGGGGTCAGTTCGAACCAGTGATTTCCGTACACACCCCCTAGGGTTGTGTACACCCTCCCCCTCCTTTGTTTTTCTGAAGGCACCCCCTTAATTCGCAACGGCTCCTCTATCCTCAATGCCCCCCCCCCCCCTCTCCCTCATTTCAATTCCTGGAGAAACCCCTGGTTCGAACGATTCAAGCACTGATTCGTCTTCGCGATTCTAGAGTTTACGTGTTGAGCGTACTTGGCTGGAAATTCGATTGCAATAACTAAATAGCTTTAATTTAATTATTTGTCGTATTTTGTAAGTGTAATTAATTGTATTGACTATAAGAAATCGTTACCGTAATTTAGTTACCCTTTTGCTTGTTAGTTAGTTTGCAACTTTAATGATTGCGAAAATGTGCACTACAATTACGACAACTTTCTGTCACGATTTCGCCACGCTGGAGCTCCATCCGTAAAGTCACCGACAGGCCAAACTACACCGAATGCCCACCTCATGGTCCCTCTGCCAACTCGTGAATGGTGGTACTTTGAAACAGTGTTTGCGCGAATGCGTTGCGAATACCAGTTGCAACGCAATGATCTGGACTCCCATATCGTGCAATTTTATTTTGTCAACTGTCGAAGTAAATAAAGACACAAATGGCGTAGGACGTGGCAAACGTAAAGCACCGTAATGAATTCAGTCAGACAATGACTGTACATATTTCCATCAGTGCGAAAACAAAATGTTATCCTATCAGTATCATTGAATTTGGGTAGCTCTCAAATGAAAGTATTTGCGGAGAAGTGGCGTTGTTTTCGGAAAGTAATTTATAATTATTACGTTTAAGTGGGGGTATAATAATAAGTGTAGTTAACCTCTTTTGGAACAAAGTAGTTGTAACTGTAACTAAATTGAACTTTCGAAGAAATTTACAATGTATAATGTTGAGACGACGAGTCACGGAGAGGTGCTTGGTTTTGTCATTTAGGTTAGGACCTTCTCGCAGTGTTAGAAGGAAATTCGAGGTTTTCGTCGATTAGAAACTTGGTTGCAACCTTCGGTTGCAAGCAAACGCAAGTGCGCCAACCATCCTTTATGATAAGATAACCACGAGTTACCAGAATATGGGAGCTCTCTTGAGTTCTTGGATGCTTTTACTTCGTCCACCTTTGACAACGCCACCCCCACGCATTGCCGCGCTTAGTTTTCTCGACGAGACAGAGGGGACAGACTGTCCACAGTCCAGGTGAGAACGATGGAAGGGCGAACGCGCCCATCGAGGTGATTGGAAAGAGGCCGCTGAAGATATTCCTCAATGTACCGTGGTCGCTCCCCAGGACGTGATCGAAGGACGTTCGGCGTGAACCCTTGCAGGCCTATTCGTCGGTATGGGTACCTCCGGTAAACGTGGTTGGCCTCACCGCAGTGGTGGCATTGAGGTCGTCGGTCGGCCGTCCGCCACACGCCAGTCTTCGTCGGTGTACGTTGTTCAGCGAGGATCTGCACTGGATCTTCCTGATGTCGGGAATACTGCGACATTGGGGTCTCCCCTCGAGTTTGCGTCGGGTAATAACGGGCAGCAGGTGGTGGTTGTCATGCCATTGCGACGTAGGTCAACCTCGGTTCATCAGAGGTCGCTTTGCTGGCAAATGTCCGGTTCAAATGCCCGTCAAACTTCTTCCCGAACAACCTCGGCAATCGAAATGGACGCCGGGCGACTGGCGGCAGTAAGTAGCTCCCTGAGCTCCTCCCACACAACGTCGTCGATAATGACAAGGATGCCTGGGAGGCTGGGATCAAAGTTGCACCTGGACGACTCGAGTGTGGAGACGCCGGAGAGTTGTTGATGGTGACCGGCAAGGGCCCGTAGTGCACGTTCGATGTTAGAAGTCTAATGTGACGAGCCCTTTGACTGTTGGGGGCCGACGCAAGTGCTCAGGCGTAGAACATCCTTCACGAAGGCAGGTACCTGCTCTCGTTTCGGCCCTGTGTCCTAGACCGAAGCAGGTCTTCAACTCTCGTCGATGTTGACTGACAAAGGTGCACTTAATCTCCGTGTTGCGAACTTCCCACAACGTCAATAAGGTTTTCTGGTTTTCAAACCAGTGCCTGGCAGTTCCTTCCAGTAAGAAGTACAGGTTCTATAGGCGCGTGTCGCTTGTCCACCCGTTGTGGAGGGCGACATGGTCGTATTGGTTAATCCAGCTCTCGACGTCTTCATACACTTTGCCGTGGAAGGGCGTCAAAGTGCGAGGTGCGACGGGCATGTGAACCACAGTGGTAGCAGCCAAGGTCTTCTGCAACAGGTTGGCGATGAATGGCTTCGTTTTTTTCGATTTTTCTGGCACGAGACCGAATTCCGGTGGTTCTCCATGGTTGCGGCCACTGGCTCGGGGTTGTGGTTCTTCGCGGTTTACCTGTGGGGCTCGCTATTCTTGTGGGACTCACTCATCTTGCGGTATTGATTCCAAGCTTGGGATCGGACTTGGTTAACGGCTCCTCAGGGTATATGCGAGAAAGGTCATAGGGTAAAGTCCCAGCACCTCCACCAGAACACACCATGACAGGCGAGCATGGCCTGTAACTTTCTAGAATAGCAAACATTGATAAAAGGAAGAACTGGACCAAGCATCTGTGACAATATAACAAAACTAACTGAAGAGCGTTTATCCTGACTTGTAAATAAGCTACATTGTATGAGTAGCAAGCTGGCCGAATAAGTAATTTCTTTCGGTGTTTCGACGTCAGCCGTGGACGAACCGAACGGAAATGGATGTGAGACCACTTTTCTGGCATTAAACTGCAATATGTACCCGTGTTTCGTGAAACTGCACGTCTACGCCAGAACAATTAAAAAGCAACACGGTATCATCTAACATGGCACGGAAACTATAAAAGCTTCAAGGCAGCACTTCGGTGCGTCGCACAACCAAAGTGAGCCTCCGGTGTTTTGGACGAAGCTGCACCACGACGACTGGATACTGTCAAGCACGACTTACGCAATATTCGTATCTAAACCGTGAATTCCAATACATCGCACACGCTTCACTGCAGACCTCGGAGATACCCATGGTCAGGGAGAGCACAAAAACTTAACGTTAATAATTTAGCTTAGGAAACCGGAATCAACCGGAGGTCCGAGCAACGCAGGGCCGATTCTGTCTCTTTCGTGGCAATATCCCCGCCGATTAATAGTAAAGTTTGCACCGTTCCTTCGTATTTTCACGTTATACCTGCGTGAGAGACCACGATGAACTCGCTCTCGACCAGCTTCAGATCATGGCACGCGCATCTACAACGTGGCCGTAAAATGTTTACGTTTTTGTTGTTTTTTTCGTTGCGAAAATAAATGGCGGTTAGCCGAACACTCATTTTTTGCCCAAAATCTAGTGCCAGCGGTTCGAACCATACGCGAAGTTTTCAGAACTAACCGTTATCTCAATCAAACGTTATAAGTGATTTTCTGAAATTTTCAATAGAAAAATGGAGCCTGTTTTTGCCCGTTTTCGGTACTACTGGCGCCATTGAGCACCGTATCTTCGAGAGCTCCGTGGAAAGCTATTTTTTTATTAAATATTGCAGAAAATCACTCATAACTTTTGAATAAGATAACTGTTAGTTCTGAAACTTTGGCATCTGGTTCGAACCGCTATTGCTACATTTGGGCGGAGAATGAGCGTTCGTCTGAATAGTTTAGTTTGCTGCGAAAAAAGAGCCTTATATATATGTCTGTGTTTTTTTCTGTTGTTCTTTTTTTTTTTTGGGGGGGGAGGGGGGGGGGAGGTACATTTTGCATATATGCGTTTTTTATATATATGTGAATTCTAGTTTCTGGTAAAATCTGAATAAATTTCAATGAGTCTGGTATCACGACCACTTTCCCATCTGTTAACGCTACAAGTCAAGCGCCGGGGACATTGTATGGTCGCAGCACGGGTGCAGATAATGATCAAAAACTGCGTCTAATTGAACCAGTTGTGTTCTGTTATTAGTTTCTGGTAGGTCAGGGAAACCCAACTAACGGAGTGAATGCCTTGATTGAACAGCTGTGTTTCAAGGCAGCATATGTGACCAGTACAAAGTGTACAAAACTTAAAGCGTTAAACGACGCCGAAAATGACTTTCCTGCTCATTCGTCAATCGTGGTAAAATTATTGATACTCACATTAAAAATATCATATTTAAGAACTTGTATTTCTTTTTTCGGCTTGACTGTCACAAATATACGTGTCAGTTTATGGTAACCGTACTGTGAGGAACTTTTTTTCTCTCTCTCTCTCTCTCTCAACCTCAAATTAACTGAGTAAGAAGAGACAAGATCTTGTGATGAAAAACGTTCTAATAAACACAATGTTTATATACATATTCCAGCTACTTCCCCACATCATCACCGCGCAAATTTTCGCACTAATCTCGACGTGGCAGAAGCGTCTGAATGGCCCTCTTAAAGAAGGTTGCCGCTTAGGTTCACATTCAATCACGCGTCAACAAGACCGTCAGTCGCCATAGACGTGCTATGTGTATGAAAACAAACGCGGTTGAATGCGGTAGCTTTACAGGGCAGAATGACCAGGGCAGAATGACCCTTTGTCTTTCAGTGCCTAGGGTGGGTTGCGCTCTTAGTTCAGGTGGTGCCCAGGGCATGGTTTTGAATGGAAACAGATTACGTCACACCATTCTCTGTTTGTGACACTGCGCGCACTTCCCTTCAGCACTACCTGGATGCGAAGCCTTTGCTCTGAATTTTCTGGGTTACCAAGAGAGCGGAAGCGCGCTTTACTTACTACCATTTCCACTGCTCCTTGTTCCGCGCGCTTTTTCTAGACAACCTGTTTCTGCTCTCTCTTCCTTTTCCTTTACACCTTCGTCCGCTTCGCGCGTTTTCTCACACCACCTGTCCTTGCTCCTCCAGTTGCTGCGTGCTGGGTCCGTAGGTCAGTCAGCAGCGCACTCTGCTTTTACGCTGGTGGCCGGGGTTCAGCCCTGCCACCGGTTTCCGTTTTTTTCTTTCTTTTTTTTCAGGATTGTTTGGCGCTTACGGTCTAACCGACCTACACATTTTGTGCTTACGTGGCTCCTGAAGTAGGTTGGCCCTATGAAGCTACCGCTCTAATACCGCTTCAAGAACTCCATGTAGCTCCGGGAAAGACGAAGAGATACTCATTCTGATGGAGTCAAGGAAGAACGTCTGTGGCATTTGTGGCGACTGGTGGTCTTGTTGAATGCGTTATGTAATAAAAGAACCCAGGAGGCAACCTTCTTCGAGAAGTGTGAATCTGTGCTGTGATTATCTGTAGTAGTAGCTAAAGTATGCAAATAAGCTTCGTCGATATTAGAACAATTTTAGTCACTTTTTCTTTTACCAGTTCATCGGAGTTTGCAAAATAAAAAGTCATTTCATATAACATAAGCCGCACACTTCATCTGAGTGCGTGGGCAGCTGTGTATTTAAGCCACCTTGCATGCGAGAGAAATGCAATTACGACTATACAATTCTTTCTGTAGCTGAACAGCGCTCTTCAATAGACAAATTTTCGGTTGAGTGGCTTTAATAAAAACCCGAGCCCGGTTCCTTTCGAAAACGAATTCTCCCACTGTCGAAAGACCAGCGTAAGTTACGCCAAAGGAAGCTCATATGGCCTGGTGAAAGGAAAATGAAACGGAAAAACCGAACTAAAAGAAACAAAAAACTTTAATATGCATTTACACTGAAAGTTACACATACGGAGGCGAGACTGGCTTTTATTAAAGCTCCAATATCTCTTTCAATATCTCAGATGCCTTCCAAAAAATGTCCAACGAAACTCCGTCACAACTCATCGTTATTTGTTTAGCTTGTTCTTGTCTTTGGGACTTGAGACCCATCACAATTCACTGCTATTAAGAGCAAGTTGCGTTTTATGTCAAGCCCAACCCTTTCCTGTGAGAATAAACGCCTGGCCTGTATTCAAAGGATCGTTTTAACACAGTGTGTGTTTGATCAGCCAAATCCCTCGAAAAAACAGTCATGATGAACCGTAACGAAGAACCGTCGCGAAGGGTTCTGAAATCAGGTCACATCATGACGCCCTGTGATACTACGATGCCACGTGACAGTTAGGTCACGTGACAGTTGCGTCAGGTGAACCCGTACGTCAAACGACAGTGTGACATCACCTTACACGGTGATGTCACGTGGCAAAGTGATGTCGCTTGAGAATGTGATGTCACGTGACACCGTGATGTCACAAAACATCACGTGACTCGTTAACGTCACGTGACTCGTAAGCGCCACGTGACACCATGGCGCGTGAGGCCACGTGGCATCACAGACACGTAACATGTGTGCCAGCTCACTTATAATACATTTTGTACTCTCCGGTCTTTGTCAGAATGATCAAGCTATACTTTTTTCCGATGTAGCCGACGCTACGAACTAATCTGACCAATCAAGCATCGTCAAAAGCGCAAGTCATTGGACTGTTTTTGTTCGTGATTGGTTCAGCGAGGATAGAACACGTACATAAACATGACGCATACCATAATGCCGCGCTTTTGACGCTGTCTTTTTTTTTTAAAGGGGCAATTGTTTCGTCAATACCACGTCTTCACTATAGGAACGCATCAAATCCGGAGGACGTTTGATAGCTGGCCAACCGTCTGCATTAGTTCCCTAATTAATTAACGTTTCTTAGTACACTTCCTGTTTACATGTGAGAGGAGCCATCTTGTCATTCATGCTTCGATGGTAGTAATTAGTATAGTCACTGACAGGTTGAAAACAGCATGTAGATCTTTCAGTTGCCCCGACTCCAGCGCGAACTTTCTATTATGCGGTAACGCTTGGGCGTCACGTAACCCTTGATTGTGCAGGCGTAGCCGAAGCACGGTCGAAGCCGACGGGCGCGGGCCGAAGGCCGGGCTTCGGAAAGGGACGCCCGGCTGTTCTCACACCCGTAGTGACTATAGGAGGCAACTTTAATTTCGAAGATTTGCGAAGAGGTAATGTTTTTTTAGATACTCGCTGATATTTCCATGTCGCTGTTGTGCTGGACGATTTAAAAGTTGAGACGCAAAGAACGCTTTAGTGCCCAGCCCCGTTAATGCGAAATCGACAGCGAGCTACTCAGGAGTCGTACAAACGAACAACGGGCGCCGTGACGTTGCTCAGTCGTCGCTGCTTGATTTGCCAGATCGTTCAATCTCCATTTTTCAAGCTGGACAAAACCGCAGCTGGCACCCCGAGATTCTCGCACGCGGATGTGCTCGGCCACCAGTACATCGCCATCTACGCCTCATCGCAGGTGGGATATATATATATATATATCTAGGGTGCCTCAATGTCCTTCTGTTAAGGGTGATGCCACCCTTTGTAGTACCCGATGCCGACAGCACGCGCTTACTGGGAAAATACAAAGAAATCGCAGGAAACAAATGTCGCCATTGCACAGTCAGCGCCACAGACGCGTGCAGGGACACGCTCTTTCACGCGCTTCTGAACAAAAAAGGAAAATAAAAGTGTGGGACAAAATGGCCGGATGACTCCACCCAAGCAAAGCGCACATGAAGGCACCCTATATATATCTATATACGCAAGCTTCATCATGCTGACAAAAAAGGGACGCAAAAAATGTGTTAAGATCAAAGAATCTTCTCGCAGAAATTATCGCCACGTGACCGCGTGACGTGGGGGCGTGCCATTATATTCTCCGACTAATTTAGCCGGGTAAATGACGTCACGTGGCTTGAGGTCACATGACGTGGTCGAGTGACGTCATTATTCGTGCAAAATTTAGCGAGTAACGTAGCAATACTTTCCTCGCTACTTTTGGCATGAATATTGACGTGCCGGTTCCTCGAGACGGTTCTTCGCGACGGTTTTCTCATGACATTCGGCTGATAAAACACATGTGTTCAAATATAAACGAATACCTATATTTAGATTTAAAATATTACATCTTGTGCATTTGCGCGCCAAACTAACGAAGGGTACATGGCACGCCCCTGCTAAGGACTTAGGGTTAATTTATACAACCTAGAACTTTTAACCCGCAGCTGTCACATGGCACCTTTTACCGCAGTTCAGAATTCAAAATAAAGAAGGAAATTGCGTTAGGGTTCTCTTGGCCCGCGGGCTAAGTTGGGGGTCACGGAGGACGCTTGAAAAGAGGCGAAATCAGTTAATTAGTAGCTAGATTAGTAACGAAATTGTGCAATCAACTTTATAAATATTAATTTCTGTGTGCATAACGCAGTTAGAGAATTGGCGCGCGACCTTATAATCTAGCTGAGATGTAAAATCTGAATTAAACAATTCGTGATAGGGGCTGCGGGGTCAGACACGACATCATTGTGCAAGGCTTGAAACCGAAACTAGGCGCGCGAAGCGCGCAGTGGTGTTGGTTCCTCCGCTCCACGCTTGCGTCACACTGCGACGTCACCTGCAGTGCGGACACGTGGGCCACATTGCTCACATGGCTTCGGTTTGAAGACGGGAACCATGATGACATCTCTTGCCTCGTTGCGCCCACCATGAATTTTTGATCAAAATTGTACGTCACGGCTAGACTATAATCAGGTCGAGCGTAATTTTGCAACGACGTTTTGCACCTAATGATTAACATTGTTGAAGTCTGTGAAAATTCTTAGCTAGGCTAATTAATCAATGTCGTCTCCTCTGTAGTGGACCCCGTGACCACCAAAGTAGTCCCAACACTTTAAAAAAATGTTTAAATGTACGCTAGAGGTTCAGCTGGTGCTAGAGTACTGTTGCGAATTGAAGCCGACAGCAAAAGTCTAAAATTAACTTCCGATAATGCACTTCTACGGGGAAAAGCGGGTGCATTATTGATCTGCGCTTGATTATAAGAGAAAATATTACAAAAAATTACAACGTAGTAAATAGCTTGGAACATTTCTCAATGACGTAAATATCAAATATTGGTCACTTACAGTATTTTGTTTTTCGCAGTGTTCGCAATACATAAAGTGCTAAAACAACTTCATACGTGCATTTATGTGCACTGTCGGGCACTGTTCGCGCGAACACGGCGACGGCACTTTTCTCCATGGGCGATTTACGTTCCAAACGAACAAAGGACATCTGGAAATCCGAGAGAGAAGGCAAGAACACTCTCAGAAAAAAAGGTAGTCAGGTAGAATCAAACACGCGTTTGACTCTTCTTTACTGTCCAACAGCGCCGTGGGACTTTACTTAGTAGCCAAAAAAAGTCAAAAGCGGTTTGGATTCCCTCAAGGCACTAGAGTCAAATAAGTTTAGTCAAATTCCCATTGTCAAACGATCCCCCACAGCCCAGAGGGGTTCACCTGAACCTCATTAGAATGGCAGTCTCGTCAACAGAGTAGAATGTCTACCTTCGCAGCCCAAGCAAAAACAAAACCATAAAACCTGTAATTTATACCTTTCGATGCTTGCAGAGTGGGAGATAACACCACGGAAACATGTCTGCAACGATGCCAAAGTGACAATATTGAGCGTGCTGACTTGGGCGAAGCTTCTATTATGCACCTAAACATATAGGGTGGTTTCACTTGGCGTACATCCAGATCAAAATCTCTTCGACGTCCATGCTGGTGAAGCTTTCTCCTAATAGCGGAGGCAGTATTTTTTAGATCGCTCGTGTTCTTTCTTGTTGTGGGCGACTGCGCCGCTTAGAGTAGTCGGCGACATAAACAAGCACCGGATGACATTAAATGTTCAGACATTCCTTAACAAATTCGATGTGAACGCTATGAGGATCTGCTATTTCCGCTTTGTTACCTATTGGGCAATCCTGTGGTAGTTGACGGATTTGTATGGACAGTTGATTTCTTTTTTACAGTGGAGCTGTTAAGGGCTAGGTTTCCCAGAATCGTGTCCATGTATGTCGACACAAACCACCTGGACAGCTACCGCCATCTATAAGCGACGGCGGCAAGCACACAACCAGTATGGTTTCCGCCGTCGCTCGTAGATGGCGGCAACCTTTCCAGCTATAATAGAAGAATGGATAGTTGGACACGTTGGTGGGAATTCATCGTAAGAAACAGCGCAAAAACAGAGGATGACGAAGAAGAAGCACGCAGTGTATTGAGTACAGCTCCGCTGGTCTTCCTTCTTCACGAGAGTGGATAGGCTGAACGACTTTTCTGTAGCAACTCGTGCCTCAGCACAAACTCGAACTAGGACGTCTATACGGACATGGTAACTCCTAGGTAACTCCTAACATCTGAAAATGTTCTCATTACTTGTCACCATATACCTACCCTAGGGACGTCCTATTACCTCCCTGGTCTGCGAATTCCACAGATGAGTAGTCTGAAGTGCTATTGCTGATTTCCTATTCTAATATATTTAGGTCGTTTCAGCTTTCTGAAGGCCACATTGTGGTGGGATTATTTTAGCAGTTTTTTATAGACTTATGATTCGTTGTGTAATCACTGTTGGCTCGCCATCAACCAGGGCTAGGGCCTCTATAACGGCATTCTTAGGAATCCTTTTACCTTTCTATTCTGCGAATTACAGATATCAGCAAGTGCTGTTGGTGATTTTTTTCATACTGAGGTATTAAATTTGTTTGAGCTACTTCGAGGTCACAGCTCCACCAAGTGTTGTCATTGTGGTGCGAAGAGATTGTCTATTGATGACAGCGTTCTAAACTTTTCTTACGAATTAAAAAAGATATATATATATATAGTATATCTTGTCCAGAATTAATCTAAGCCGTGGATTTCGCTGCTCACTGATAACAGCAAAAATGTTTTTTTTGTGTGTTTTGTTTCTTCAATTGACCTGTAGATTTAACAAAACTGTAAAATTTTTTAAACCACGTATTCAGAAATTGCACACAAATACAAAGATTACCAAAGCTGAATAAAATAACGTGAGTTTATAGCAGTGCAGTTACATTTCTAATGTTATTGCTCAATTAAATATTTATTCGTAAACATCGGGCGCAGAAAGGAGTCGCGGTTAAAACTACATTTCAATTTAGAATATGGCTTAAACGGCGTAAAACATAGGATCTTCCTACTTTCCATATGTGGTTCACTTTTAGGCTGGAAAGTTTTTTGTTTGTTTTTATTCCCGAAATTAGCTTTTACACCCGTATTGACAGCAGAGCAGAGGGTGGTGTACTCCGTTAACCCCTAAGCTGACAGTGCAGTGGAAGCTAGGCGCTCACCGAACCAATCAACCGCCTTCCTTTCATCACCTGACCCCGCTACCTCTACGCGTGGGTATGGGGCCGGAGAGTGACAACATGACGAAAAGTAGACATATGATAGATTCAACGAGCACGTAATTTCCACCGCACTGTCAGCTTAGGGGTGAATTTAGCATAGAATGTGCGCGCTCGCCGAACCAGTCAACCAACCGTTTGCCTTTTATAACTGACTCCACTCTCTTTGCGCAGGTAAGGGCAGGAGCGTGATCACGTGGCGAAGATTGACGGATGCGCGGTAGAGGTTTTCGGAATGCCTGCCTGTTGACCGAGTTCCGTGAGCTTCGGAGCTGCTGTGAATATCGGTGATAAATGGAACTTTGTCGGCAACAACGTATTCAAAATATACCGAAGTTATCACAATCCGAAAAGCCCTACGAGTATACCGCCACAAAGCTATCTGTTCATTAAGCACAATAAATTGGTGTGATGCGTTTTGTTTTTGGTTAGGTAGATGGCAGTTTGTGCCACAGCGTGTTGAATCTTCATGGAGTTTTCCTAATTTTTGTATTTATTTAGTTGTAAAAAAAACGACCCCTCCCCCCCCCCCCTCCCGAATCGACATACATATCTCAGATTAGATCTTTGAAGTTCGCCATTTTTTTCATAAGTGCAATGAAATCTACTTTTTGGCGACGATCGACCATTCTTCTACTGGTACTTTTCCGGAGTACCTCTAGAATGTCCCCAGTTATCGTTTACTTTGCAATATTCTCAGTTGTCTAACAGCTTAGTAGTATATCTTAACGTTTCCCAGAACGGTTGCATGTTTGTACTTGTCTACGGTAATGAACTTCTAGAGGTAAGAAAACAATCCCTTCTGTCATTTCACCTGCCTATTTGCAATCACCTGGGTGAGCACATCTCATGCAAGGGCTTTCTCCGTGTTTTAAATAGCTTTATCAAGGTCGAGACGACATAAGTAAGTTTAAAATTTCTAGCCTTTGTTTTTATATCAAGATTCAAGATAGGTCCTTTTTTATCATGTTGTCTTAGTGACAACAAAAAATTGGTTTCTCATTTAACACGATTGCGGTGAATAGAACGGCCATAAGGCGGTCGTTCAATTCACCGCAAAAAATACAATGATTCCTATGGCTCCAACTCCAACAAATATAAAATCTGGTGACTCTGGTAGTGGAGTCACGTGATTCTACCGGAAGGAATCCAGTGACTCTCGGGTTTGTGTGTGTGTGTGTGTGGGGGGGGGGGGGGGTGGGGGGGACGTGATTCTAACCAAACGGGAGTCACATGATTCTACTCAAGATAATCCCCTGACCCTGGTGAAAGGTAGTCGCCCGACCTCAGGCAGAAGGGGGTCACCTGACGTAACTGGTTTATAGAGTCATCAGACTCTGGTGGGAGGAAAAGTCACTCACTCCACTGAGCACTAGAGTCATTGGACTCTTTAGGGGTATCACCACAGGGGCAACTCTGGACTCCCCCAAAGGTAGTCAGCGCTGATGCCTCTTTTTTTAGTGCGTACGCAGTAACTTCCTGGGAATGCAGACAATCAAAATAAAGTGAAGGTCAAGTAATGTAGTCCGATTTGCAATAAATAGGTACTGCTTTATTTTCTCTGTTCGTGCATATCTGCGAAGATGCTTGTTATGCGTTCAAAACATCACGCGCACACCCGAAATTTTTGATTGGTTTGAAGAGGCCAGAAAACAGATGCCCGATAAAAGCTGCCTGGCATAGAAAATAATAAAAAAGGCACCTTTCATAACACACCCACTTTATTCTTTACGTTTCGAATGTTTTTAACCGCACGTGAAGATGCACAACGGGGTAATATTAATATAGTGACAGGACTGCTATATTAGAAATATATTGCCGTGTGCATGACCTAAAAGGAACACTTCTCTGTACATCTAGAAGGTTCGTGTTTATTCGTATTTCGAGGGTAAATAATAAGGAGGCCAGAATGACCTTGCCTAGTGAGTCTTGCCCTAGCTCACTCCGGAACATTCTAGGTCGAATATTCGAGATGCTGAGGGTAGTAGACAAGGAGCTGACTTTGGTGTTGCCAATTCATTCACTCTCGCGCTAGCCAGCTGTCATGCCGACGCCCGAAGCTTGCTGCTACCGCCGTCCACGCTCGCTGCTCCTTTCTCGACGTTTGTTCTTCCTTTCGTTTCTGGCGCAAGTTCGCCGATGAAAGCTTTATTTTCAATTCATTATTCATCGTCTCTTTGCCTTCATCCATAACAATGTAAGCGTCACCAGAATGCTAGCGAAATTAAGGTGTAGTGTAACGATTTTAATGTTAAAAGATTTTGCAGTTTGCCTTTTTTATATTGTTTATGTAGGCACAATCGGCAAAAAGAAACGCCCTACGTTTCCCCGGTAAACTGCTATTCTGCTGCGTAATCGCAAAAAAAAAATAAAACGAATTATTTGGCGATTTGCAGTTGCGTGTGGAGGTTACGGGAACTACGCTGACACGTCTTTGGGGGGCATGTGGGAGTCAACATAATTTGTCCCTTTCCTCTGCTACACTCGCCGTCAGCCCCATGGCGAACCGTCTTTTGTATCGATCGCTCGCGGCGAATTTCGACGATAGCATGCAATCCTTGAAAACTCGAAAATCGCAGAAGAAGAGAAAGGGGTCTCCGAAGAAAGAGCCCAACGGGAAACCAGCTGGTCCTACAGAGCACGTCACTCGAAAGACGACGTGAGAGTAGAGACGCACTTTGACCTTTGGTTTTTCTGAATTGTTTTTTAAATAAAAGTTAAAGACGTTTGCAATTATCTATAATGCCGAAGTAGAGCGCAGCTGTTCAGGAGGAGGAGGGGAGGGTACGAAGGGGAGGTTCACGTGTGACGTCACGCAACGTCAGACGTGACGTCATGAGCATAAAAGTTTCCCTCTAAATTTGGCGGAAAAAAATTTCCGCTTCATTTAGCGGAAAAATGTTCCCGCTACATTTAATGGAAAACTTTTCCCGGGTTGAGTGACGTCTTGTGTGACTTCACCAGGGCAAACATTTTGCGCTAAACCGAGCGAAAAAATTTTCCCGCTGCAAAAAAATGTCCTGCAAAATTTAGCGAAAAAATTTTCCCGCTAAATCTAACGGGAAACTTTTGCGCCACATTTAGCGAAACATTTTTGGCCTCGTGACGTCACGCATGATCACATGTGACGTCATCATGGGAAAGGTCCCATAATGCAACGTGCGGTTACGCCGACGGCGACGCCGCTCAAACCGAAAACGGGCGCCTAAGAGCTGCGCTCTAAACTAGAGCACGCAAGAAAATACGGTTTTCTGTTTTTTGTTTCAAAGGCGACGCAGACTAATTTCCACAGTTAATTAGCCAAAGCCCGAAAATCATTGCATCCTCCCTTTACACTCACTGTACATTCCTTTTGGTTATTATTTTGCTTAGAATCGTCGCTTGTTTTCACATATTTGCTATGGAATAGAGGTTTGGGCCCTAAATATAGCGAAGTTTACATAGTTCACTAATGAAGAAAAATTGTGTAACTATAGCAACTACACTTTTACAGTTATATTAAATGTACATACTATTCCGTACGATCGAAATAATAAAGGCGATTCATGTTATTTTCCGGTGAAGAGACAAAATGCAAGCCCGTTTTCCCATAGGAATGCACAGGAGCACCGCTAAAGTAGACTGGTTGCTGTCTGCTTTAATTTGCATCCCAGAAGTCCCATTGACACTAGCGCCAGTTGAATCTCTAGCGTTTATTATAATAACTCAAGAGAAAGAACCCTAAAGCCGGGGTAACAATGTTTATACATCATACAAAAGACAGTCTGCATACAGATTCGAAGTCGCTTCACCGCGAGGTCCGTGCTTCGAATGCCGCATGGAAACGAGTTCAAGAAGACACTTGGCACGCGGCATTCAAACCTCCGATATTACGCTGACTCGAGTTTGCAGATTGCTTTTTGTATGATGTGTGAGCAGTGTGACCCCGGCTTAACGTAAGGCTCCTTTTAAAGAAATACCTGAACCCGCTAAAAAAAAGTGTATACCAATTTAAGGTTTTTTTACGATAACGAAAGAGGCTCATTGAAGACAAACAGACAACACACGCTTTCGCTTTCAACAAAACGTTCACTGGCTTGACCAGTAAAGCCAGGAAACTTTTTGTTGAAAGCGAAAGCCTTACGTTAGCGGGGGATCGAATTGCTGTTGAGGTCGCGTGACGTCAATTTTCCCGCTAAATCTAACGGAGAAATTGAATTTGTTGATAGGTGACGTGACACCAAGTCTTGTGCGCTGCGCTCTAAAAAGAACACCCGAAGTTGAGCGCGTCCAGCCGCTCCAACTATGTAAAAGCTGCCGACTCCACGGCCCTTGGTCAAGTGTTCAACAGTCTTTTTTTTCTTCCACACACTCTACACTTACAGTATATATATTCTGATATATATACTTTCTAATGCATACTTGGTCCCATACTTCCCTTCTCCTTCAGTGCAGACGCAGCCGACGCTACGAGCTGATGGGACCAATCAGACGGCGTCAAAAGCGCACAATCATGGTGGTCGTGATGTTTTTGTGAGTGTTCTATCATCGCTGAACCAACCATAAAAAAGGCCCAGTGACTTGAGCTCTTGAAGATGCTTGATTGGTCCCATTAAAGCGCCTCTATCCTGGGAAAAGTGGCGTTATTCATTAATGTAAAAATGTTCGAGGCACGTGCCGCGCGCCACTTCTGGGAAATTCATGGCGTCTGAAACCTAGCTCAGTGCTGCGCTGTGCCGCCATGATCTTCCCGCCATCTTCCCAAGGGCTGCACTACAGTGTACTAGAATACATGGGTTGCACCTGACGTCATATTCTTCCTCCTTTCTGGTGGCCAAAACCTGCCGTTATAGTTCGTTTCACCTTATGTGCGAGCGAAGGCAAAGCTGGAAGCGCGAGCACGGAAGCTTCGTGCGTTCAGGCTTTGCTCGAGCGCGCAAGCTGGGGAGAAACGCACAAAGCGCTGGTCTCGCGCTTCTAGCTTTGGCATCGCTCGCAGATAAATTGAAACGAAGCATAATGAAGCTGTGCTCACTCGTTTCCGCTCGCTCACGACGCTCGTGTACTGCCCGTAGAATATGCAGAGTAAAGGCTACGCTCGAGGAAGTTCGGCCACCAGAAAGGAGGACCAAATTACGTCAGTGCAACCTATGTATACTTGGGTAGTGCTGGGACCGGAGGGGCTCGCCTGAAGCGTGTGGTATTGATCGCGACAGGTGTCGACACCGGCGCGTTATCCGGAAGGTGTGCGCATGCGCGGCTGCACGCGCGAAAATATGAATCTTTGGTGCCGCTTTGGTGGAGTGCACATAGAATTTATGATACAGCTACGACCTGCCAGCGGTCGTTCCGCGGCATCAATTGCGCTGCGGCACGATCGTTAGCAACATGATGCTTCAATGTATTGGACGGTACAAGCTACATTACCCTTCCTTTACATAAAAACAATTGCGACTTTAAAGAAGCGGATTGCAGGTTGTTTCAGCGTAGAATTAGCTGCGACTTTCGGTTTGTCGGATGGTGAGCATTTTAAAGGAAATGCCGATTACCTTGGTCGCAAAGGCCGAACATTAGATATTTGAAAGGAATATCTAAAACTCGGAAGCAGTTTTTTTTTTCCTATCTTATTTTATAATGGAACGAAACGGCACATACTAAAGTCTGAGATTGTTTTAGTATGTTTTAATACCCCAGGTTAACTTCTCTGTCTTCTTTTCTGCCCGTCTTCTTTTTCTGGACATTAATCAGCTCGCTTCACTTGTCACTCATTCTTGTGTTCATTTATGCGACGAACCACCCAAGCGACTGTCGCAAAGGGGTGAGAATCTTTTATTTCTTCACGGCTACCACGATCATCCGAGGACCACCCGACGTTCACTTGTAAGAAATGGCTTATAAGACGTGACAATTTTTATCACGCGTCTTAACATTGAACTTAAGTTAAAAAAAACTAAGACAACGTAGGCTGAACAAGTAATGCTTTATAAGGTTCAAAGAAGAAAACAAGCAACTATTTCACATCATTTAGACCAGGAAACAACAGCACACGTAATTAAGGCAAGGTAAAAGTTGCAATAGTTTACAGCACGGCATTGAAATACATGGTTACAATGCGCGGCGCATACATGGTTTCAATGTGCAGCACATACATGGCCCTGAAGGACTTGGCATGCCACATCAGGTAAGTTGTCGAAACAAATGAACACCGCCCTTTCGATGCTGATCTTGTTAGACTTCGGCTCAAGAGCAGTCTCCAAATAAGCAACACCGTCGAAGTTGCTGAACTTGTGAACAGCCCAGTAGAGAGTTGGCATAGTCAGGGAGCTTAGTGCGTCGCGATCGATGCCTTGTGGGATCACGGCAGGAGCTTCGCTGTTCACCACTGGTGACAACGGGTCAGTTTCCCGAGCGAGCCCCGAACGCTTTGCAACGATGGGCTCTGGTGAACTTGCCTTCCGCTTCCTTTCCTCTCGTCCTGCAGGAAGGTCATCACTCAGGTCCTGGGGTACACTTGGCAGCAGAGTCGGTACCGCGTCTAGCGTAAGCGCTGGGTGTCCACGAGGGATTCTCATTCCCTTTCCTCCGATGATGTGAACGTAGTCTCGAAAGATGAAGCGGGGCTTGAAGTGCAGCTCGCAGACAGCGCTTGTTTCTTCAAGACGCTTGTCCGATCGCTGCAGATTCTTCTCCCAAAGATCTCTTTTGGCTCTGTCCTTTGGAACGCCGAAAAGGACGCCGTTTTCACTCCTTTCACTCGGATGAGGCCCGTTTTGCAACCAGGTGCAGAGCAAGAGTTCTGTCGCTGTTTCGCCGGCGGCATTTCGGCACTACCCTTACGCGTTCACCATCCGCAAAATCAGAACACAAGATTCAAAGCATATTACAATCGAACACACGGAACTATAAAGTCGTGGTCCCGACACGCGCACCGCTCGAAGTGAAAAGCACACGGAACTATACTCTGTTTCACCTTGTGTCGAACCGCAGGAAAGGCTACAAGCGCGAGCTCCTTGCTCTAGGGCACATCTCAACGGCACAAGCTCTCGTGCACCAAGGGCAGCTGCCAACGCTATGAGCTCGCGCCTCTAGCCTTCGCTGCGGTACAACATAAGCTGAAACGGAGTGTATAAAATCGTGGTACCGACACGTGCACCGCTCAAAGTAAAAAGAAACAAAAGGCGGGCTGCGCGATTTTTTCCGGATAACTCGACTACAGCGCCGCCACGAACTGTCAATACACGCGCCCTCACGAGCTCCCGTTGCCGAGCCGCTCCGGTCCCAACACTACCCAAGTATTCTATACTTCGTTTCAGCTTGGGTCCAGACGCAGCCGATGCTACAAGCACGAGCGTGTGGCCCTGAACAGTGCCTGTACTGCACGAGCGCGCGTGCTTGGCAGGGACGCTGGAAGCCCGGAGCTCGCGCTTGTAGCATCGGCTGCGTCTGGACCCAGGCTGAAACGAAGTATAGTACACTGTAGCTGCACGTTGCACGTGCCTCGTGCATCGACGCACCTTGCGCTACTTTTGAAACATGAAGGGGCTTTAGGTACCATTAGTTCGTAGCGCCGGCTGCGTCTGGACTTCAGCAGAAACGAAGTATAGACAAAGGACCGCGATTTTTTTAGCTTCAAACCAGGCTTTGAGCAGGTAGCTTATACTGGATGGTAGTATTAGTTAGTAATGCTCACGTAATTGGGGTGTGGCAAAACAGTTGAAAATTTAAATAATTGAAGTAAAAATGACCCCGCGCAGACAAAAGTATCCCGATTACAAGGTTTAGAGCGCGAGACCCGCGGACCGGCGTATCTCTTATTTAGACGGATACACGAAACAGAATGATTATTGGACATATTCGCCAACGGCACTAAAGGTACAGGGTCCTGAATAATATCTTGATTAGTAATGCGGTTGTTTTAATCCACCTGGTTCGATCGAGAAAATACAATCCGGGTTGTCGGCACGCATAAATAAACTACCGATTGCAGAAAGCTGGAGCTCCATCAGTATATGAAGTTAGTGGTGCGATTCTGATGCGAATCTTTGAGAAAAAGGACGTTACGTGATTATCGAAGGACAAAAAAGAAAGACGAAACTTCCTATGGGCCGACGTTCCCCTAAGCATAATTATGTTAAAGCAAGAAATCAGATTTTAGGCATGTGGCACACATCTTAATAAAACAAACTTAAAAGAGTATATATATATATATATATATATATATATATATATATATATATATATATATATACACAGGGTGTCACAAAAGAAAATTTACACGGTCTTTTTTACCGCAAAAATAAACTAAGCGTCGCCTAACGCTCATTCTTCGCCCAATAGTAGCCCTAGAGGTCACAACCAGATGCCAAAGTTTCAGCCTGATCCAATAACTTAATCAAAAGTTATAAGTGATTTTCTGAAACTTTCAATGGGAAAATGGTGGCCGACGGAAAATGGTGGCCGACGGAAAATGGTGGCCGACGGCCACCATTTTGAAATGGTGGCCGACGGAAATGGTGGCCGACGGCCACCGTCGGCTCCGCCGACGGTGGCCGACGGAGCCGCACGCCACTTCTGGAAAGAACATGGCGTCTAAAATATAGCTCAGTCCTGCGTTCTGCTGCCATGATCTTCCCAAGGGCTGCACGTTGCACGTGCCTCGTGCATCGACGCACCTTTCGCTACATTTGAAACATGAAGGGGCTTTAGGTGAAGTGCTTGGGCACCGGTACGATGACTCCAATCTTCCACCGTCCTTCTTAAAAGTGTACTAAAGTAATTCTTGAAAAAACATTTTTTGTGATGTTATATTGTGTAATCGGTGTCAGTTAAGATCTATATCTAGTTCCAGATTACAATATTGCCTACTGATCTCACGGAAATAAAAATCATGCGGACCCTTTTCCCTTGCAACTTTTTTTTTCTGGACCAATTGCGTTTACGATTTTTATCATTATAGCTTGTCTTTTGCACGTTGTGCATTATATTTTGACAAAGGCGCAAAATGTTAGCGGCACAAAAGGAGTAATACTGAACCAACGAAACCAGCGAACTGTACTTTTGCTCTCTTTTCGCCAGACCCAGAGTGATTCGTCTGCCCGACTCCGTTGGATGGATAGATGGACCGATGGATATCGATCGTATTCTTTCTAATGGATGGTAGCTTACGCCATCTAGCCGCGGCATGCCGTCGCGGTTCGTCTCCATCTGACTTCACTCGTCGGCATCACGTGTCGTAACGTCGACAAGCGCACGTCCCCGATCGCGTTGGCCAACGCTGGCTGTGAACGGGAGTCTTAACTTCAGTGTCATGCGGAACGCGACGTAGCACAATCTAGCCCATTGCGCGTCGACGTAGCTAGCGACGGAAAAGCAAACCTTACACCCTGCACCCCGCACACCGATGACGCTATAGCTTTCCCTGAAGCCCTCGCGCGAGCGCCCGTTCGGGCCACTGGCCCCAAATGCGGCCGGGCCGTCGGGGTCCGAATAGGGCCGGGGCCGTCGGGGCCAGTCGGAGTGTGTGAGACGCTCACTTCGGCGGTCTGAATCTGCCGTGTGTCGTGTGCTCTTATCGTATTCCTGTGTTGGTGTGCATATTTAACGTTCGTGGTATCGATTGGGTGGGTCTGAGTGTAGACGTGAATCGCTCCGAGGATGTGCTACCCCCGAGGCACCTCGGAGATTTAACGCGCCGAACTCACAATTGTGCCGGTAAAAGCTGGAAGTTTCAAGACGCGCCAAAAGCCGTTCGCTATCGAAACAACGAGCGCCGCCTACTCTACGGGACCGACGAACCCAGTAAAACATCTGCTATTTAGCCGGCCAGAATGTTTCAACTGTGCTGCCTTAGTAAACGGTAGTAGCGGAAGGCGATGAAAATGAGACAGGATCCTGTATTGTTTGAATGGGCTATTACGTAATTTAGGCATCGTACGCTGTTTTCTGTGGTAGTCCTTGAGTCAACGTCAAAGGCTAGCTATGACGATGGCACACTGCCCATCTGTCAGAAACAGGTCGCTGTGGAATATAAAGTGCCTCGCTATTCCTTGTGCAAAACTGTAGTCAATAAAACGAAAACGGAGTCCTGCTCCGGGTTTTAGATTATTTGGGGTCTTTATTTGGAAGAAGCTGGAAAATCATTTCATGGTCCCTTTCAGTGCTGTGCGCGAGCGCGGACTGCGTGAAGGCATCTCCAAATGCCCCTCCGCGAGCCAAGAACTTTGTCGCTTCTACTCCTTCTTGAGCAGGACCATGCCGGTGTCAATGCCATGCTTCGGGTCAGCAAAACTAGTGGCGCTTCCCGCGAAGCCTATCACGGTGTTCTGTCTCGCCATGTACGTAACATCAATGTATACGATTCACTATCGCGGTAACAAACGTCGATTTCTCTCTTGGACAACGGAGCCACATTGCGATGTTGGAGTTTCGTGGCACTGTGGGTTGGCGAACAGGTTCGATCCGTCCTCGCTGTTGTCTGCTCGTCGTCTCCTTCATGTGGGTGCGCTCAGGAGACGGACGAACCGCGGACTGTCGGGACGTGATGAATCCATCCGCGGATCAGTCCGTCGTGCAGTGGCGTACCAACTTGTTTTTGAGTGGGGGGCAAACCAGACCCCCCCCACCCCCGAGCCAGAGGGCGGTGCCCTTGGTATCCCTCGGCGCCTCCGGCCAGTGTTTGCCCTGCCCAGTGGCGGCTGTTTCAGGGCGGTCAAAACACATGCCTTGCCCCCCCCCCCCCACTCTGAAAACTGGGAGGCAAGCGCCCCCTTGCCCCCCGGTTGGTACGCCCATGCCGTCGTGTGAACCTGCCATAAGTTGACAGTGTGGTAGAGGCTACGTGCTCGCCGGACCAATCAACAGCCTCCCTTTCATCACCTGACCCCGCTGTCTGCGCGAGAGCATAGGAAGGCAGCGGGATTCTTTGGCGAAAGAGGGACTCATGATTGGACCAACGAGCACGTAGCTCCCACCCTACTGTCAGCTTAGGCGCGAATGGAGTGCAGGGGGTGGCCTTGGTCCGGCGGCAACGTTCCCCTGTGGCTTAATAGTCGATCCGAGAGAGCGGCTCGATCTCGTAATCATGGCGATAATTGGGAGCGATGGGGACGGCCACGAGGCTGCAGAAGAGAATCCCGCCGCGGCGACGGCGACTCGGACGGAATCGACGGGCGACCCTGTCGATCGATGGGCCCCAGGCTGCTCCTCTTTGCCGCTGAGGATGGTCGACCAGAGGCAGCCTCGGAGTCTGAGCCCGGAGGGACAGGCCATGGGTCGAAGCTCGATCGGCATGCACGACTCGGACTCTGGGACTTCGGTATATTGGGCTAGACGCCGCTGGTAGGCGAAAAAGTTGCTGTGTTGCAGCGAAAGAGAAATATAACCGTAGTGAATGGTTTCGCTGGTGGACCCAGAAACTCCAAACACCGACTGTTAAACACTATATATATATATATATATATATATATATATATATATATATATATATATATATATATATATATATATATATATATATATATATATATATGAAACTGGTAAGAAAGTGGTGATGTGTGTGATACCCTATAATAGAATAATATAGCGTCCTTTTCTTGTTGTTCCCCCCGGTCTTCCCTAGCGAGTGTATTTCCTGTGGATACGTTCAAAATTGCATCAGCATGGTACTATTTTGTTCTAGATAAAAACGAGGATGTCACAACTGAGAGCGCATTTTGAACAGATGTCAAAGTGCCAAGAGTCGGTAGCTCTTACTTAGCAGCAGCTGAGCAAACAATGAACGAGGGGTCCACGTGTTCGGTGCATAATTCCCACTTTTTTTTCCTTTGTGTATATTTTAGTTTGCAAAAATGACGATTGTTTGTCCTGTCTGAACCTTTTCTAGAGCGAAAGAGACTAAGAACCCCCCCCCCCCCCCCATTTTATCATTACCCAGGTAGCACAGATCTTTATGCCTAAATTCGGTTTTTTGTTTGAGAAATAACAATATCGAAAGTCTGAAGAAGCCAAAGCAGAACCAAACTTGATGTTCGTTAGACAGAGACACGAATATTTTAGTTGTAAGTTGCCAAGCGAGTGTCAGCGTTCTGCTTCACTGCTTGGCTATTTGCCATATCTACGACACTTTGGCACTCCTGTGGAGAACCGGACAAAGTCCAAAGTTTGACTTTCCTCTGGTTTGGGCCAAGGTAAAATACCTCCGACCTAACTAAGTGCCTAGGAGCAAATCCTCATTAGACCCAAGTCAGGTCATTTGGCTAATTTTGTATTCATCAGAGAGGTGCTCCGGAATTAGACATAAAAGACGGTTACATCTTGTTGCAAGACAGAAAAAAAATAACCTGTACGAAGTTTAAACTTGTGACAGGTTAAGTTTTTTTTTATGTCTTGCAACCTATGTAACAATCTTTTATTTCTAATTTCCGACAACCTCTCTGATGAAAACAAAATGAGCACTCAGTGGAAGCAACTAAAGCTGCTGTAAATTAACAAACGTACAAAGAATACAGCAAAGGAAAACTGAAACGCATACAAATGAAGAGATTAGTATTCATAAAAGGGGGATCATGATGGTCGAATCTGTTAGCGAACCTTAGCTTGGAGGATGTGGAACAAAAGTAGAACTCAGGGGTCCTGGGATCAAATGCTCAAATCCTAACCCTGAACGTATTGGCCTGGGTAAACAATGTACCGGCGTACAGTCATGTATCGATGCTCCGTGATGCAAGCTAAACTCCAAAGGCCAGGTCATACTCCACAGGTCATACTGCACTGGTTAAACTCTCATTTACACGGTGAACCAGTGTCGCTATTTTGGCGGACTGACCTCACGCTGTGTAGACACTTAACGTCTAATTTGCTGTCATTTCGGTATTCATAAGAGGGGAGATTTTGCCAAACACAATAACCCGTTTCCTACGCGTATCTGGTTTAAGTCATTACAAGAAATGTCAGGACGAGGATCGAGGGTTAGCATATTCAAAAAGGGGTGGATACCAAATGGGTTGGTATGCGTGTTGGATGGCTACAGACTGCAAATGCCAGTTATCAAAATGATTTTTTTTAGGGCCTTGCTTTGATGAACTTTTTAACTGATTAATGGCTTCCCTTTAATTCAAAAATGAAACGGTTAGTTGATACAATGTTCAGGCTTATTTTATCGTTAAAATATTGCTGAATTTAAGTATAGCCTTATACGATTGGGAAGAGGACACCAAAAAAATTATATGCACCATTGTTCAGGCTTATTTTATCTGCGTAAATATTCTATCTGCGTAATTTCAAATAGGATATATGGGTTATTTGCCTAGATGATTTATTGTATGCATATATGAGACAATAAATTCGCAACAAAGCGATAAATCTTTTTTTTTTGCAATTTCTTTCGACTATTTTTGTTGTAGGAGTATACACGTAAAACACTGGAAGGCAACTAAGTCTACTGTAAATTAACAGAGGCGGAAAGCGCCTCTGTTAAGACAACGCAACACATGGAGTAATATCCTCCCGCAGAAATGGGAGGTGCATATGTTGTAAAAGTATAACCTGTATAGACACTTTCTTTTTATTTGTAATACGGAAAAATGGCGAGCCTATTCGGGAGGAGGAGCGACCGTGACGCCCCAAGCGGTTAACTTTAGTACTACACGGATGGGGACAACAAATACAATGACTCAGCGCTCGGCCGACATAACCGAACGCGACGTCAGCGTTCGGCTGGAGTTCGTGTTCTCTGGTGAGGGGGAAGGGGGCTCTTTTGTTTCCACTCCGGCCTGCATGAACAGTGCAGCATGCACGGTCCCAGCTCAGCACAAAAGCCGAAGTGGGTCAAGCTCGCATTCTCTGAGGATAGATCCGGCACTTAACGTCGCTTCGTCGATTGTTAGTATTTTTTACATTAAACTGCACCCCGCGCTCTATTGTAGAAGATGAAATGGACAAGCCAATAAGGACTGTGGGCATCCGCACAGGCCTTGTGTTGAGTAAACACCGAGTGTGGGGAAAACAAATGGGTCAGAGCGCCCCCTATAGTTTGATCTCCTGCCCAATAACAACCGAGTTCAAAAAACAAGATTAACATCAAATAAAAATGAATGTAAAAATGGTGGAATTATCTAACAGACAGCATTGTCACCGAGACTAACCCTGATGGTTTTCGTTCTCTTATGAGCAGCCATTTAGGTATTGTCTGACTTACGATTTCTTGTATGTCTGCACTTCTGCGCAAGTTTTTAGCTTATTATTTTTAGTGTGTTTCATGTGTGCTGTACTTATCCCCCCCCCCTTATGCAATGCCTTCTCAGAAGGTCCTTTGAGGTATTTCAATAAATAAATAAATAAAAACTCATGTACACCTCTTTGACTAACTCACACCCCAGCCTTTTTCTTCTTCTTTTTTTCTAAACCTCTACTCGGGGTTACTATAGAAATAATAAAAACAAAGAAAGCGTGAAGACGAGGACAAGGCAAAAAGTTAAGACGACACAAGTCTCGCGAGTTACTCGAGGCTATAATGATCTGGTAGATTCACCGGCCTAAATTTTCGACAAGTTTGGAAGGACCAACGGTTAAGCGGGCCCCTCGTATTTTCACTCTTGTCTTCCAGATAAACATCAAACTAAAAATTAAAAAAAAGCTCGTATGATTCATCCGCTCTCTAGGGCCACAAAAAAAAAGTGGCATTAAAGAGGAAAAAATTGCACGCCCCTTTTGTGACTACTCACAAAAAGATATAAAATTCGATAGCTTTTGGGTTGTCCTTTGCCTGCTGAGTTTTCAAGGCCGAGCGTACACTGTGGTTACTCCAACTGCTGCCACCGTCTTCCCTGTCGCCGCGCACGCTATGTAGCTCTTCATTAGGGAGTTTTCGTAGATGGTTTTCGCCGACCCGCAACGCCCTCCGCAACCCGCTACGATACCCGGAAATCTACAGTCAAGGCCATCGGCGCGCAGGCGCAGTAGCGGCTTCTTCGTTGCGGAAAGCTTAGCGGAGGGGAAAACGCGGTCTACGAAAACTCCTATTGGCGCATTGCTCCGGCAAACTTGGCGCACCGTCCAGGGTCTGTTGAGCCCGACGTCCCTATATGTTCTCCTCCTCCCCCTGGTTTCAACTTACGAACGCACAAGAACCTACCGTTTGATGGTCATATAAATGCTATCGCATTTGAAACAAGATTAAGTATAACTGAAGCGGATATATATTTTTTTAAATATAATCTGGCGATAAAGCTTAAATTTCCATCTTTTGGTTTTCAATTATACCGTATCGCGCTCTCTCTGAAGTTTAAGACTTGGAAACACGTTTACTTCAGTGGACTCCCGTTTCTCAATCTCAATCACACCCTTTTGGCTTTGTCTCTGACCTCCACGAAAATTTCAACGAATCAATTGCTACTCATGCCATATTCATAGACTTCGCCAAGGCGTTCGATACGGTACCTCACCAGCGTTTACTTCAGAAACCCTGGCAGCTTAATACTGAAGTAAAAGTAATCAAAGAGACTGACTCATTTCTCCTGAACCGTGAGCAATCCGTACATAATAACGAATTTAACTCTTCACCTCTAATGGTTCGATCAGGGATCCCCCAGGGTGGTGTTCTAGGCCCCTTACTCTTCCTAATAGACACAGAGGACCTGTCATGTTCTGTTACTTCATCTATACGCCTGTCTGCGGATGACTGCGTCATGTACCGCCCTATTATAATTTGTGACTATTTGTCTCTGCTGAAAGCTGATCTTGATAATGCTTCTCGCTAGTACAAAACATGGAAAATGAACATTACCGCTTCAAAAACACAGTAATTGGGTTTAACCCCAAAACTAATCCCCACAAGAAAAGGTGTACACTGCACTCAACCAGCATAGAACAGGTACCCTTTTACGAATATCTAGGAATAACTATTCCCGAAGACTTCACCTGGAATTTTCACATCGAAACCGTACTAAAAAAAGGCAGCACGAGCTTTGGGTTTTTGAAGAGGAAATTTGCACCAAGTCTCTTACCAGACTTAACTCATAGCATTTGAAACACTCGACCGCTCAGGATTAGAACATGGGGGTATCATATGGAACCCTCATCAAAGCTACGAAGTCAACAGTCTAGAGTCCTTACAAAAATCGTAAAGCGCCCCTATTCATACATCACAAATACTCACCCATGACGAGTGTTTATCAACTCAAGTCAGAATCCAATATTTCGCCTTTGTCAACACGTTGAAAACTATCTCGTTTGTGATTTCATAATATGTAGTACAACCTGCTGCACCTAAACTCTATGTGCTGTCATCCTCCTTCGTACATAAGTCAATGGTGAGATCATGTAGTCAAAATTAAACTATTACAATCACGGACTAATCGACATAAATATTCTCCGCTCTCCCTGTGCTTCAAAGACAGGAACTCACTTCCTGAAAACATCGTAACTGTTAAGGACCCACACTTTTTTTTCGTTCTAAGCGCAAAATATTTTTGGTAGAATGACCACTTGTTCTCTTGTTCCTCTCGTTTTTTTACTTGAACTATACCCACATGGTGCTACTATCCAAACATTTGACATGCACTAAGATAATTCATTATCTATTTTAACGTCTCATGTAATACACCATTCTACGTTCTCGGGAGTAATTAAACTTCAACTTGAATTTTAATTGAGACTGAAGTAATAAGGAGCGACGATGCTAACAATATTTGACGGACTGGAGCATCATATTAAAACTTAACGGGGAAGGATGCTCTTTATTTTGTTCCGTTGTGTTGTGCTGTTAGTACCATCAAAGGCGCTCCAGTTTTTTTTCTCTGTGCCAAGAAACTATAAGAACAGTCCCGCAGCTGTCTTTGGGAGCGAATAACGTAGGCGTGAGACATACGCACGACCAAACGTGCGACGCTCAGAAAAGATGACCAAACCGAAAAGTACACAATGTGGCTGGACGCGGCCATGTTTCTGACGTACGTATGCAACGCCAGAAGCATTTATTGATTTATTTATTTCAGTTTACCCCGCAGCGCCAAAGGCATTATAGCAGGGGGGGGGATAGTACATTTGCGTATAAGATGACATGGCATAGGATGTTTCATCGTGCATGTGCTTCACCTCAGGTATTTTGGTGATTTTTTTGTTGTGCCCATTAAGGCAGAGATACGATAGAAGCAATGTCAAGTGTGGTATTGCTCTTGCTTCGTCTAGAGCTGAAATTGGGTAATGTTCATAGAGTGTAAATTATATCTAACATCAAAAGTGGTGCCTTGTGTTTCAGCTGCAGTGTTTCAACCTGGACGGTGCTGTACGCACAACTGCTCAACTTGGCTTTTAACGTGGATAACCCAACAGTGATCGTTTATTGAAAAAAAAATACTTTTCTTTTTTCGGAGGGGAGAGACGGTGTCGTCAAATAGGCAACCGGAGAAAAATATTTTTTTATAAAGGCTGATTCACATGGCGCGATTTTGCTTGCGATTTCACAGTTGCGATATCGCAGGTGCGGCAAACATTGCGTGGGGGAGGCTGCGGTGCTCATCGCCGCATTCTGCGAAGAAAAAGCGTGCCATGTGAATCATTCTTAACGCGATTTCGAGCCCAGACACTTTCTTCTGTCATCCAGCGTACTTTTGGCCTAATACATTCGAATAAATTTCAAGTCGTGTAGCTGCCCAAGTCTTTTCCACCGATTATTACTACCGGTGGGTTCACCAATCAGGAGAGCGTCTAAACGATTCACGACACCGAAGTTCCCAGCCTCCTTCGTAAGAACGTATAACCAAGCAGCATTATTTTCACCGCGTCTTTTACGAACCTGATTTATTTATTTTTTTTCAACAAAGCCAAAAACAAACGTGAAGAGCAAACAAACCGATCTAACAGACGAGGAGCAACGACAGCACACAGGAGCAGCCTTGACAAAAGTCCGTTTAGCGCAGAGACACGAAGAAGCTAATCAGCTCGACGAAGAAGGGGGACGCGCGTTGGCCGAGGCACGCGAACACAGCGACGGTGTGTAATTCAATGGAGTGCCTCACGTGCACTTGCCGGGACAGAAAGGAACAGGCACTCGGTCCAGCTTTTCTCTCTCTCCCCCTAATTGCGGGCGACGTTCGAAGGACGATCGGGAAGAGCGGTAGCAGCGAGTGCTTCGTCAGCGCATTGGCAACTGTGCCGGAGAAGAGGGAGGGTACAATGGACACTCTAGACAGCTTCTCCGCCGGGCGGGCCTTTTCCCGATTGCCTCGGAGCAGTTTGCTTTCCGCGCGGACCAGAAACAGCAGAGATGGTGTCGTTCGCAGCGAGTCCGATAGCACTGGGTGTCGGCGCGCGTCTCTGTTGTAAAGGCCGCCGCCCTCACGCCGTTTCACCCTAAGACGAACCGCAGCAGATATTACGAACCATCGGAACCAATCCAATGCCGCGTAAGTGTCACGTGACCTTCAGGAAAGTCGCAGCGGCGTGCGATGCACGTAGTCACGTGATTCCTTTGCAGCCGCATGGATTGGCCCGGATGGCTCGTCGTGTCCGCTGCGCTGCGTTGTAAGTCGACGCCGTCTCGATGTGCCCGTTTTCGCGTGGACTGAATTGCCGCTCCCGTTGGCGGCTGCAGCTCCCGCGCCGAGGGAACTCCCAGATTGGGTAGACTGTTTCCCGCCGTGGTTCCTGCCGTTTCGCAGTTGCTCCGTCCGCTTAGTCAATTCTCGCTCCCTCCCCGTCCTCGAAGGAGAACGGCTCGGCGAGTGGAGGCTGGAACGTCGTATTGATTACGACTCGCTCCGGTGCTCCGTGGGCCCAATGGCCAAGTGGTCGTGTATGGGCTGCGGAAGAGACGGTGTTTTCGTAAAAGCGCGAAATTAGAGGAGGCGAGCCACCGCTAAGCCGGGTGTCACACTGCTTGCACATCGTACAAAAGACAGGATCTGCATACAGATTCGAACGCGAGTCACTGCGAGGTCCGTGCTTCGAATGCCGCACGGTAATGAGTTCAAGGAGGGAACTTGGCCACGCGGCATTCGAACCACGGATATTGCGGTGACTCGTGTTTGCAGACTGTCTTTTGTGTGGTGTACGAGCACTGTGACCCCGGCATTGAGGGCACTAAGGCTTGTTCACACATGCAGCGGAGCGCTACAAGCATAGCGCTGACCTCCCGCTTAGCGCAAGGTCGGCGCTATGCTTGTAGCGCTCCGCTGCATGTGTGAACAGGCCTTATGCCCCAATCTAGTTTCTTCTCCTGTTGTTTTCAACCTGTTGTCGCGGCGGACATCTCAGACAACGCTCGCTATCAGAACTGCTCGAAGAGCAGAATCAATATTGGAATAAATAAATTTATTCGTTGACATCAGTACTATTGCGGAAGTCAAGAAAAGCTTATCAAGTATACCACGGAAAGAGTCGTGAACCCATACAAGTTTGCCTAATAAATGTCGAACTCCCGTTATTTAGAACCAAAGGCGGAGTACCTAATCTAATAAAACAAACAAAAAATGCTCCCCAACCACGACTGGTTTTCAAACTCCGGCTTCACATCCAAATCACTATTCAGGGCAGTATTATCAAACGTTAACGTGTATCACGCACCATCATATTAAAAAAAAAAATCAATCCCCAAAACGAGACGTTTAAAACAAAGACCTGGCAGACCAACACGCGTTCGTACCTCTCGCACGCACCCCAAAAAGCCTAAAGCGACCGCCCAGGAGAGAAAACAGGGGCCATCCAACTTCGTCAAACGTCAAGAACCCCGCCCCGGGGTCAACAGCACGTACTCGTCGCGTGCCCAGCCCAAGCCGACGGCTCTCGCGTCCATCGCCGCGGTGCGCGCACGCAGTCGACCCCGACGCCCTTCAAAAGCCAGCGGGGATGGGCGCGCTCTTCGACGACGGCCGCCGCCGCCGTCGACGCGCGCTATCGTGTGCATTGATTCGGAGAGACTGGCGTGGGGAGCGCGGGGCCAGCGCTCATGGAGGCGCAGGAGCCCCACGCTCGCCGGCTGCCCGAGCCCGATAACCCGGAGCGCCGCGCTTTTTGCCGCCGCCCTTTCGACGCTGCTGCTGCTGCTGCTGCCGCCGTCGTCCACCGCCGCCGGCGTCGAACGTGTGAGAGGAAAACTCTCGATGGCGTGAAGGCGCTTCGAGGGATCGGCGGCGGCGCCCCCGTGCGGAGTTTGGTCGGGCCCACGGCTGCTCCGGTCGAAGGCCGGGGCCCGGAGGTTTCTTGCGGTACGTGCTAAAAGTCACGGTGCTGTGGAAGTCGCAGAAGAATGAAGGTAGGCTATACTTTGAAAAAACGAAAAAGAAATGGTACAGACAAACGCAGGACAAAAGGACAAAGTGCCCAAACAGTGTTGCTGTCTACCTAGAGAATTTTCATCTATACATAGTTGAAGCTACAGATGGCGCTGCACTACACGATGATTCGAAGCAGTCCTCGCACACCTCTAAAATTTCGTTTCCGAAGCTGGATGAAAGGCAGAACTGTTCCACACTTTCTTGCCAAATTAACGTCCTCGCGTGAGATAGTTAATGATTCACCGCTCATACGCGTCTCAGTTTCGCAAGTTTCGGATGGAGGAGCCTCGTTATCTTACCCCGCGGTTTCGTCGTCATGTCGTCCCAAATGTTAACTGGTGAAAAAGAAAAAAAAAAAGGTGAACCCACAGCTACCTCAGTGTACTGCCAGGTGTTCCGATGGCGCTAATAGTAACGAACAAGAAAGCTTTCTAGCTCAAATAATAACACATCTCACCGTCTATCCTACTTAAACCTTTCCACAAGGCCGCTGAACCTATAGTAGACAACTCCACTTACATCTGCAACGTACGGGCTGGGGCATTTTGCCTCAAACCTAGGCCTCCAACTGAATCAACACACGCGAAAACAACTTGCGAATATCCAAAAAGACGAACACCATACATATTCGTGACCTGCGTAATCCTACGAGAGATGGGGGACAAATACGGTGGAACAACCGTCTGGAAGATGGTTTCTGGTTTTCTTTAGCACCAGAGTGATTCCTGAAGGTTCTTAAAAGCGACTCCGCAACGTCCAATTAAGGAAAGCCCACTTTAGGACAGCTCTGTTCACCTGTATACCAGGCACGGTAGAGAATAAAAAGCAATATGGTTTCAATCTTGATTTAGATGATTATTTAAATCGTCATTTAAATTCGATCAATTTTAATATAAGTTAGATCAGACCTCTAATGTAAAAATATTCTAAAAAATATATGGATAATTTCATCTCAAATCGTGCAAAAAAAATGATGGTTCCTCAAAAGAAATTTAAGAAAATATATCTTGGCGGAAAATGTGTGACTAGAACAAAACTGCAAATTAGAACTGCTGAATATGTTTTGTTCTTGATTGAGTTTTGGGCTTCGAAAGTGTAGAAGGTATGTTTTGCGATTTTTGCAGTTTTCACTAGTGACACAATATGGAGTCTCGCGACGTTTATATTATCTTTTTCAGAACAATTATACCTTTTTTTACTGCTCTGAAACTTCAAATAGAAGGGTTAAATTTGCACAAATCTGGCAGATTTGACAACCATTGTACAAGTTTGAATCGAGCTAGCTTTCAATGTACCATCATTTAAGGCAGGGGTCGGCAACCCACGGCCCGCGAGGCAGTTTCATGCTGCCGCCGGCACAACACCAGAAAAAGCATTCCCCTCCTCCTTTCCACTTCCTCACACAGACTCAAGAACCACACCGCAGTTTTGAACAGAAACGGGAATTGTCCGATACCCCAGACTTGGGAACGTCCTCACTTTCATTTTGCCTCTTCTTCGCCCCCCCGCCCCCCCCCCCGCCCCCCCCCCTCCCCTTCGCGACTTGTCGTCCGGCCCCCTCCGTGTCGGCTCCGTGACGACTGGGCCCGCCGCTGCAAAGGGTTGCCGTCCCCTGATTTAAGGCAGAAGGAAACATATCGAATCAAAGTTTGTGTCTAAGCCTATTTAAAAATTATAATATTGGTAATTTAAGTATAGTTTATATTTAAAAAAAACAATACTGTAAACATGCGAAGAAAATCTAAAAATACAAAATTCAACGTCATCTAAAAAAAAATATACGTATTTTTTTCTATCTTTATATGAAAAGCTTTTTATGTGCTTTGTGGGAATCTAGCGAACTAAAGAAACAAATGGGAAGTAACGCATTTTGCAATGAGCTGAGAAAGGGCGTAAAGAAAGTACTTCCCCCATTAATTCATCCGAGATGCTCTGCAGCTTGCTATAAGCTCTGAAAAGTCGCATTTCAAGGCTCTTTGCCATCATCGTGCTGCACTTTGATTTGGCGGGAAACTGGAGCGTTGTTCTTCCGGGAGCCGTACAATGCTTTCATTGGAAGAACCAAATGGTGTCTGTCTTCACCTGCGTCGCTACAACGTAGCTCAAATCTTCGGAGTTGTCAGCGACAACATCGTGCACAATAGCACACGCACTGTTCGCTCTGCTCACAGGTGAAGAGTGGCTGGAAGAACACACTACGACATTTACAAAACTTATCTACATCTCCGACGGAGAGGCTAGCCATTACAAAAATAGGTTTCAACTGTACGAGACGGCGAAACGACAAAGAGGTGATCAAATTGCTTTTTAAGCTACGGGACACGGCAAAAGTGCGTGTAATGTTGTGGCGAAAGTCCTCAAGCACCAAACCACCTTGCACAACCTCAGGTCGTCAGAACTGGAAACCACTGGAAGTGTTGATGATTTTTAATGCGGAAGTGTTAACTGTCCCAAGGAGTGGAGCCGCCGTTGTCCGTAACCGCTAAGAAACGGCAGAGAAATTCCCTCGGAACGGCTTTTAAAATGGGCGCGTTAAATCCGTGCTCCGGAGCGCGAGAGTTGGGCGCTCCTTCCACTAAACGGAGAGGAGTGCCACCGGAGACTGACACTCGAGCGCGCTCTTCGTGCACCCAGAATTTCTCGGCGCGCGAGTGGCTTCTTCGCGCTCTGTGACATCATGTAAACAAACAAGATGGCTGCGATGCTGTTGAGACCGTAGAGACGAAAGGCGTAGCCGGACCGCTGCCCCTTTTCAGTTGATTAGTGCTTAATCCAGCAGGTAAAAACAATTTGATTTGAAAGCCAAGACAGCAACTAGCGTTCCGAAAAAGGTTTGTTCGGGCATCTCGCCTGAAAAGCAAATTCATCTATCAAACGGTAGCGTGCCGATAGCATAGCGAGAGAAAAGTTGTCGAGATGAGGAGACATTCGGACCGCTCTGTCTTTTTTATAATGCTTAGCCCAGCGAATGAAGATACTTCGATTTGAAAGGCAAAACATCATCAGTGAGCGTCGAGGAAAAGGTTTGTTCGTGCGTCTTGCCTGACAACGAATTGATCTGTCGAACGAGCGTGCCGATAGCTCGGCGACAGAAAAGTTGTGATGAAAAGACAGTCAGACCGCTAACCTGCTTAGAATGCTTAGCCCAGCCGCAGCGAATAAAGATACTTAGACTGGAAAGCCGAAACACCATTTGGCGTTGCGGGAAGGGTTTGTTCATGCATACCGCCTAAAAACGAATTGACGTGCTATATCGAACGACGGTGTGCCGGTATCGGCGTAGTTTCCGTCTCGCTGCGCGACGGAACCGATGGAACCAGGTAATCTCTGACAAATTTGAGCGTTTCCTGCGTCGACGAGCGGGTCCAAGAGTGTTGTCTTTAATTTAAATCGGAACAGCATGCATGGACAATAAATAGATCGGTCAAGGTAACCTTCCACATATATGTGCACGAAGCGAGTCTTCAAACCTTTCAGGAATATTAAAACGTTCGTAGAAACTTCATAACGACGCCGTCTCTTTTGCTTTAGACCAGGCACGTATCCAGGGAGGTGGCCCATGGCCCTGGGCCCCCCCCCCCGAAATCTTCAATTTTGCTGAGACCTCCTCTCCCCCTTCCCCTCATACAACATTTTGTCATGGGCGGGCCCCCCCCCCCCCCCCCGAAACAAAATCCTGGCTACGTGCCTGCTTTAGACTCTGCCGCTCCACACGGGCCTAATTATTTATCTTCGAAATATTTTCGGCTTCTGCCACCCGTATCCACGGTCGGAAGGAGCTCGTGCGGCCCGTCGATAGTTTCTTGCCGTGTTCCAAAACTTACTCGATCTACCTCTAGGGTAAAGCTGGTTATCGAAAACCTACACGCGTCCAGCGTTTCTCTATTTTTGTTGTCACGTGACATAATGCGCCTGGGTAACTCGGATCCATTCTAGTAGGTTTGGAACGCAGCCTCGGTGTGTCGCGCTCCTGTACGCTATGCGCCGTTTAGTTGCTGTGCTCGGAGTAGGAAACTCGGAGCGTCGGAGTAGGATTAAAGGAGCGCCGACTTAACGCGCCCAATGGCTGCGACGCGGCCGGCGCGCCGGATAGTTGCAAGGAACGCCACCTCACAGAGCGGCGCTGCTCCCACGCGCCGTTGCAGCAGCGCACACCCGCCGCTCCCCAGAACCCGGCCGACCGGCGACCGCAGGGGCTGCCCGGCTGGCCTCCCCAGGAGACAGCGGGGCGCGCAGCTTGTAGGAGTACGCTACGTATACGAATGCTTTCGCATTCCTACACCTTAGCAGTCTTTAATGTCCTCCTGTGATTTTTTTCTCGTGCAGTGGCCCCGAAAGTGCCTGGAATTGTACACCTCAAAAGTGAAGCAGCACGCCTCGCCCAATACCGTTACACAATGAAAAAACAAGATTGATTTTTTTTTAATTTTGTGAAAAACATTTATATGTGTTATTTATGGATGAGGGCTCAAAATAGAGACATGTGTTTCAGGGTTGTGGTGAAATAAAAAAGCGAATCCTCAAGAGTGTTGTTAACCTTATTTTTTATCACTATAAATGTTACTGCGAGCTTATCATACTAAAAATGATATGTATCGTTATGCATTTCTCCCGTTTATCTGTATGATTGGTTATTGCCTCAAATGAAAAGAAAGTCGAGAAGTATTAAACGAACCTCGCGAGTATACGTGAAAATGCGACCGCATGAAGAAGCAACATTTCGCACTCGGACCCAAGGTTTCTGAAAATAATTTATCTCTCTCCTTCATTGCCTGGCATAGAAATTTATGAAATTTAATTTTTATACTTGTTAAATAAAAAAAGTTTCAATAAGTTTATTTAAATAAGAGGCTTGAATCCTAAGATTTCACAAATGAACCAAATATGTGCATGATTTTTTAAATTATAACATACCAGTTACGCTTCATTTTTAATAAATGGTACATGATATATATCCTAAATACTATGGTCACGTTGCAAGCATATATATATATATATATATATATATATATATATATATATATATATATATATATATATATATACTGTAAACGACTTAATTTTCGCGTACTCAAATTTTCGCGAATCGGGCCAATACTGAAAATTTTTAATTATTCGCGGGTTCTAATTTTCGCGAATCGAGTGTAGCTTCCGTAGTGTTCACATATTGCCCGAATTGTTCGCGGGACGTATTTTTCGCGTTTGTCGGTGATTCGCGAAATTCGCGAAAATTTCGTCGTTTACAGTATATATAAATATATATAATCATTACGATTAATATTTAAGAACGGCCCTATCTTTTCATCTTTAAATGGAGGTAAAAATATGTCTTCTTTTCAAACGCATTGCTTGATATGACGAAACCATATATGTCAAAGAAATTTTACTGCATATATAAGAACACTTAAAAAGTTTTTCATATACAAAATTGAAGAAATAAAAAAAATACTTTTTTTAAATAGCGTTAAATATTTTTTAGCATTTCTTTTTAAGTTTTGAGTGTTGTTTCTTCCATATAAACTATAGCTAAATTAACAATATTACAATTTTTATATTGGCTCGGGTACAAGCTTTTATTTCATATGTTTCTTATGCCTTAATAATTGTACATCGAAAGCTAGCTCGATTCAAACTTGGCCCAATATTATCAAAAATGCAAGGTAAAAAAAAAATTTCAATAAAATTAAGAAAAAAAGCACACTTCCAGAAATCTTTAGCCCTTCTATACGAAGTGTTAAAGCAGTAAAAAGAAGTTATAATTGTTGTAAAAAAAAAGGATATAAAAGCTTCGAGACTCCAAATGGTGTCACCCGTGAAAACTTCAAAATGGCAAGACGTACCTAAAATGTTCCGTAGTTATAATTTGAAGTTTTGTTCCCGATACACATTTACCCCCAACATATATATAAATGGAAAGTCCGCTCGTGCTCCTCGCGTTCCTCGCGCTACCGCTTTTCTCTCCAGGATTGAAAACCACGTTTCGGGTCCTCGCCGCTGCAAAAGCTGTGCGCTAAGTACCAGGTTCCCCTTAGGTTCCCCTTAAGTCCCTTCATGTTCCAAAAGTAGTGCAAGGTGCGTCGATGCGCGAGGCACGTGCAACGTGCAGCGCTTGGGAAGATCATGGCGGCGCAGCGCAGTACTGAGCTAGTTCCAGACGCCATGTTCTTCCCAGAAGTGGCGCGCGGCAGGTGTCTGGAGCATTTCCACAACAATGAATGGAGCCACTTTTCCCAGAATAGAGGGGCTTTAAGTTCCCCGAGAAATGCTCTCTGCTACAAAGTCTTCGCGCTCCAAATCTTCGACCGGGGACTCAATGGCTCCGTCGTCGAACTGCCAGGCTTTGTGAGTATAGAGGAGTCTGTGTCCAGGGATAATGGGTTCAATCCATACCACCTAGAAGACAAGGCCTGCGCAAATGCGTCATCGTTAATAGATTCCCGACCTGCCCCAAACGCAACACACGCTAAGTTCGACGAAGAATCGTACCGGCATGCGGTCATGCATCACTACTGCGTGAGGCACGTTAAATACTCTAGGTCTGGAAAAATTTATAACTGGACTGGTTTCGTGCAAATTTAATTAAAGTGAATGTGTCGAAAACAAAACGGGCTTGTTTTGGGCACCCGCTAAAGCATGTCGAACTTTCCGTCCCGGTAGCGCAGCACACTTCCAACTGCACATCGTGCGATTGCGAAACTATTCCGTATGTGAAAACAGTTAAATTCCTAAGAGTATATTTCGACAGTGATTGGTCCTGGTGCACACGTATGACGTATTTATGTAAAACATTAAGAAGCCTTGCATGTTGTCTGTATAATATTGAAATGTTTCTGCCTTTTTCTGTGCGGAAAATGGTAACGCATGCTTTGGCTTACAGCTATTTACGATACGGTGTTACCATCTTTATGGAGTGCTCCCTCTTCTGTCGTGCAAGAATTGACTCTTTGCTAAGAGGTATTTCGAAAAGTGTTTCGTGTGACAGGCCAGGTGTCTCAAGCGCGTGTATATTTCAAGAGCTTCTCCGTCTGCCATTTTTTTGGGGTCTTTTTAGGGAAACTGTCGTGCTTCGCCATTTCTGCTATTCTAGTTTTATTACGGCCTACATTGCGCAGCGACCTATGAGGCTCAGTCTATCGCTTCGGTTTCAAGTGCCGCGGGTCAGAACGAAGTATGGTGAGCGCACGAGAGTGTGTTACGTTCCACAAATATTTAATGGCCTACCGGAATCCTTTCAATCCATAACTTTCAAGCAAAAGCCCAGGAAAGCATTACGGAATTTAAAGCTGTGAGGTGAAGCTTTTTTTTTTTTCATGTGTACAAAGGAATTTTTTTTTCTAGCTTTACAAATTGACTTTGTTATTCCGAGAACGTGTAAATTTTGAAAGTCATATAACTCTTTCTATTTTTTGGAGCGTACCTTACTACAATGTGTTTTTCTTTTGTATCGCCGCCTGCCGAGCCAGGTCCACATGCCCTTGAGGCTTTCACCGGCTTGCTATTGTACATCCAGATATGTATTTTATTCAAATAAAGCCATGCTCTATGTTCTATGTTCTTTAATCTACAGCGAAGACATCAGGCACCCACTAGGGCTATCTTACGGCCGTTTAAACATACATACAACGCAATTTTTTTCGTCGGAAAGAGAAAACTGTTTACCACAAAAACACTGGGAATATGCGTCTGACGGGTGAAGAAAAATGTAACGAAAGTCGTAAAGTAAAAATACGAGATAACTCTGCCGCCAAAAAGGCGATCTGGAACTGAATCCACATTCGAAGAAAGCCTAGCTCGCGCGATCCGCTTACAAAGCGAAGCCAGTCTCCTCGGAGAGCGAAAGCCGCGGGATATCTCTGGGCGCGGTAGAACAATAAACAGCTCGAGGAGCAGCTGCCGGCTAGATTCCGGCCTTCGACACCCCCATCGCGGCAGCCCTGGACGAGAAAATAAACCCGCCCTTCAACGGCAGAGCGCGCGTCAAGCAAAGACGACTCCGGGAGCCGAATGCTGCACACGCCATGGACGAATTACAGAAAGCTGCCCCTCGAATTAAACGGTTTAGAAATGAAGCGCGCCCGATTCCACCGGAACGTGCGTGTTGTCCCTCAGCAACGCCTCTGTTTCTTGCGGATAATTCATTCGCCTGAACCTGGAGTTTCACCGCGAAGCGTTTATTGGCAACATTGTTAGAAATAACTCGAAAGACGCGATTGTTGCTGTCTGCAAGCAGATGTTTTCAGGTCATCCGTCGACAGCTCCTTGCTCTATCTGCCACGGAAGCAAATATTTTGGTGTGGGATCCTGATCGTATAGCTCGGTAGTTTGCCTGAATTGTGACGTTTACTGGCCTGGAAGCGCAGATAGTACGTTTTACCCCTATGCGGCGAAAGATTGAGGGAGAGGAGAAGACGAGAGCGCGCGGGGAGTTCAGAACACCGAGCTCTGATTGGTAGGATTAGTGGGTAGAGCTAAAGCTAACTGCCTTTGTCTCCATTGCACTCCTCGGACGCGCTCGAATACGAAGGCCAAACGCCGGAGGCCAGCATTCTACGATATAAGGGGAACGACGAGTGCAGTGGAGACAAACACCCTCCCCACCTTACCCCCCCTCCCCCAACCAAAAAAGAAAAAAAGAAAAAAAAAACGTTTTAAAATTACAATTTTTTTTTTTGCATCGTTTCCTCTTTATGGGTGCTCTATGCGTCACCCCATTGATTCGGCTGACCGATATCTGTTCCGTTTTATTGATTCTTTAGTGAAACATTTCACCCCACAACAATAACAACATCGCAACCCGGTGTCTATAAATTCCTAGTTAACTAAAACATTTTTAAACGTGCTTCAATATGTGGTAAAAAAAGACCCCAAAACAGACACAATTTCATTGCCAAAAGAATTTAAAAAAAGTACATTGCTTTACATAACCCAACAAAATCTGCCCGACTTGTCGAACTCGTTAGACGATAGCTATTTGACATCCACACCCCGTGAACGGAATAAAACGCACCTTCTATTCCAAAACAACCACAACCCAAAAAATAAAAAATAACAAATAAAAGCAGACTCAGCAGAGGTTGTTGTGATCACCGTAGCTGTCCCGAACCCGAGAATTCCCGTCAGGAAAATAAAAAGAACCGCAGCGTCGGCTGCTGGCTGGGATAAGACCCTGTCGGCCCGCGTCTCCGACGAGACAGCCGCGAAGAAGCCCGCTGCCGTGCAACAAAAGGCCACCGCACCACAAGAGACGGACAGAGAAGTCGGGCCGCGGGCAGGAAGTCGTGAGCGGAAGAGTAGTGCTCGGTAATCGGGCACCCCGGCGGGGTTGCTGACGCAGACCCGGCGAGGTGACGGCGGCAGGGCGTACAGCAACCCGCACTCCGCTCACACCCTAAGTTGACAGTAGGATGGAAGCTACGTGCTCGTCAGACCAGTTGTACGTCTACCTTTTCGTCACGTGTTTACGCTTCCTCCCATACCCAGGCGCCGAGAGGGGATCAGTTGATGTGAGAGGAGGGGCATGTACGTGGCTCCCACTGCACTGTCAGCTTAAGGGTGAACGGCGTATAGTGCGCGCGCAGACCCAAATTCCAATCATTCGGCCCGTCCCGGGCTACGGGTATAGGCTCCGTTCTGCCCTATAATGACAGTGCGGTGGGATCTACGCCCACGCCGGACTAATCAGCCGCCTATTTCTCAACGCCTGACACTTGACATGGCCTGACACCGTGTGATCACGTGGCGAGAGATCGGCGTATAGGACTGGTCTCAAGAGCACGAATAGCTTCCATCGGGCTGTCAGCTTAGGGGTGGACGTAGTCTAAGGGTCCGGGGTCCGGGGCTTTTTTCCCGCGGTTGAGATCCGGCTCAGCACCGGGAAGAAGCGCAAGGGCGACAGCGGAAGGGGTGGGCTATTCTGGGAGCGCCTAGAAAGAAGTGCCGCCCTAACCCAGGGTGGGGGGTGGCGAAGAGGAAGGGTAGACAACGGCCCGTGCCCGGAAAGAACCCCAGCCGGTCAGGAGGCCGCTGGCTGAACGCCGGGGCCACGTTCTTCGCCTGGCTGATTGGAAACCGTTCCCGTACTCGCCAACTCTAATTGAATTAAGTTTGTTGTTGGTTACCTTGTCTGAGTGCCTACCGAAATGTGGTTGAATCATCGCTGTTCTCATAGGAGAGGATTTCTGCTACGCCTTCCACCTCACACTGAATATATATATATATTTATTTCTTTTGTTTTATTGCCAGCGCAGATATTAGATATTCTATAAGAGGGTTCTTTGTTTTTCGAGTGAATCCGAAAAAGTCCGAAAAACACTTGGCCGTGAAATATCTTTCATTTTGAATTCATCCTAAAACGCAAAATTTCGAGGTCACGGCGGCAAAAGAAAAAAGTAAAAAAAAATGATGATTTAAATATAAATTTAATAAGAGCATGGGGTCAGTGGTCCTGAGGATGGGCCACTTTAGTTTCCTTCAATATCTAAAGCTACTAAGTAAACAAAAAAATATTGGAAGCAAAAGTAAGATTACCTTTCGAATTTCAGATAGTTCGAAATCTAACAAAAATAAACCTCGGTAAAGCAAGAATTTTCAGCGGACAATAAACTGCGAAAAATACCCTCTGAATTTCCCGAGAAACTAAATCCGAAAATTCGGAATTCTACCCATAAGACATAATTATCCAAACAGCATAAGTGGAACTGATGCTGCAGTTGATCATATACGCATGACGTCCAAATGTCCTCACACTGCTACAAAAATAAACAGGAAGAAAAAGAAAGAAAGAGAGAGAAAAAAACGTTTTATACAAAACAAGTAGCAGAAATTGTAACAGGGGAGATAACTGCATCTCAATCTTGACGACCATCATCGTCAGCTCACCGGACCAGCCCCATCATTTCCGCGAAGGCATACCACACCCCTCTGATTTCTTTATGCACCCTTGCAATGTTTACACATCTTCAGGTTCAATCTCAACCCCTGCCCGTTCCCATCTTGATGGGTATCGTACCGGCGTGTGGTCGTGCTACTACTACCGCGTGATGCACGTTAAAGATATTAGCAGTCGTTCTGCACAGGCTAGATTGCCTATTTGCAGCGTATACACCACACTTTAAAACATTTTACACGCTTTTAAGTGTGTAATAAGAGATCTCCAGAGGCTCTCAAATCGATGACCACACCTTTTCAGCCTCTTATTTCGACTAATGCAGCATTTGAATTTGTAAAGTAGGGCGCTGATGCATAGAATGCTCTTCATTTTTGAAGTGTGTAGGAAAAGTGTAAAATTACGCTTCTGCGGAAAAGGGTGTCTTCGACACTACACCCATTTAAGACAATTTGAGCGGTGGTTGTTTTAACACCTACATTGAATAATTATTACATATAAAAGTGCATCCGACTTGGAGAAACATTCCTCAACCTTCGAGATGTTGTGCCTTCAGTGAAATATTGATGAGAACAAAGCAACACACTTGCAACTTGCGTTACCTACTTAGACGGACACCTGCGAATGACTCTTTCAACTGTCAAGTATATATGGCGGTGGACCAGGATCGTGATTTTGGCCTGATGCGTGATCCATTGCGTTCGATGAATTGTGTGCACGTGCAAATACACGGTGTGGGTGGATCGCAAACCTTCTGCCAGTAAGAAAATACTGTTTATTTAATTTTTGCACTCAAACGAAAGAGGAAGGCCAGGCAAAAACATGCTTACAGGCAGCTTGACGAGGCTCGGCCTCCTTACACACTTTGACAAAAAGCAATAAAAAAAACATTTGACCATAATGGATTGTGCATAAGTTATTTGTCAACACTAAAATACTGTAGAAACTTCGAAATTTCGAATATCAGGTTAGTTAACTTATATTTCGATATCCTGGTAATCTCAAGGTTTCTATTTTCAGACTCATTCAGAAGTGATGGTTGTGCATACCTTAAGGAGGATAAACCGTAATTTGTGCGTGGAGTGTTGACACACAAAGTTTCACCATGTCGAGTTACATAAGACGGATCTTTTTTTCTCCAAATCTGACAGAATGAAAAAAGAAAAGTATTATATGTCATTTTTTTTTGCTGTACTGTATACATACATCAAGCGGTAATTGTACAAATTAGTGATTGCCCTAATTCTGTATTTCTTAGAAAATTCCGCCGAAGCACGCAAAAAAGAAACCTTTGCCAAAACACGAACTACTCTTTTTGTGCTATAAACAACTATGTTAAACTTTTGCTTTGTCGTTTGGCCCCAAACTAAGCTGTAGTAAATATAGTGAGTATAAACCAAGCAAATAGTATAAAAGCAATCTTACTCGCCCAGGGAACACATGGCGAGTTTTGAATCTAATTTCAATAGCTTTACAAATGTTTCCGCAAATATACTTTACATGTTCCTTCCAGGGAAGAGTTTCAGTAAAAATAACACCTAGGATTTTAACACATTTTGCTACCTCTAAAGGCAAAGACCCAAGCATAATATTTAAAGGAGGTAAAACGTGATGATTTCGTGCCCTAAACAGCACACATATATAGTTCGTTCGGTATTTATTTTAAAGCTATTTACTTTTGTCCAGGAATACAGGTCAGCAAGAACAGCTGCTGCCTTACTTTAAATCTCAAAATATGTACTTCCTTTGATAAAAGGTTGTATCAGCATATGAAACGAACGTAGCCATCTGGTGCAAAATTCTCAATACCACTAATAAAGCAATGTAAACAATAACGGCCCCAGCACGCTCCCTTGTGGAACTCCAGTCACAAGTTTGTCCATTACAGATTTACAATTATTTATGCTGCCAAAGTGCGTGTGATGTTGCAAGTATGATTCAAAATGTTTTAAGGGCGGATCCACGAATTCCGTAATGCCGTAGTTTTTGTAATAGCATATTATTGTTGAGTAGATTGAGAGCTTTTGAGAAATCGACGTGCACACCAAGATTCAAATCTTTGCCTTCGAAAGATATTAAAATGTCTTCCTCTTGCTTTAGCAATGCTGTTTCAGCCGATATCAGTTTTTGGAAGCCGTGTTGAAAGTCAGAAAGTACCGAACGTTTTTCTAGATAACATGAAAGGTTATTGTGCATTATTTTTCAAGTCTTTTAGAAACAATTGATAATACAGAAATCGCTCCTTAATTTTTAAACAAATTTTCGTCCCCACCCTTGAATATAAGAGCGACTTTTGCAGCTTGCATTAATTTTGGAAAGACACCAGAAGGAAGGGATGTATTAAATACAAATTTGGTTAATGCAGGTGAAATTATATTAAGAACGTAATGGATGGCTTTAGTACTGAAACCATTTAAGCCCAGACCTCGGTAACCCTTTAAATTGCACAACACGGCAAATATATCTGCTTCGTCTGTCAAACTTTAAAAAAAAAAAAGAAACGGAATCTTTGAATATGGCGGTTTATGTGGATGCATAGACCAGGATCATGTGAAGACACCTCAACGTCTTTTGCAATGCTAACCAGATCGATTAAAAGCGTTCGACAATGCGCACCAGACAGGATTTCACGTTCTCAAGTTATTCTACCTAACAGCGACGCTCACTAAGCGGACGAATCACTTGACTCATTCTTTCCCAAAGTATTTTTGAATGCTTGTTATCTTCTCTTTTAAAAATATTTTTGTAATAGCTGGATTTTGCACGTCTTTGTAAAGTAACCAATTCGTTTCGATAAGTCTTAAGAACCTTCAGGTCATCTGGGATTCCCATCTTCATAAAGTGCTGATACAAGCCGTTTTTTATGTCAATTTGATCCAAAAGCTTTTTCCTTATCCAAGGCTTGCGTACCCTCTTTGACTGCTTTACTGTCCTATATGAAAAGTTTTCATTACACAATATTTGAAATATCTGAACAAACGTTTCATTCGCCAGGTAAGCGTCTTTTTGCAAGGAAACAGGGCCCTAGATAGCTGCAACGGGGAAACGTATTTTACCTAACGAGGCCCCACCACTCTTGTACATTGCTCAGAAAACAATTGAAATATCCAAATAAATTTATTAACAGTCAACTCAATCAATGCAGTTCGCAGTTAAGCACAAAATAATAGTTATATGCATACGAAGTAGAAATCATATAAACACACAACTAACAAAGATGCACGTAGTTAACAGTTCTCTCACATAAAAAAAATGAACTTATAGAATCGCATACCTAACAAGACATAAATTTGTAGAAGCTTGAGTTATAGGGAGATTGACGTGAAAATATGGATGCATATAGTTACGACAAATGATGAACAATTCACAACAAAGAGTGAATGGCTTGATTGGTTTTTAGCACAAGCGATGCTTCAGCTCAGCCCCAAACACAAGTCAAGACGGTCATTCTCTTAGTGCTTCAAGGTTTTGGGAGAAATCGTTTTTTTTTTTCAGAAAAAGACTTCTCCACGCGAACAGTGTTAGTAAAAAAAGTAAAAACCAAGAAAAACAACATTTCTGAAAAGGAAGCAACTATGATGATGACACAACGATGATGGTGCAACATCGACGGTACATCAACTGCTATGGGGACACTAACGGATTGCGACACAGCCCATAGGAAATCATAGATGAACACAAAGTGCCTTCCCGTGAGCAGCCTAGATCGAGCCACACGAAGAAAATGCGAGACCAGCTCCGCGTGGTACCTTAGCCCATATAACCGGTAGTGGATACACTCCAGCTTGAGCAATTTGTTGGTTGTGCAGTTTGTAGCTTTTCTGTGAATACCATTTTTGGTACATCAGTAACTTCATGCTGAAACCTTGTCAGTCGCACTCGCTGCAATCTCTGATAAGCTCAACAATGTTCGCATAGACAGAAAACAAACAAAAAATGAGATAATAGCAACACCGGACAGCGACTGACGTTTGGGTGTTTATAACTCGGACGAGGTCATTATTCGCGGCCGCCTTATTCTTTTTAATGCTTTCATCTAGCGCCTGCATTCAGAAAGCCCTCCCAACTTTCTTTACGTAACCCAACGGTGAAGAGTTATATACACCGTTTCTTCTTACGATGGAGCGCAACGGAGGCTGCGAGCCATCCTACAACCATTCTAGCGCTCCCAGCGCAGGATAGTAGTGAAACGTGGAGCATAGATTTTATATCGGGAACAAGGTCAATGTTTCTAGAATGTTCCTAGATTTCTGTTGCTCTTTCAAGTCATCGGAGGATTATTTATATCGCGTTCTGGAAATTATACTTATTTAAATTTATATGAATTATAAATTAAACAGGCAAATACTAACTGCGAAAAATGTTCAATTGGTTCATAAAATGCTGTGAAATCAGTATGACTTTGTTGATCGATACTTTCTGTTCCTAAACATGTTTATCACTTGCGGTGCATTAGGATTTAAGCGGAATATGATACAGAGCTATTTATTCTAGGATGGTCTAAGTGACATTCAATTATATTACACACTTCCATGTGAAACCGAATAAAACGTCTTTCGTTTAATTTTCAGACATGGTCCTTCCTTATTATTTTAAAATTACCGACTACATTATGAAAAAATCGTTGCCCTCAAGCTTTCGGTAATTTTATTTAACGCACAACGCGCAATTTCCATCCGGGAGCTGAGCATTTGTCTCCAATTTTCTTTTCATTTGAGCACTTTCCAGGCAAGCCTGAGGGTTCCCCGCTCAGACCTTTTGCTACGCACGATGTGTGAAGCGTGTCAATGCAGAATGCTGTCGTATCAGCCACAATCAAATCCCAACTCTAATTCGCAGGATGGCTGTAGAGTAAAAGGATTTATGAAATATTGCTGTGTTTCTTAACTATCCTGAGCCCCTTTCCGGTCAGTTATTCGACCGAACCAGCTGGTTTCCGACTCATCTTTAAGCCTAAATATATCCCTCAAGTCAACGTTCATAATTGTACATGCTCATTTCAATTTTTGTAGCCTCTATGGAGCGTGACTGCGGTGCAAGACAATCACTAGACCATTGCATCACTAGCAGCTTCCCTCGGCGCCTACTTGGCATTTCAGTAAAATATGACCAACCCGAGCGAACGAATTCCGAAATATGCAGAGCTTCGTCGTGGCCGATTGCAAAGTCAGCGGTGGTCGCAAAGCTATGACTATGCTATAGACATCGGCAGCCTCATTTTCGCACATGAGTCAATGAGTTCTCTGAATTGAAAGGAAGCGCGAACACTCGTCAGCGTAAAGCAAGAACTCATCAAATCGCCTTTAGGTTACTCACGGCATAAGGATCCTCTTCTTTTCGGTAGATTTCGGTGCATGCCCGTTGAAGCACAGGTTATTGCTCGCTACGAACTGGATCCGCTATAGAAACTCCGCATACCGAATACTCCTCCTCAACAACTTCGCCATTTTTTTTGTTGATTTGTTTTGTTTTGCCGTTGCCTATCCTAGTTTAAAGATGCGTAGTTTTTATTGTGTGTTTTAAAGAACATTTTACTTTTTTTTCATCATAAGACAAATATCATCAGGCAAATATAACTGCGCGGTTCACGTGAATTAGTCAGCGCTCAATGATGTCACCTGCTATGTAGGCCCCATACTGGCAGAAGCAGCCACTGCATGTCTTCGCTGAGGCCAGCGTTGGCGCTATAAAGCGTTGTTTCGGTACAGAACCTATTGAGAGCACTGCAGTTGAAGGAATGTTTCCCCGAGTAAAATTAAAAAGAACGTTGTTCCTTCGCTGGTCCCCTTCATCTTTGTCTTGTTCACTGGCAGATTAGCCAGACGCTAAATCCAGAACCGTGTATAGAGAGGGTTTGGTCAATGGGAGGAGCAGGCAGATCCAGGAGCGTGCACCAAATGCAGATAAAGGGCTTGGCATGATCTCTTGGACAACCAGAAGCCGAAACAAATCCCCTAGCAGTGGTAGCGAGAAATAGTTGTAATCATAGGTATATGGTTTTAATAAGCACGTAACAGTTAAATGTAGTAACCCCCAATGGTTGAAAATAGGTGCACGTGATGTTTCGATTATGATCATGCGAAAAGACGAGGAAAAGAATGTGGCACTCGAACTATGTTTGGCTCGGACAGGGTGTGACTGCTCGGACAGCAGACTCCGGCCATCGGCGCTTGGCGTTCCGGATTATGTCGATCGTTCCACTAGTCGCGCTCTTCCACCATTATTTTGGATGACCGTAATTGAAACATCACGTGCAATATATTTTCAGTCACCGACAGTTACTCTGACGCACTTATTAATTTCGTTTCTCGCAAAGACCGCCAGGGTATTATTTTAGGCTTCTGGTTGGCCGCATGCGAATTCGTGAAGACGCCCTGGAACACGCCCAGCTCGCTTTCGGCCAATGGCGCCTCCTCATTTGCCTCCTATACTTCCCAATGAATGGCCAAACTCTCTCTACATACGGCTCTGGCTAAATTCAGAGTCACGTGCGCTGCCTGGTGGTTCTTGTTTAGCTTGGCAGGGAGCCAAAGCTATGGGCGCAAGGTCCCAACTTTGAGAGGTGCCGATCTTGTTTGGTAGCACGTACAGCGAAAGCAGCAACCGAAGCTTCAAGATCGAACTCGCAGTCCTCACTACAGTTCACGGTAACCATTGGATTTAGTGCCAAATTCGCGGACTAACCGCGGACTTGCGGATTTCTTCGTAATAAAGTCAAGGTCACGTGATACGCACATTTCTCTTGTCTGCGGTCTTGGTTCCCTTAATTTATCCGTGGTGTGAATACACCAAAAGAAATATCGCAATATATATTTTTTTTCTTTAATGAATGATTAAATAGGCCTTGCAATCATATTTAAGCGTCTATCTTTTTTGCGGTTTCCACATCTCTTCGGGTTCGGTCAAGCCAGCGGGCACGGAGAGAATAGTTAAATATCACTGCGTCATATTTTAACCGGACGACGCGGAAACCTCCTCCACCTACTGGGGCGACCCGCGGTGCCGAAAGCGCGCGATATGTGACATCTTTGGTCCTGGCCTTACTACTGGTCAGAGCCGCTAAAAGCTTCTTTTTAGTCGAAATACAAAATATAAGTGGCGCGCACCGTTTCAATTATTTATGAAAGAAGTTTTTGTTGTGTGTTTTAGATCAGAAAATAATCAAATGCAGTTTATAAAGTACGGAAACAAGAAATGACCAAGCGGTGGACAATGCTGCGCATACTAGAGAAGGGTAGTGGGATCAGGCACCGACGAGCGGCGAGCGTAGAAAGGTCCCCGATGTACGCAGCGGCGCTACGGTCAAGGATCCGACCGGTTCCGATCGTTCCGAAGGCCTTCAGAGCAGGCTTGGCTTGCGGTTTGGCGGTATGGCAGCGCGAAGTGGCTCCCGTTCTGAACTGATCTTTACCCCGTGTTTGCTGTCGTTTGTGGGCAATGAAGTATCATGCCGAATTAGTGTTTAATCGCGCAGCAAATGCAATGCGAGCCGCCCTGGCTGCCCGCTTCATATAGGCTATCCAGAACAGGCTTTAGTGGCGCCATCTCGAGCCGTCGACACGGTGTGCGGCAGCCGTGAGCGCTCGCTGAGCTCACTACCCCTCGTTCACGGCCACTCAAGCGACGAAGGACGTCATGAAGGAGGTTATTTTTTGCTTGTTTTTTGTAATTTTAATTTGCCTATAACTTTTAAAATAAAGCGAAATTCGAGAAAATTTCATTAAGTTACTACGTTCAGTGTGCTGAGGTTTGGTGTGAGTAATAGCGAGTTCGTTTCACACGCACTGGCACCGTTCGAGTTCTCTCTCAGAATGCATCGCCACTCGCAGGGTTTTGCACGGGGAACTGGACTCAAACGAACTCGCCAAATGCACCGAGTGCAGAAGACTGATGCTGCCGCCATCTATGTTGTAGAAAAGGTACCGACCTCAAACCGAAACATAGCGCCTTTCTGTTCGGAGCGATGGGTCTGAATGCAAGTGCGCAATCGCTACCAACGTTTATCTATTAACGTTGAAAGCTGCAACCTGTAGTTTATAGTTGCGATGAGTTCAAGCAACTCGGCTGCCGTAGAGATAGTTACAGACGGCGTAAATTTCGCATCAGCTGTCACAAGGCAGCTGGTTGCGATGCTTCACAACTTTTATAACCGTTTACACTGAAGAAAACGGATGAAGCTGTCGAGTAGAAGCTTGATCCGTTTGAGCATGGTATTATGCGTGAACACTGAAAGGGTACGGCTGAAAACTAGTCTGTTGGAATATCCAGCAAAGCCTTTTCGTGGGACTTTCGATTTCGATCGTCATTACAGGTGGATCTGATATTAGCCTTGGTGAGGACGTCGAGAACGAGGCTTTCTCGAACAAAATACGGCAGGGCAAGTTGGCTGACGTAGGTAAATGTTAAACATTGATGATGTTGCCCAAGCCTCGGGTAGAGTCACTATGTTTAGCTTTCTCTGATGCTTATTGGGCAGTCAGAGGTTTCTGCTAAGGTAGTTTTGTCGACAAATGTTCAATTTTTCACCCGCACACGGATGGTGATAAACATTTCGGAAGCCGCTGATGCGTTTGTTCTCGAGCATTTCTTGACACACTGGTATATTTCAGCGTCTGTACGGCAACAGAGCGACTTAAAACCTGCAAATAATGCACGGGATGTCAATTGCTTCCTTCATGAAATAACAGACGCTCACAACTCAAGCTCGCGTTTGATTCCGTTGCCCGCGGGACGCGAGTTCTCTATCAGGAAATCCCTCCTTTATTTTTCTTTCGGTTGCGCGACACATCGTAGCAGGCGAGACCCTCGTCGTCTGCTCCCGCTCTCGCCGGCCTCGCCGGAGCGAGGCATGACGGGATTGCATTTTTGGCTCACGCCCGATTTTCTCGGTGCAGCAAGCGCATGCACGCGTGGGGTGCCGCCGCTGAAACGAACCGGAGAGTGCAACCACTCGTGGAGTGCCTGCCGAAACGAACTCGCTTTACGCCGCGAGTGGGCACGCGTGGACACGAGTGCCGTGAAACGAACTCACTATAAAAAAGGCCCTTGCAGGGCCCCTTTATATATTATTAGTTGCACTTACTATTTGTGTATGATCTCAGCTAAGTCTGTTATGGCGACTTTTGCACATTATTCTTCCGTATATATTGATTTCCTGTTGTGCGTCCGTCGGTGTGCACTGTAGGCGGTCAAGGACTCGTCAAGCTTGCGTATGCAGCTTTTTCCTTCATCGCCGCCATGAAGTTGCGATGGAAAGAAATTCAATTATTAATTATAAAAAAACCGTCACATTAAAAAATACAGTACCGCGTTACCTCGTCTTGCTTGGTGCTACTCGGTGCCAAGCCATAGCGCGTAACTATACGTGCCACCAGATGGGATTTATCACCCGCAACATCAACCCCTGACCCCCGACGCGTTCATTCGCCGACACGCCTCAACGGCCTTTCTGCGTGCGCGATAAATACACTCCCGACGCAATCCAAAAGACGCCACCTTCCAGTTATAGCCCCGAAGGAAAGATTACAGGCTCTGAGCTGCTGGCATGATCGGCCCAGACGCCCACTTTCTCGTGCAACGGCGGTGGCCAGCTGCAGCAACGGGTACCCCCTGTCGGTCGTGCGGCCACCGCCCACCGAAAGTGCGTCGTCGTCGTCGTCGCGTTCGTATACCACGCGGAACAAAGCGTTCGCAATCAGCACCGCGACGCGTTGCTGCGCGTGGACGCAACGGACCGTGTGGTTGTCAGCCCGTGATCGACTCCGCGTTATCGCTAAACCAGTTGCTACGCCGGCGAGGCGGACGCGACAGAAACAGCCATCGATCGAACCGGAGTTCTGGCAGCAGCACCGTTCAAGGAAAGGAGACATCGGACAAATAAAAGCGGCTGCTATGGGAGGAACGCGTCCCGGCAGGGGAGGAAAAACAAAGAGGGCTATAGTGCGCCGCTGCCTGGCTGGCTGGCTTCCTTTTGCACCGGCCCCCGCGTGTCGATATCGATGGAGCAGCCAGCGGCAGCGGGGCCGGGCAGGAATTGGGCGGCGCGGGGCGGGCCGCGTTTGTCCTGAAGATAAAATGGCCCCCCTGCCCGCCTGGCTGGTTTCGTTTCCTCGAACAATGCCGCGTGGCGTTTCGGCGTCTGTTGCCGCACCGCGTGCCGCTGACGCGAGGGAGGCAGGGCGTCCTGTACCCGTCCCGCTTCCTTCCGAGATGGATGGAGGGGAATACATCTGCCCTAAACGAGGGTCCCTCCTCGTCCTGCGTGACGCTTGTTTCGACAAACATGACCGGTACAAGGGAGCGAGAAGGTGGCCTACAGTCACCTCAACTGCTTCACTATACTTGTCTTCACCTAAAAAGGTAGTAAAAACTATTTTCGGTTCCTCGCGGAACATTAGTAATTCGCCCCATCATGTGTTGAATTAAGACATATGTATACCCAGTTTTCACCTCAAGAAAAAGGACGTTTTGCTCAATGTTCATACGCCGCGCGAAATAGTTCTTAAAAGATTTGGTCATCGGAGACAGTAGCGATGCTTTTGGCGTTTGAAACGTGTACGTCTTGATAAGGTAACGTATATCTAATCTAAAATGCACCTACATATATTTCAATTCTTAGCATAAAGAGGTAAATTAGTAATGCTCCGCAAGAAGCTGTACCTTTCTTACTACGCTTCTTGAGGTGAAAACGAGTATAGGTGACTCTTAAATTAGCTTTACGTAATTTTATTGCATGATTATAATGCAATAAATGGAATGGTGCAAGCAAGCTGGACAAGTATGACGAAAGTAATCCATGGAGAAGGGGAACAAGAGGGACAAAGGACAAACACAGCTGAGTGACTGGTGCGCGACCAAAAAAATCCGCATGTGTCCGGGTACCGAACCCAGGACCAGTCCATTTGCAGTGGAACGCTCTACCAACTGAGCTAACCAGGGAAACAGGTTTCATCATGTTGCAAAGAAAATTGAAATCCGCAACATTATGGTCACCTGTCATATTCGTATAACTGTAATTTGTTTTTTAATACTTAAGCCCGAAAAGGTCATAAGAGATTTTAAAAAATATCTCCCTGCAGAACAGCGTTATCGATCACGGCGAATGTCGGGGCATGACTATACAGCAACAATACTAAGTGACTTACATAACTAAAATTCGCTAACATTATGAACACTTTTAGCGGGCATATTTCAATCGAAGGTTCACCGCACGTTGTCCGTACAGGCCAGGTGAGTTGTTATGTTGTAGAAAAATAAATATTCTTCTATTTATGACGCGACGAATTAAGAGGCAAAAAGTGCAAAACGCCCGAATAGCACCGCCCCCGAAGGCGGAGCAGAGTGATAGATGGATCCAATTTTGGGGGCGATGCTCTTCGGGCGTTTTGCACTCTTTTGCCGCCTTATGACGTTCACACTCTTTGCTTCGTGACTTGCTTTTTTTGCCATTCTTTAATGTCGAATGCCGCAATAACATTCTACGGAGAAATAATAAGATGGTGGGGACTCGCCACGCTCTGCGCTTCTTAACTTGGTCAGAGACTATACGCATTTGCAAAAATAGCCTTCTGCGCGTTGCCATCTTTGTCTGCTGGGCTGTGGAACGCCTTCTAAGCATGCGGTGTTGATCTGCTGTGCGCTATATTGGACGATACACATGCATCCACAGCTCAGTGACTCAGCATTTTTCGCCCGGGTGATAAGCCATGCAAAATGTCTATAGGCGATACGTCTGTCGCATGGGGAGATAATAAAAAAAACTATTGGAGCTGATGAGGTAATGCTCACAGGCGGCAACATAGTAAGCAGCTAAGTTATTGCCCCATGTATAATGAATAAGCATGTTTTCTTGGTATATTTTTCTGTTTTTTGTGCGAACCGTTTTTTTCTTTTACGCAAGGCGAGAATGTAAACGAACAATAAATTGGGTATTAGATCCTAAAAATACATTTCGTAGAAGCTCCGAATTGTAGGTCAACGCACCGAAACCTGCGAAAAACCCCGAAAGTCTCGGCAGAAATAATGGCCGAAAAGCACACTTCATCTGTAAAAACGCTCAACCGTTTCAGTTTATATGTATTTAATTGTTAAAAGATGGAAACAAAATTTACAACTTAAAACCGTACTGTACAAAAAGGCCTGCGTTTTGTAAGTATACGTCAAAATGTTTGCTTTCACAACATCAGTCCACACAAAGCTAAGAAATGTGTGGTATAATGACAACGGCAAAGACCAAATTGATATATTACAGAATGTGTCAACTGTCTTTCAGTTCAGAATTCTAACACTTCCTACTACGATCGTACCTGTAAGAAAGAAACCAAGTACGTACTCTTCTCTCGCAAATTCAAACCCCGGACCAAAAAAAAAAAATAAAAAAATAAAGCCTACACGAAAAACACATTAACAAAAGAGTGTCCATTGTTTGTTGTTTTTGTTTCGTGAAACCTTTTTGGACCGGAGACCTTGTCAACAAACAAGCAAAACTCACTGCTGAGTTACTGATTTGCTAGCGTTGGAACAACCCGTTCGGCACGACAGTAATTGGTACCCTCTTAACCTCCCGCTGATTGGTGTTTTTAAAACCCCACAGGACACCTACGGACGGAGGATTCATTGACATTGACATCACTTTGCCAAAAAATAGCAAATTAATTAATTTGTCAACAGACAGAACATTTTAGTGATCATTTTCTTTTGCAAGTTAAAAAAACGTGTTTTTTGAAGCCGTTTATTGTTGAAAAAAGACACCGGTTGCTTGCTTTTACATTACTCTGGTGAATCGCAAACACTATGAGTATATTTGTTTCGGAAAGTTACTATTTCTGAAGTCTTAATGATTAAATAAAAATAAAAAACTGCTCGACAGACGCAAAGACTTTAGAAAAGTGGACGATACAAGTGCTCGCTCCGTCCACTTCTACTCGTCTTTGTGTTTATTGCGCTGTTTTCTCGATTTAGCCACGAACCGACTCGGCTGCATCACCACATTAATACAGGTCTTAATCGAGTTCGGGTCAAATATATTAAGCCTTCCACCGTTTATTTGGATGATGAAGTTGCGAAGTTTTGAAGTTGGATTTAGTCAGGATAGAATCAGAATACAGTTGCCCCGCCAGCGGAACAATTTGAGCAAAGGTTTAGAAAAACCGTATGTGTTCACACGTTCACTGGCTGCACTCACACGGATGCGACAGTAGAGCGTCATATTGAGAGAGAACCCATCCCACGCGCCCAGTCCCTCTGCCTCTTCCTCTTCTACCTAACCACAATCGTCATATCTCGATTCAATGCGCTACGACAACACATCCTAGACAGCTTTCAAAGCTTCCGCTTTGAAACGAAGTGACGTGAAAGGAAGTGACGTGAAATGACGTCACTCCCGGAGGCCTGCACGGGCGGTGACTGGATGCGAGTGCCGCGTCAGCGTTCGCGTGGGACTCGTTTCCTATCATAGTCCCACGCGAAGGCTGACGCGGCACTCAAATCCAATCAGCGCCCGTGCAGGCCTCCGGGACGTGACTTCATGTCACGTGACGCGCAGGCTTTGAAAGCTGTCTAGGAGGTGGTCGATTGGGCTAGCGGACAGTAGCGCACGGCAGCTCGTAGCACGTGGTCCGAAAGCTCGCGCTGCAGAACCCAGGGGTCTTGGTTAGGGTACTTAGAATCGAAAGAATAAAACACGAAGGACAAGCACTGGACAACCGCGTGGTTGTCCTGTGCTTGTCCTCCGTGTTTTATTCTTTCGATTTTAGGTATTCATGTTCAACTCGCTCGCCTTTACCAGTCCTTGGTTAGGGTGTTCCTAGATTCAATCCCCACCCCTGCCCGTTTCGATCTGGATGAGCATCGTACAGGCGTGTGGTCGTGTATCACTAATGCGTGATGCATGTTAAAGACCCCAGGCTAGAGGTTGTACTGCACTGGCTAAATTTCTCATCTACAGTGGGTAACGAGGTGCCATGTTTCTGGCAGACTAACCTCCCGCTGTATAAACAACTAACGACTAATTACTTTTTTTTACGGTAGCATCCGTGTATCCGCGGCTCCAGCGCGTAATTTGCACAATTGTACCAACCAGAATTCATTGTGGTTTAAGCCCGGCTCCCAAGAACTCAAAACGTTTGTCTGCATCTAATATATTACCTTTCAAATTATGAATAAAAACAAAAGTGCAGTTTTACGTGACAGCCTTGGTATTTCCTAACAACAATTCGGCACATACCATCCGAAGGGTCGAGTTAGCGAGATCTTTGAACATACGAATATTTGCTACAAGTGTAGCATCATCTACTGGTAATAAATAGCTTCATTTCAGGGGCCATTGTCGTAGCACTTTTATAGCGTAAGCTCCACCCACTGGAAAGCATGTGGTAATACACTAGTGCTGTAACACTAAGATTATAATTCTTATCCTTAACTGATATTATCTTAAAAAATGTTTCATTCATAAAGGAAAAAAAACTCGATAAACCGAAAAATGATTGATGGTCATCTCAACTTATCTAACGAGCGATATATGCAATTGCGGGTCCATCGGTTGTAAGTAGGGTTCCGTGATTTCTCGGTTTATTTATTTTTGAACTTTTTAGGATGTTTACGCGGGGATTATTTTACCCACTAATTCGGTGTTTTTCAGTGTCAATTTTCGGTGTCCGACAAGAAATCGGTGTTTATCGGGCTGTGCGTCGAAGAAACAGGACACGGCGGGCATGGAATTCCCCAACCTACAAAGAACATATGCTCGAGTGCAGAATACTTAGAAAACAACCCGGTACCGATAGACCCTTTTCTTTGCAGACGCCATCACGCGGTGTTCCAGTCTTTGACGTCCCAGGGAACTTTCGGTTCGTGGAAAGAATGAGAGAAGCCCTCCTTAACACCGCTTCTTGGAACAACGATGAAACATTCAACCACCAATTCTCCAGGAAAACCCCAAAAAACCAAGAAGCTCAAGATCTGTTGAAATTTTTCGAAGTCTTGCAAACCAAGTTGTCTCATAGACATAGTAACCCTGGAGCTAGGGGACAAAAGGGGCGGAAGACACTTAACCAACTCGCCTGCCAACTTGCTTTAACTTCAAGTTGTACCATACAAGTCGTTAAATCGCGCGCTCGAAGGCCCTCGCTAAATCTTCCGCTTTGTTGTTTGTTGTCGGTGTAACATTTATGCTTCCTAGTACTGGTGAGATAAGCGAGCTCGATACTCTTGCAAAGACGGAGCGGCAACCGCTCGGGATGCAATTAGAGGTTCTTGTTTGTAAACAGTAAAAAGCTTCGAGGCTACTTCTTTCGAAGAAAGAAGTAGGCTCGAAAACAGCTCAGTGTGACCCTATTCGAAGTAAATATAATATAAAATTAGAGTCGAAAATTTAATTTTTTGTTCCCGGGAAGTCTGGGTTTTTCTTAGAGAAGGGAAGCTCCAAGTCAGGATTTCTCAGTTTATCCCGATTTTGATAAAACCGCGAAAAGGGGTCCAATTTTAGGGGCTTCTTGGTATTTACTAAAAACACGGAACCCCATTGCGGGTTCAATATTCTTCCGACGGCAGAAACACTGTCAACTCTGGAAAATACAAACGTTCCCGGTTTCTTTGCCGTGTCTCGCAAATGCACAGTGCGACCGTCGGGACGCTGCTGCACACTGCCGCATTTGGAGTTGAATGGACGGTCCTCTCGTGACAACGGGGAGTTTTCGTAGACCGCGTTTCCTCCTCCGCTAAGCCCTCCGCAACGAAACAGGCGCTACTGCGCCGGCGCGCGGATGGCTTTGACTGTAGAGTTCCGGCTAGCGTAGCTGGTTGCGGAGAGCTTTGGGGGACACCGGAAACGATCTACGAAAACTCCCTAACGTGGCATTGCGTGACGCTATGACATCATACGACGATGTGACGTCACGTGGAACCATGACGTCACGTGGCTCTAAATTCCCATTACATTTAGCGAAGAAATCTTTCTGCTAGATTTAGCGAATCAAGTTCCGCGCTACACTTAGCGCGTGGACAATTATGACGTCCTGACATGACGTCACGTAACACTGTGACGTCACGATATCGCGACATTGTGAACCCCCTCCCCCTCCCAGAAATTTCGCGGGCCGCAACGTAGGTAGACGAAACACACACGGAATACGCTGAGAAACCTCGTCAATAGAGTATTAGTATGTCGTTCCGGTGACTTCGAAAACGATACCCGATACTCCGCCGAAGCCCTTGAGCATGCATCGTATCTTTATCGAGTACCGATAATAGGGAGCTTTGGGGAACCGTTTTTGCACATCCGATAAGGTACGGTGGGCTCTCCGGTACGAATTGCGCATGCGCTACCGCAGGAGACTCGCACATGCGCACTTCGTACCGGAGGGCCCATCGTACCCTAATGGATGTGCAAAAACGGTTCCCTAAAACTCCCTAGCGGAGGAACCGGAACGATTTACTAAAACTTTGTAATGACGGCTCTCGCCGTAACAAAACGCGCACACAAAACTAAGTTAAAAAGAAACAAAAAAAAAGTGAGTGTTTTGACGGTACTAGGACACTGTCGTACCGCACGAAGCGTACACCCGATTAAAGCAGTGCCGTCCAACGAGCCCGGTTCGCTCTCTCCAATTGCCTCCGAGTTGAGCGCGATGAGCGACGATCGTGCCCGCACCGCGGGGCAGTCGGCCGCGGACCCTGTCCGACTGTCCTGCGGCGGATCCGACGACGAGGAGAAGGAAGCGGGGAGACGCGGCTCAACGGACGATTTCCCGGCCTGGATCCGACGTGCCTTTCCCGGGGCCAGCAGCGAACGGCCGCACTCCGTTCCGCCGTATGATGGACCGCTGCGGACGGCACGCGAGCCATCCAAGCCAATCCAGCGTCGTGAACGCATCGAGTGACTCCGCCCCTCCCTACGATCACGTGACACTCACACGGCTTTGGACTGGCTCCGACGGCTCGTAGCGTCCGCTGCGGTCCATCGTAAGACGAAACGGAGTTTAGAGACCTCCCCGGGAGAGCTCGGGCTTGTCGCGCGCGCGTGCCCGACCCGGCTCTTCCGCGCTGCTGGCAGCGTCCCCGAGTCGAGAAAGCAGCGGTGGCTCGATTCATCATGGTCGGTCGCTGCGACAACTGCATTGGATACCCCGGAATTCCGTGCGGGTGACGCTGGCCAGGGCCAGTCGGAGAGAGAGGACCGCTTCTCTGCCTCCGCAGGAGCGCTCTGGACGCTGTGCGCTAGGGGGCGCAAACGAAAATTTTCATGCGTTAGCTTTAGAACGCTCGTTTTGACGAAAACCCGGCGGTGTCTGTCAGTTAGTCAGCGCCGGGGAGAGAGGGAAAAGGAGGGGGTGAGGGTGACCCGTGCGACGCTGCCATTGGTCCGAAGCACTGACGTCAGCAAGCGTCACGCTCCCTCTCTTTCAATCCCCGGTGCTGACAAACTGACAGACACCGCCGGGTTTTCGTCAAAACGAGCGTTTTCGTTTTTGTCAAAGGAGCGTCGCACAGCTGGCGCGGAGTCAGAGAGGAGGAGGCGCCGCGGCGCGGTGAATTGCGATGTGCTCAGTTGTCGCTCGGCCGTCGCCAGATGTTCTTTGCTCTGGGTTTCGTAGTAACGCTGCGTGTGCTGTGATGTGTGGGTGTAGTTATAACAATGGATACGGTTACCAAACTCCACGATTGATATGAATGAGGTTCCTTTCACGAGCGTTGTACACGTGGTTCTTTCCACGAGTGATATGGATGACCGTATCCAAAGGCGTCAACGTACGCTGACGACCAAAGAACAGAAAAATGCTGAAAACAATTACATGAAGATCTATTGATGGGCTCTGAGAGAATGTGTTATCATGGCCCTTGGGAAACGCCGGGCACGCCCCCTTTGGGAAACGGTAACATTGACCCCGTAACGAGGTAGAAAAAGTGAAAGCCGGAAGAAAAAGCCAAAAAAGAAAGATGAAGGGGTTAGCGTTATCGTTTCATCAAGCGTGACGTGTGTGGCTTTTCCCAAGGGTCATGCCAACGCACTCACAAGATCTTGGTGGTTTTTGTTTTTGTTTCTTTTAAGTGCGCAGGTTGAGATAGTATGTCGTGAAAGACCGGCGATGCAAATACCACGGTTAGTAAATTCAGAGGGTGGAAGGGCCCGTGAAATTAGGTTGTATTGGAGATGCGCAATCACAAGCACAAGTAACACAAGTATACTTGGACGCAACGCCACTGATGAGGAAGCCAAAAATGTCCTTAGTTTTTTCTTCGCAAAGCTCATTTACGTAGTTGTGGGGATCGCGCTGTTGAAGTGCTCGCGAGGGTCACCCCAGGGTAATCGATCATCCATTGCAGCTCATTCAAGGATTGCAGATGACCATTTCGTAAGCACTCGACGCTGCTGTTTCACAGCCAATGTCTCTGTAGGCATTCGAACTGCAACAACTTCCGGAGCATAGCCCGTGCGTTCTGCATTTTTAAACACAACGCTTGACTAAAATGAACATCGTTGGCCTGTATTACCAGATCACGTCGCCACAAGCTTTTTCGGCTCCAAAAAGGTGATGCTAGACGAAACAAAAAAAAAAGCTCGTTTTTCTTCATCGTTTTTTTTTTTTGCTCTTTTATTTGTGGAGAACTTTCTGTGGCATTTTCGACAAGAGGAGGAGTGCGCGTGAACAGCTTTTATCGTCGACGAGCGCACGGGTCCCGTAACCTTGGCTGCATAGCCACAGAAAGTTGACCGCGAGAACACTGTGTAAATAGAGCAACCAAACGCGCGTTTCGTAGGTCCTGAACGTCAGAAATTAAATCTTATCATTTTTTAACAAAAAGAACGAAGCGTTTTTCTTTTTATGGTTTTTATAGAAAGGGTCCCGAAACAAGTTTATTAATCCTACCGATTAATCCATCAACACATTACTCGTCGATCATTTTCCTAAACGATTAATCTGTAAAAAAGTGAACCAATAGAGTCGCCATGGCAACAAGGAATAATTATTATCCTTTTTGCCAACTTTTCCAGAGTTCAACCAGCAATTTCTCGTATTGTCGTACTAAAAAAATATATTAGAAGAAACGTGTATAAAAGCCTTATAATCTCAACCCTGAGACACGAAGAAATAAAATAACGGACAAAGACGACGACGACAAAATCGACGCTACCATGCTCAAATAGATTAACTTACTGGTATCAAGTAGTACTGCGTTTCTCTTGTCACTGCCGCCGAAAGTAAAGCCGCGATCGCGTTGCTAACACATCCTACAAATCGCGCTCCGGAGACATCGTCAGAGGCGTGCTTCTTTATTGATGCGAAAGCATGAACTGTCCCATTGAGCGAACCGGCGTTATCAGCTCTTGAAGCCGCTCTAAACGGCACCTAAACTCCCCTGTCCCACGGAGCGAAGCCTGTTGTCTGTAGCAGCGAATTAATGGATAAACTCCCATTGCCAGGCGCGCGGCATAGTTCCAAGGAACGCCACCCCACAGAAGCCCTCTCCATGGCGCAGCGGCCCGGCCACCGGTAAGAGGGAGAGGGTGGCCGGGATCTGCACAGTGGCTGGCCGCAGAGCTTGCCCGGACAGCCTCCGCAGAGGTCGCCCGGTTGGTCTCAGCACGCCAAGCAGCTTGTAGGAATACGCTACGCATACGAATGCTTTCGCATTCCAACACGTTAGCATTCCAACACATGCTTGAGACGTGTGTCCGCTGATAATTCTGTGATTATGTCTGCAGCGCATACCGTGTCATTTTGTACGATGTGTACATGCAGTGTAACTGCGGTCTAATTGGAATGCAACGAAATAGCAGCAAAAGCACGTCGCTGCAATTTTCAGAGTATATACTATTTTGTATATAATATATATATATATATATATATATATATATATATATATATATATATATATATATATATATATATATTCAATGAAATAATTCAAATACGCCTCATAAATAAACCGTACGGATCAGAAAAAAAATTAAAGTCGCAAATAAAAATAATTGGCTCAACCGGGATGCGGCCGCTTATAATTACGGACAAGGTATATGCTAGCGGCTAGCAGTAATCAGCGGACGCGGGTTTGGATTTTAACTCAACCCTTGGTTGTTTTTAGTGACTTTCAAATTTTCATTCCCAGATGATTCGGTACGATTTATTCATATGCACGTTTAAAGTAATTTACTCTCACGAAACCATAAAAGAAACACTCTTAAAATGTCTCGCGAATATACTGCCAAACTCTCCACTAAATTTATGTTCACCTTCCGTTACTGGGTGAGATATATTTTTAGGTCAACGACGCATGTCTGACATTTTTCAATTACATTTATAGTAATTTGTAGCAGGTAAATTGATATAGGTGAAAAAGGTGCATACAATTTCTTTCTGTCCCCTCAACTGCTTCTGTCATCGGCTCACGGCACTGAAGGTTGTATACCAAACACAAAATGACATAACACCCTTCGCTCACAAACGCTTCGCGAATCTCAGCAATCATATCTCCAAATGTATAATGTTATATTTTCGCAACACACTTACGATTCTATCAGCCAACGTAAAATGCAGGTTAACCGATGCATTCATCAACTAAAAGTAGGCAAGTAACCAGTTAAACATTCTTAATTTCTGGATATCCCTAGCACAAAGACATTATTTCGTGATTTTCAATAGCCTGATTTTGGGCCCACGCACCCTCAACACCAGAAGTAAATTGTCCTCAGTTGTTGGATAAACTTAAAAGTATCAGACATTGCCACGAACCGAACAGAATAAGAGAAGACTGACAGTCACCAGCGCTGACGTTCAACTAGGCTTTACCGGTGCTGTCATCGAGTATAAATACTGCATGTGTCACAACCAAACAAGTCGGGGAAACTTAATTGACTTGTTTCGTTGTGACATTTGTAGTACTTGTACTCCATGTCTGCACCAATACACTCAAGTTGTACGTCAGCGCTGTTGTCTGTCGCTCTTTTTCTTTTACTCTGCCTGTGTCGTTGCGCTCTTAGCACTTTTAATAATGAACTACCAACTAGCCCAATTGTCAACGTTGGGTCAACACCCTTGATACGAATACACGTGTAATAGTTGAAATATCCAGCTAACGAAACACTCAAAGCGATATAAACAAATACTAACACAACAAAATACTTTGTTAATCGTTGGACACCACAAGGTTTCACGGATTTAAAGAAGTTCATTCAATAAAGCTATTTCATAATACCACTACCAGAACAACTACTGCGGAAAACAAAAGCGCATGCATCTAGGAAGCAAGCAAATTCCAGAAAACGAAAAGGCAAACATCTGTTCGACTCCAGTTTACAGCTCGAATGAAGCATCAGAAGACGGGCGCTGCCTCGACGTTGAGCAAATATTTGGCTGTGGCACACCTTCGGAGAGCCGGAGACGTCAGTCAACATTTCCTGACTGTGGCACGACGCCAAGCGACGTAACACCCCTGCTTATGCGCAGGAATTCCAAGCTCTGCTTTTTTTTTTTTTTTCAAGTAGAAAATAGAAACATACTGGAGCGAAAATGCGTTTTTCTCGTGTTATTTATAAGCAGCAATCTTACACTTCTATTTTTGGCGCCGCTTAGTTAATAATGAGGAGTTGAGAAGAAGTGAATATTAACTATATTTAGGTACCAGTTCTGGTGGTTTTTTTTTTTTAGCTGTACCGGATTTTTATATTGTTTGATTTATATATTCCGCCTGTTCATCGGTAGGTCAAAGATGTTGCTACAATTTCTAAATTATTATTTTTACCTGTATATATTGCATTTGTACTGGGCTGAAAAATTGGAAGCCTATCCCGCAAAACTATTATTTTATGCTTCAGTTGGTAACTTTAGGAGTTTGATCTACGTTGCACTTCTATGGTTTCAAGAATTGTGACGGACACATTGGGGTGATGTCGTGGTGAAGTCATTAGATATTAAATAAGCAAAAAAATGTTCAAACATGTGTCTGAATATGTATTTAAGGGATTGTCCGGTAAACTATGTTGCAAACAACTAATTTATATTGTCATTTCTTTTAGGAACATCTTCCGCACAACATCCAAATTCTTAAATAAATAATTTAATTTTAAAAAGAGCCCAACTGCTCAGATTGCACCCGCAGAACACACGGCGCTTTTGTTGGCAACAGCGGAAGCTCTGACGTAACATCATGCAAAGAAAGTAACGACAGCTCTTGAGTGCTGTCTCAGTAAACACTTCGCTCTAAGAAACACAAGATTCACAGTATTGAGGGAAGCTCGCTTCTTCGACGATGATCTTTGTACGCACCATCGACCATGTTGATCAATATCGGGAATAAGTCAAGGCCCTCGACTCTGACGTTATTATGCCTTGTGTGACGTCAGAATCCGACCAGCCATGCGTACTTGCGAAATTTGGCGTGCAGTTGCGGATTGACGTTCTAGTATTGAGGAGCCTTTTAATTAAATAAATATCATATCTGACTATAGTTCAACCCACTTTGCGGGACCAGCGCAAGAACTTAGTAACTTTCAGATAACACAAAACATTTATTTTAGTTTTCTTATAAAATTACAAAAGAGAGGCGAACCACTGAAAATTGTGTTGTGTGTATGTTTTTCAGCCTGAAGCTAGTCTGCCTCAAAGGGCGATTTGTCTCTCGGCTGTAGATGAACAATTTAGCCAGTGCAGTACAACCATTAGCCTAGGGTCTTTACCTGTGCATCACGCAGTAGCGATACACGACCGCACGCTGGTACGATGCTCATCCAGATCGAAACGGGCAGGGGTGGGGATTGAGCCCAGGATCCCTGGGTTCCGCAGCGCGAGCTCTCGCTCCAAGTGCTCCGAGCGTATGTGCGCTGGCCCACTCGGCCATCGATCGCCCGGGGTTCTCCGAATTTGAAACAAAGGTATTAATCTCACATTGAGAGAAATAGTACCCCGCAAAATCGCATATGGCATAGGAAACCATTAGTCACAAACCGCACGCAGAACACGAGAAAAGAACCAGACAGTTTTGTTTTTAGAATGGTCTGCAGGCGCATCAGGGTCAGTCTGATACCCTGAATTATGTCCATTTCAAGTATTTCCAACTGCATGGTTCATTTGTGCATGGTCTAAGTCAGCTGGCAGCAAATTCACGGGGATGACATTCACAGCAGCCAAATTTCCCTGAATCGGATATCTAATCAACCCGGTCGTTAGCAATCCCATTTCATTGTCAAATTTTGAAAGCATTATTTGAAGCAATGAAGCAGAGACAGAATCATTCAACAGCATACGGCAAAAAGTCTTGAAGAAGTCTTCTCCGTAAGAGCATGATTGACGTTTTAAGCGAAGACACCATCTGCGGCAAACGACGGACGTCAAGACTCAATTTTCTTGACGTTCGCTGATGCCGCTAAATGATAGTTACCCAGCAGAAACTTCGATTTTTCAAAATTCTGGTCATCAAATTTACAGTCTGAAAATACAACCTATGTGTAACCGTTTCGATTAGCATTGGCTAACAACTTAACTGCCTATCGGTTGCAAAAGAAAAGGAAAGATCACGGCGGCCGGCATACATTAAAAAAACCTTTCCAGATTTTTATTCATTTACAAACACTGCGACCTCATATGAGGTTGTTGCAGGAGTAAAAAATACAGATACATGAACAAAACAACACATAAAAACAACATGTCATTGAAAAGGATACACTGAAGACGACATGCATTAAGGAAAAGAAAGAATTGTGCTCATAAAATCAACACTAGAACAAATTCCTGTCTGTGCGTGAATTTCATTCCAGTCATCAATAGTTTTCGAGCAAAACAATTTCTTACAACAATTTGTATGTAGTAAAGTGGTAAGCTGGGCGAGTTGTTAAACGTTAAACATGATAAAAATTGTGCACAAAAAGACAAGGACAAAAGAAGAAGGAACACGTGCCTGTCTGTGTTCTGTGTTCCTCCATCTTTTGTCCTAGTCTCTTTGTGCGCGATTTTTCATCGTGTTCAACTGTTTATATGACACTGAAAACGAGCAACATTTAATGAATGAGATCATCTGGTGCGCATAGTACTCGAAAATAAAATGTACTTAGTTCGCTCGATGCCGCAGTCATCATTGACAACTCCTTGGAACATTTTGAGTAGATCTATCCTTAGCCTCCAACATAGTGGTTCGAGCCCCAGAAATAACAAAGCTGATGAAGGAGAGAAATTGTGGTCATACTTATTCAATATAAATCATACAGCCTTAGGCTGGATAGATTCAACTAGATTGACATCTTTGTTTTATTTAATTGCGGTCCCATACAACAGATCCATACTCTAGAATTAGCCTAACAAGGGCGGTTGCTTTAACTGTAGGCGGTTGCTTTAACTTCCCGGTACAGCATTTGAGAGTCCGCGTGACATATCCCAACTTCTTAAGGTCTCGGGAGTAAATAAAGTCGATATGTCTATCCCATCTAAGATTGGGCGTAAACGAAACACCTAAGTATTTAAACTCGCTAACTTCGCTTAAACGTATATTATCAATACCATAACTAAAAACAAGGGGCGACTTTTATTTGTAAATCTCAAAAATAGTCTTATCAATGTTTAAGTCCATTTGCCATTGCCTACTTCAATTCAGAAAGCGCACGAAAAATCCGTTAATTACTAGTTGGTCATTAATTAACGTGATGTCATTGTACAGGAAGCAGTCATCGGCATTAGGACAAATATTAACTGGTTGGTTTTGTACGACATCCTTGATATACAAATAAATATAAGAGGATTTAACACCGATCCTTGCGGCACATTTGAGCTAACCGAAGCCCCCACAGAGATGGCATTCGCAAATGAAACAAACTGCGACCTGCAACTGAGGTAATCAGAAATCCAGTCTAGTAAAAGAGTATTCTTAAAGGAGGTGCAACGATTTCCGGACTTCGGTCAAAAATTTGTGGGAGTTGCCCTCTGACACTTCTGAAGTAAAAAACAGAAAATCGATTTCGCCTGCGTGTCCTAGTTGTTGTGTAAAAAAAAAAAGAAGATAAATATTGGCATTTCTGGTACCCCTCAACTCACTCCCAGTCTTCAGGGTCACACCTTGTCCGCCTCCTAGGACGTAATTCGGGGTGCCGCGTGGGTTTCCGTGTGCTCTCTCGGAGGTCGCTTCCTCTCCCTCCTGCTGACATTAGCGGGCGTTATGCTGCAGCTTAGAGCCGAGCGAGGTCACGTAAGCTTCTCGCCATAGTTCCTTCGGCTGCCACTCACGGCTGCAGGTGGGGAAAAGCTGGACTTTTGCTTTGCGATTATGCAGCGGAATCGCGACATTTTTTAATGAAGGAGATGTTTCCTCTATCCTCCGGGACACGGTAAACAACGTAAAAATGACGAGATGAAAGTCTTTTCTTAAAATCGTTGCACCCCTCTTTAAGGATGGCTTTTAACTTCAAAAGTAACTTCGGGTGCGATACGTTATCAAAACATCTCGAGAAATCAATGAAAATGGCGTTAACTTATCCTCTCTTATACAAGGAGGACAAAGATATGTCAGAAATGAATTCCAGGAGCTGCGTAGTGGTTGAAAAATTCCGGCGAAAACCATGTTGTTGAGGACAAAGATATGAATTGCTTTCAATATACTCAGAAATGTGTTTATATACTGTGTGCTCAAGACTTCTACTGGATGAGAACGTAAGAAAATTTGGTCTAAAATTATTAAGGCTCTCTTTGTTACCCTCTTTCTGTAGAGGAGCTATTCTTGCTGATTTTCAAAGTCGAGGTACCGTTCCGGAGGAAATTGACTCATTGAAAATAATAGCTAAGTATTTCGATGTCCAATCTGAATCACGATACAAAAAGTAATTCGGAATATCATCCGGGCCTGAATACTTTTTGCTGTTGAGGTTCAAGAACAAATTGTGTACATTGGATACACTAACTTGGACACACAGGAAGTACACACAATATTTGAACGAAAACTAGGTTCACTGCCGTTGTCAGAAATAAAAACAGTGTAAAAATATTATTAAAGCTATTAAGCTGTTAGGGATAACCACAGGGTAACTAACACATTTATCATGAATATTAAAAATACGAGAAGCATCATTTCTGAGAAGGATAGATCTCCAAAACTTTGTAAAATTTGACGTCATAAATCGACATAGAGTAACATTAAAATATGTATTCTTTGCGACAACCATTTTTTGTTCTAAACTTTTTCGCGAACATTCGAACCGGTCTTCGTCTACAGGATTAGCACTATGTTTTAATTTTCGACTCCTTTTAACACGACGTGACAAGTGCAACACCTCTCTAGTAATCAATGGGCGAGTAGGATTCTTCTTCTTGGTTTTAAAAGGAACAAATTTCTTAACGTAGTCGCCAACGAATGCACATAATTTGTTTGACAGCATGTCAATTTCAAAGTCATAATTTAGAGAAACAAAATCATCAAAATAAAAACAAAGCACATCAAGAATGGATACTTCATCAGCTCTATCAAAGTCCAGTACTATGAAAACTTCAGGATTCGCATGTGAAACACTGATATTCAGCGTTGTAAGAGCATCTCTGTGATCTATACTTCGTCTCAGCTTAAGTCCAGGCGCAGCCGGCACTGTGAGCTAATGGGACTAATCAAGCATTGTCAAAAGCGCAAGCCGTTGGGTATTTTTTGTTTATGATTGGTTCAGCGATGATAGAACAGCCACAGAATCATGACGAACACCATGATAGTGCACTTTCGACACAGTTTGATTGGTCCCATCAGCGCACAGCGTGGGTTGCGTCTTGACTTAAGGTGTAACGAAGTATAATAGACCCCTTTTCACGGAACATTTGTAACCAGACAAAGAAATTTATGACTAAGGTAAAAAAGGTCAAAGATTGTATTATTTCTAGTACACTGAATGACTACTTGATCCAAATCAAATGACATAGCAATGTCAACAAGTTCATTACACCCACTTTTATCACTGCTACCTACCATTAGAGTACTCCAATTTATGTCAGGAACATTCGAATCACCCGTGAGTATTAGTTTGAAGTTTCCAAGGTTGTGTGGCAATATGTATTCATGAGTATAAGGCAACACTTGTGCGGAAGAACTGAAGCTCTGTAAATAGCTCCAATAAGAAGAACGAACTTATCTACTTGCACCTTGTACCACAATAACTTTGCATTTGGTAAGCAAGGAAGTACCGAGAAAAGAGCATCAGACCTAAAAGAGAATGCAACGCCACCACCTCTTCCAAAACACTTTTCTGAACAAACCACATTATAATTATGGAGAGGAAATTCCAAGCCAAGTATGAAATCGTGCAGTCAAGTTTCAGTGACGCATTTGGTATATGACGCTGCAATGTATGACACTGCAATGCAAGCAAATTCAGTAGATTGCAAAAAGTATTCTGGCATTAAGATTTAACAAGGAAAGGTTGTTATTTTGCGCGAGTCAATCTGATGGTGCAAAAACGACTGGACGGGCAGCTTTTGCGATGCAGTTGTTAGACTCATCCCACGTGTACCTGACGTTATTGACAAGACCGTACTCATGACGTAAAATAACTTTAGAGCCGTTTCGTCTGAAGTCAGCCGTATCATGCCAGAGCTGCCTACAAATGTTACGGACGCAAAGAGAAAAGTCCTCATTATTAAACAAGTGGGTGCCTTTCAATTTTCGAGCATTTTAAGAATTATAACTTAGTGTCGATATTCAAGCACCCTGAAAATAATGTATAATTTTACCCTCAATGAGAGAACCAAAGAAAATGACAGCGCTCAATACCATCACAGGTAAGAGAAAGCTTTGAAGACAGTAGATGTGTGACACAGCTCAGTAAGGAAGCCGACGATTCATCTTCAGCCTCCTCTAAGCCATATAAAACCAGATTGTTCCTACGAGAACGATTTTACAGGTCATCGTGTTTATCAGTTAGTTGGGTGACAAAAGGTTCAAGAGCGGCAATCTTATCTTCTAGACCTTTCACCCTGTTATCAAGCCTAGACAGTGGAGTACACTGGAATCAATAGCAGCAAGGTGAAATTCGAAAACGTCATGCTTATTTTGCAAAGCTGCCCGATTACTTTTTATCTGGGTTATATCGGCAGATATTTGCATTTGCCCTTCAAGGATTTGCTTAAGAACAATCTGAGTGTCTTCATCAGGGCTGGGGTTCATTTGGACATCATCACTACGAATCAGAAGAGTCAAACAAACTCTAAACCATGCTAACAAGGAGGAACAGGGTGTCATGCTTCCCAGTGTGCCCAATAGCAGCAAAAAAACAACAACAAAAACAGGTCATTGGACTTAAAAGAATAAGGCCCAGAAACAAACCCCAACTGCAGGGAAGAGAAGAATAACCTCAGTGACGCGTTCATTGTTACACTCATACACAAACTAAGCTTCTTCCGACCATGGTTACACCATTTGTTTATATGGCTCCAGCTATGAGACCCTGCAGACAATTGAGGCATTCTTCATCCATGACTACTAGTAAATCAGCGTCTCATAGTGATTGACGACCAAGGTTTCGGACAATGCCGAACATTGTACGAAGCTTCTCACCATTCTGAGATGTCTTGCGTAGTCGTTTTGGAGCATGGAAATCCAATAGTTCCTTTCCAATACGTTGAGGTTGAGAGAAAAGTACTCATCCGTCAATCTCACTAGAAATTGTTCTTTCACATTGCAGTCCAAACTATGTTTGTTTGTCTTTAGAAGAAAAGCTGTAAAAGGGCAAACTCAGTAGGAAACAAACCATGTTGCAATTTTCATTATGAAATGTAGCTTTTAAGTGAAATTCAAAGTTCAATGTTTATTTAATTTTCAGTTTATCAGCACTTAACTAACGGGTAGAGGTATTTACTTTCCCAAGTACTTGTACGTACATATTTCAGGTGCCCTTTCAGAAGTTTAACACGGACTATATTTATGAGCAGAAAAAAAAAACAAGGAAGGATGTGAGACACTAAAAAAATGTATCCTAATTTAAAAAGCAACTGCAGGCAACGACTAAAAACTTATATTTTAAAAAGTACAAATGCTTTACATGAGTATTTTATCGGGCTTTTGAATTTTGATTTATCCCATTATGAAAATAAGTCGGCATTAAAATTTTCAAAAAATACATTTACAAACAAGGCTATGCTTGATTAACTTTTTTTTTGTATTATACGAACAATTTATAGTGTCAATGAGGTTCCCATGCTGGGAAGTCAACAATCCAAATATTTATTTTACGCTTTTCACTCACATTAAAAAAATATACAGGACCTTTAATGACCTCACCGGGCACCATAAGTTCCTTGGGCCCCCAAAAAATGTAGGGCAAACAAAATTTGAGAAGCGGCATATACATTTCAATACCGTAGAGCAGCTTGCGTTGGTTTCTCGAAGTTCGCCAATCTGCCATAATTATCATATTCTAACCCCATAAATCTGACGGGTTCCCGTGAAACGTTGAAATTGCTACAGGTGCTAATATCATTCGATTATACTTAATTTATACAACCGGAGAGCTCGAAAACTATTTCAGATATTACACACTCGCAAAACTCGGGAATGTTGCAGTCATTCATCATGTAAGTACAAACCAGCCCGAGGAAGTTATTTCTTCCACGGGTTGGTTGGTCCGAAGCGACGCCGCGTCAGCCAGTGAGCGTGGGCCGCCTTGACCTCCTTTCGAGAGAGGCCGCCGTGGAAGGAAGCCAGATATAGAAGAGGAACGACGCGTCGCTTTCACTCCACCGAGTTTCACGGTTCGTCAGCAAGCAAAAACAGATTCACGAAAGACACTGTAACCCAGCACATTTCGAAAACAGAACAATCCAAATCAGAGGAAGTGGTCTGGATGACTGTGGACTGCTAATTAAACCGGCAAATAATTAAAAATAAAGAAACTGAGACCCACCCGAAACGTCAGTGCGAGGCAACATCGGGCAGCAGCGCTAGCCCCGCATAATCCAGCCTGGCGGGCAACTCGGACGTCTGGGCGAGCCACGGACGGGGCCGAAGACAGCGACGGGGGGTCCGCCGGGCCACGCGGCGGCAGCGGCGGCGTCGACCTCGACCTCTCTTCTCCTCGCGCTACGCTCACTCACTGGACACACTCACACGCGAGTCACACTCACGGCCTCGCACACTCACGACGCACGCACCGACGAAGAAAAAATCCGGTCCCACGCACAGTACGGACGTCCACTCCGGAGACCGCGGCAACGAACATACGCCGCTCCAGACAGGCGACGGCGAAGGACCGCCGGAGAACACAGCTTCCCTTTTCCCTTCGGAGCCTGCGGGGTCGGCGCTTGGAGCTCTCGCCCCGGCACACTCTCCGGCCTCGTAGGGGTTGACCCGGGGTTGCCGCCGCCGGCGGTGTTTGGAACCGGGAGGGGGAGGCGCTCTTCACAGGCCGGACCGCGCGTTCGACCAGACCCGAACGTGGGTCGCGTACTCGCGTAGCCAGCAGGCAATTCGCGCACGGCTGGGCCGCCTCGCAACGACGACGACAGCCATCGCCGTCGCCATTTTGGCCAGACTCCAAAAATTTGAGGCGAACCGACGAATAGAGTTCGCCGAATGAGGGGACGCTGCAGTGCCGGTGACGTCTCGTCGGGAGGTCACGTGGTTCGGGGTCCTCCTGCGCGCGCAGCATTGCGTGGGGGGGCGAGAGGCCCGGAAGGCTGCGCGGCGGGGATGCGGGGCGAGGGAGGGAGGATGGAGAGGACCGGCGCGCTGCTGGGATGGGGATGATGCGGCGGAGCAGGAGGCGCTGCCGCGGCGCTTGAAGAGAGCGATTCCGGCGCGTTCCGGGGACTCCGCGCGCTAGCGCTCGACCTTGGCACGGGCGCGGAGCCCCGTGAAAAGGAGGTACCCCTTCGCGGGACCGGGTTTCGGGGTGTTGCTCGCGCAGGCGGATAATCGGGGAAGGGCACCGGGTCAGTCGGGGAACGGACGCGGCCCCAATCTGGCGGGGGCAAGAGCTGCGACAGAGTTTCGTCGCTTTTACGGCCCTACAAAAAAGTTAAAGCGTCATTATGACACTAGAGCTGCGTTGAGCTGTAACAATGTGTAATTTAAACAGCGGCATGCCGGCGACCTGGCGAGAAGCGGGCAATGCAGCGAAAATACTAACCCGGTGAGGCTACCAGTTCCACTTCAGTCACTGACATTGGGAGAAACGGCACAGAGGAGCTGCCGTTGTTCCTTTTCCATAACAAGCTTTTGTACCTTTGACAACACTTCAGCGTCTCATACACTTGGAGCGCGCACGCGTAGTCAAAGCACGAAGAACAGCATGGAGTGCGTGCTGGAGGATAGGCGTTCGATAGACACGCTCTGCCGTTCTCACTTTGCCAGTGACTAGAAAGAAATTTTGTCTTTACTTATCACAAGCAGACTGTCGATAATAACGCGTGGATGTTCGGGGTGTGTTCGTCGTCACGATTCATGTCTAACGGGCATATGCCCGTCAGACACGTATGTTCCCACTCGACAAAATGTCAGGGCGTGTTCCCACTCCACAAAATGTTCGGGGTGTGTTTCCACTCGACAAAATCTAGCTTATCGCTTGCTGCTAAAACATTTTTATGCAGTTAAGTGTGCCCAATACTCGAGTCACAACATATAAATTTGATCCTTTTTTTCTTTTTACGGGAAGGTACTGACATTTGAGACAACTTTTCACCACGCATGTAACAAGTGTAATTAGCGGATGGTGTAGCTTTTCATGGTCTAAGCGTGTTTTCACGTGAAGCGTGCTTTGTCTCGTCAGGCGTCTAGTAATTTGTGAAGCCGAAAAGTGAAGCCGCCGATTAACTCGATTCTGAATGGCTGTGCCAGGTGATGACGTCATACCCTATAGCTCGACGCTGATTGGCTGCTAATCGCGCAATTGATCACGTGCCACCGCTCGCCCGTCAGGCGATGGTTGGATGTCGTCGCAAGAAATATCTGCGGCTATGGAGGGTTTTGGTAGAGCGCCAGGGGTTTAAAACCCGGATCGGTGCCAGTATCTCCATTCCAGGAAGTACTATCGAGTGTACATGTCACGCGTTAAGTCAGTCGCTAAACTAACCGATGAAAATCACCAAGAGCGTAGACGTCAATCCCAGAGGAATCAGCAATAAAAATACATAGCAAATTGCTGGGCAATCGTGTTAAGCGTGAAATACCAAGCTAACGCCAAACTGAACATGCCACAGATTTCGCCTGCAACAAAATTGCCCAGCAATTTGCTTGTATTTTTATTTATATGCATGGACACTTAAAGCCTTACATCCTCACGACGTTGTAAAGAAAGAAAAATTTGCAGGCCGCACCTGCAAAAGAAGTGACGGCGGCGGTAGCCGCAGTGTTTTCCGATGCATCATACATTCAAACCGCCTACAAGGACTCTACCACGGAGTTCAAAACACACAAAAATATGCTTCCCGCTAAATTTAGAGGGAAGCATTTCTCCGCTTAGTTAAGTGTGATGCATAAAGTGACAGCGCGATTTCGTGCTTTCACGTAACATCACGCTGTCACGTGATGTTACAATCTCACGTAAATACCGCCCGCTAAAAGTAGCGACAAGTCTGATAAATTGGAGCCGATATACCACATGATTTGGTCACATGGTTGCAAGGCGATTCAATTTCCCTTCCACATATAGTTACTCGGTCCCGACGACGATAAGACATCACGGATCGGTATAGTGTTATACGGGTCGTTTACGGTTACCGTTGTAAAAACAACATAGTATGCGGCGCCGCTAATTGTAGTTATGATTTTCTAATTCAGTCTTTTACAAACATTCACGTTTTGCGGACCACGTGTGGATCGGCGGAGATGATGGAGGACCCGGTTCGTGGTGAGGGGAAGGGAAAGGTGTAGGGTAATTATAATATGATGTAATAAATGGATCAAACTGAGGGCTAGTGTGAGGTAGTATTTTCTCATTGCGATGCCCACAAGGAAGCTGACCCGAAAATTAAAACGATTTCTTCTCAATCTGAAAAAAAAAAACTTTTTTATTTTCGGATTTGATTGATGAGGCAAGGCTTCCCGGACCCCTAGAATGCCTTCGCGAACGCCAAAGGGTCCGCGAACCCCTTTTTAGAGCCACTGCTTTAATTGATCCTCTCAAACGAGGACGACAAACGTTTATTGTTGGTGTACCAACGAGATAAAATGAGCGTTTTAACGCCCCGAGCAATTTGCAAAACTGAGTTTTCAATTCATTCGGAGTTGCTGCAGTTCGTTTCTGGCCGAAATTAGTAGAAAGCCAGTAATCTTTCGTGTGACAATGGGGATAAATGAAGAGCATCTAAATAAACATAAAGTAAATGGCAATCCTGTCATGAAACCATCCGAGACTGAGGCGAAATAGAAGCCTCCGTAGTCGATGGGAAAAGACGCGGCAAGAGGATAAACAAAGAGGCCGTAGTGTTACATTTTCCGTATACATACTGGAGCCAAGCACAGGGCGCAGACTGGACCCGAATGTCGCGCCGGTACCAGGCTCACTTTTTTCTCACTGATTCAGCACGAGTACCAGCAGAACTCTTGCCCAATGTGTCTCGCGCTGGCATCCGGAATGTAACGTAGCAAACCCGGCACTATGGCCCTGTCATCTAGGAGGTGTTGGTTCACCCCATACCACGGTGGAAGAAGAGAGAGAGAAATGTCTGAAGGGCACCGCCTCGCCACGAAGCAAGTGACTCCAAGCGTTCGCTCCCATTTCTGACAAACGCCGGGAGGTGGCGCAGCATGAGAGGAGCTCGTGGAACTGTCTTTATTCGCCCACGGGTTTTTTCAAGACAGCAAGACGCGCGACAACACCTGCGACGCGCGGAGCCCCGACCCGGCAGTGCCACTGGAGGGAGATGCGCGAAGCTCGAGTGGAATTTCGTCTCCCTTTCTGGCCTTGTTCCGACACCTCTCCCTTCTTCCAACGTGCCCCATATCAAACTTATCAACAGAGGTGGAAACGTAAAGGGTACTTTACGCATCTCACCAGTGTCTTAGGAGAAGCATCTCCAATTTCTCCGGGTCTAGAGGTAAAATAAAGGAGTGCATATGGCTACAGATGTAGCCTATTTTTTCTAGAGTAGTAGCTGTGAGCGCACCGTTTGGGCAAAATACGGCGTTGTTCGTACAAAAACTCCCACGTGATTGGGGGAGAGAGTGGTAGCGTGGCCAGTTAACGCTCCATCGTCATCTCTCGAGCTCACCCCTCCCCCCCCCACCCCTTCTCGACACCGCTACTTGGGAATACTGGAAGCTTCTCCAGTTTCCGGCACAACTACACGGTGCTGTCACTCCGTTCTCTCTCCCCCTCCCTCCCCCTCCTCTCCCAGACAGAGCTATTCCCCGGACCTCTCCGCCCGAAGAGAGACAGTAGCAAGCCAAGCAAGCACTCCGCGCTGGGCAGAGTAGACGAAACACCGCTGCGGACCGAGGACAGCAAAGTGCGCAGGACCCCGACGATCATGCACGACCATAAAGGTTATTTACCTTTAAGTTTAGCAGCTGATGAGAGTGACTCTTGCCAAAATGTTGTGTCGGGTTTCATTCAGAAAAGTCTAAAATGTCTTGATTTTTCGAGTCCCCTAGCGTTGTTTAATGAAGATCAACTGATGACTGATATACAGACTTTCCATTGCAAGTCCGCAGTCTTGTTTTCTCTAGACATCACAGTCTCCTTTTATTCGTTAGATCACGATGTTCTCCTGTTGAGGTTGCGGGGGTTTCTTGAAAATATTTTGGTGAGGTTTCAGTCTTCATCGAGAATATACTAGTTTCCTTAATCTTGTTCAGCGTTATCTGACTTCCACCGTTACTAAAATACAGGAAGGACTGTTTATACGGAAAATTGGCACTTACATCGGTCCTCCCGTTGCGCCTGTCCTTTCAGAGATAGATCTCAGAGCGATTGACCTAGTCGTGATAGAAGCGCTGGAGACGTATTCAAGGGATTTAGTCTTAGTTCGCAGGTATGCAGATGATACTTTGGTCCGTTGTTTGGAGAAGGTGGTGGGCGATCAGACTCAGGTGAGTTTTCTTAAAACAGCTCCTGAGCTGTCCTTCTCAGAGGAAGTGTCGAACGAACGGTGGTTGGAGTGTTTGGCTATCGGGCTTCCGGTTACAAATGGCGTCTGTTTGGAGCTTGAGAAGGCGGGCTCAAAACCTTTGCTTTCAAGGTTAAGTTGTCAGTCTAAAATTGTAAAGAGAGGTGTTGTCAAGTGTATCTTAATGAATGGTCTGAAATTTTTATGCGTGCATTGTGTAGTGCTGCGTAAAAAAACAGCTTGCCATGTTGTTGTTGGCCAATTATAGTAGGGAGGATATGTCATTCGTTGTTTTGTTTCCAGTTATCAACTTGCGCTAAGAGACAGCCCGTAGAGGGCTATGGTGAAAGCAAGGTTGTATGCCTGCCTTACTTTAATATGGTTTTTTCATAACCTGAAGGTGATTGCAAGTAGGTTCGGTGCGATTGTAGTTTTTAAATCGGAATTTTGTTTGGATAGACTAATTACCTTTTTGCCAGAAAACATAAAGTGCGGCAAGAAGCATAGATAACCGTCGGTGACCTGTGACATAGGAGTTGTTTATGAAATCCTTGTGAAATGTAGTGCTAGTTATGTAGGTCGGTCTGCCAGGTGTCTCAACGATAAGCTATGCGAACACAAGCGTGCGGTAAGAAAATACGAGTGAATCTCCAGAGCTGGCAAAGATGTTTTTAGGTGCTCTCATTATTGTGTTGTTTGGAATGAGACTAAAGTTCCCGATAAAAAGAAAATAATTTTACAAACTACTTGTAAGGGAGTCTTTATGTATGGTTACCAAGGTTTTGTTATTTAGTAACATGCCTGTGCCCTCGAACGAACCTGTTAAAATGTTTTTATATTCTTCATATTTCTTTTGTGGGGGACGACAGTGGGAGTTGATATAAGTTGGATAGCTTTTTTTCCTCCCTTTATGTCCGGTAATCATAACCATTTTTTTTTCTTTTTAACATTTGGGGATATTTTTTTTTTCTTTTTCACGTTTGGGGAATGTGTGAGGATGATGTGTGCTTTGGGTTTTTAGTGTTGGTGCCCTTGGGTGACTTTGTCCTTAGTGTGCTAGTCAGAGGTGTTAATTTGTTTTCCTTTTACTTTT